>JAUCMX010000016.1:21895728-22070728 GCA_033459395.1 Hemibagrus guttatus | reverse complement strand
TTGTTAAGCCGCCATATTTGCACAGCAGCCATATTTGAAGACAATTAGAATGTAGAAATGCTATGAAAAGAACAACGAAAACAAAGAACACACATACGTAAAGTAAGAACATCATCATCATCATCATCATCATTAACTGTGATCCTCCTTGTGTTACAGTTCATCTCTGGGGATGTTTTGTACACAACTGCTGACTGACTCCAGGCAAGCCAGAACAGGCTCTGTCCATCCTGAAAAAAAAACAACACACACACACACACACACACACACACACACACACACACTATTAAAACTGGACTGGACTGTGACGCTGGTAACAGTACAACAGGCATTCAAACCACTTGTTCATTAAAGATGTCTTTTTTTTTTTATTTTTCATTAAATATTTATTTATTTAATTTATTTGTTTTACCATAAAACAAAATATCAGTGTAGTCAATGCTTTCCATCACCCCATCAATACACTGGTCAATCGCACAGTGGGCAACACCTGACAGAGAGAGAGCGAGAGGTTATTTTGACTCTATACGTAATTGTCCAAAAAAATATATATGTTCTTAAACTTACGAGAAGTATCCTTCTTCCGACTATAACCTGAAACAGAAAGTGGAAGCGTCAGCCCAAAAGGACACTTGCTAACTTCAAGTTTTTGAGCTTCAGAGGTACATTTGGGGTTTTTAAAATTGATTTGTACCAATTATTCCTGAAGCTGCATGGAGTCATGCTAAACCTTAAACCTAAATATCAGGACTAAACAGGCTAACCCTTAAACTAGCATCGAAGAAAACAGGCTAGCCCATTCATTAGAACATAAACTCATCATTATGTGAGAAAACAGTAGGCTAGTAGATGAACTAGCATGAATAGAAACAACCTATCTTACAAATTAGTATAGCAGCAAAAAGGCTAGCCTGTGAATTAGCATGATTGGTAGAAACGCATGATGATTAGTAGAAACACTAACGTACAAACTAGTCTAGAAACAGATTAGCAGTGCTGCATGACATGAATGTGGCATTAAACAGGAAGTAGTATTTTAGCAAACAAACTTACATACACAAAAAAATAGCAGACTTGGATTTTGGGAAATTTTTCCCCCCTTAACATGGTACTTTCAGCTGAATGCATGAAAGTGTGAAAGTGATACTAGCATGTTTACTACAATGCTACTGTGTGGTTAGCCTGTTTACTACAGTTTTAATCCCTCGGTTAGCTTGTTTACTGCAGTAGTTGCTAGATTAGATGAGTTAGGTGGACGGTAACGTTATCCAGTTAATAGGTAAACAGCCTAAAATACAAACTAATTAATTAACAACTTAGCATTATAGTTAGCAGGCTCAAACATTGTGTAAGATCATTCAAAACGTGCATCTAGCATTTAAGATCGTTCAGATTTTAACTGTTAGCTGCAAGGTTAGTGTAGCTGATGTAGCAATGTTAGCAAATTAATGGAATTAGCACATTAAAGGACACTTTTTGTCTGGAAAAATAAATCCTGAAAGATGCTTAAAGCTATCAACTTACTGGAGTTTTCAAAAATGGCATTATAACCCAGTTTGAGGCATTTCTTCACACGACAGCCTGAAACAGACAAATAATGTTTTTCAGTTTTGGTTTGGTTTTTAAACGTTGGAACCTTTTTAGACTGTTTAACATTTCAAATCTGATCTCTCAACTTTTTCATTTTAACTTAAGTCTATTGAACTTAAGACAACTTTTGTCTGTCAGATGTTCGTATCGCAGATATAATACCTTCATCCATGCAGTTCATGGTCGATAGTGTTTTCTGAAAACATGCTGAAATTAAGGAGAAAGTGAAGAAGGTTTAAAAGAAGAATTTTAAATTCATTCCTTCCCCTTGTACGGAGATAAAAACTTAAAACTTTTTTTTTACACCATTGTCATTGGTAATGGAAAGGCTGGACAAAATAACAGCTATGCAGAAAGTTTTGAGAAAAGAAAAATGAAAGTATTTTGTGGTTATGGCTCCGACGGCACATGATCGCTTCAGTATTAAGATATTTTAAATTCTAATTCACAGACTTTAGCAACTGCCCTTAGACTTATTGTACTTTGTGACTTTGAGAAACACTGAAGTATACCTTTAATGTCGATTCATTAGTTAACTGGTGATTTTGCATTGTGTTAGATGTTGCTTAGCATTTTTGTTTCATTGTTCCATTGTCCATCTGATGCATAACGAAACTGTAATCAAATACCTTCTTGTTACTGTCAACATTTCTGCTAAAGCTCCACCTCATGTAAATCTGCTAGTCAAATCCGTTTACCAAGAGCGGCGCTGGTTTATCTATTACCTGTGAATTCTTTTATGCCGAAGATGAAACTTTCACTTTTGGTTCCTTCAGACAAACCTGTTTGAATGGAAAGTCAGTCAGTAAAATACACAGAATTGTGTATCACAGTTTATTTACCCATAAAAACAAGTACAAACCGAAAGATTGTTATGTTGGCTATCCTTATAGACGATCTTAAATTTTCACCACAGAAAAAATGTATACACCAAAGCAGCTTGAGTCATCACTTACCAGCAATAACCACAGCAGCCAGGAGATAAATATACAGAGACATATCTGAGGGTTGTGTTTTGTTGTTTTAATCCTCTGTAGTGGTAGGCGAAGTAAACTGTCTGATCTGTTCCTGAGTCACACCTTTAAATATCCGTCATGATCCACCCCAAGCTACTCTATTGGATAGTGAGGAAGGAAACTGAAATTGGAGACGTCTTGGCTTTATTTCCAACAAAATGAAACTATTACTTAGAGTTCTAATAATGTAATTTCTATCATTTGTGAGACGTATTGATGATAAACAATAAAAATTTGTTAATCAGGTTTAAATCATTATCAGTATGATGATGATGTAGTCATAAAAGTAATTAATTAAAAAACAAATAGTGAGCTGTCAGCTTAAATATTCTCTCTGGAAGCAAATAAATTTATTTTTCTAATTTTTCTAAAGCAACTAACTCATATAAACTAGATAAACATATGTGAATATCATGGTAATGGTAATTGAGCAATGCGAAGGATATGTCCATCAAACGTTCAACAGTAAAAGGAAAGCGAATGATGGTTTCATTTCTTTCTTTTTTCTTGTTGTTGATTTAGCTCCTACCTCCTACAACAGTACAAGGAAATCCAAGGTTTATATTAACGTTTGTCTTTTTTTTATCTCATAAGTTCTTTAAGGCAGATTTTTTGCTGTTATTTAACAAAGAATCTTATAATCATTGATACGGTGAAGTTTTCTGAGAAAAGAAATCTCCAGTGTGAGAGCTTTAGGACAATCGGTGATGAGGTTTTCCACCACATGCAAGTCTTCAGGACAGACGCCGTTAACATGACTAGCTGAGGTTTGGGTTTTGGGGGTTTCCATATAAGAGATAAATTAAGAAACTGACTGAGGTAAAATATTTTGGGATATTTCCTAAAATATCACATTAACAGGTGGTTTGTTCACTTTATTTTCATTTTATTATCAGTTTCTATGTGCATTCTGTGTAATATGTCTTATTCTATAAATCTGTATGTTTATTATGTTTCCTTAAAAGGGCATTCAAAACGGAAATGTCGTAAAACCTCAAGAAATATCGTTTATTTGACCTTTAAATTGGTTTTAAAACCAAAACGGTTTTTATTTTATTTTTATTTTTTATTATTATTATTTATTTATTTCCCCTTCAAACTTATGCGGCTGATCTTGCAGCAGTAAGCAGCAGGTAGGCGCTGTTCGGGACCCTGTTGCTTGGGTGTGTATAGGTCGCGTTGTTTTATTTCCCACCCGTATTTTAACACAATCCCGCCTACTGACGGCGGTTAACATCAACAAGCCGGCTGCTGATTGGTCAGATTTGTGCATCTCGCGGGATTGTATCCAATCCAACAATACTGTTTTTGCTGTATCGGAATGTGTGTGGGAACAAAATAACGCGTCTGGTTCCGCTAAGAGAAGAAGACATTTTGTGGAAAGACAGCGTAGAGAGGATACACACACATACACACGGCGCGGCTTTTTTTCAAGGATTAAACACATTTTCCTGTTGCTTGGATCGTTTAATACATTTAATGAAGGGCAGTAGTTTTTGTAATTGAAGCTCTTAGCTTTAACAGATTTAACGCTAGCAAGCAAGTTTTATCAGATTGGCGTTGGCAATAACATTCATCGATTAGCTTAGCTTTAGCATACTCGCCTCCGCATTGCTGGGCTAGCAAGCACAAAAAGCTAAGCTAGCACAGGCACGGCATTTAGATAACTGGCTAAATCTCTTCTTTTTTCCAAGTCACAGAGATAAAATGGCGTTGAAACGAATTCACAAGGTAATTGGTTTCATTTTATTATTTTCTGTTTTAACTAATGTAAACTGTTAGTGACCGACTGGTGACATTGTCTACATTAGCTAGTGCACTCACCAATCTTAGCTGTTTAGCTTTAACCGACTAGCCTGTCGTGTCTTAGCTAGCATGTTAGTTATCAATAGAGATTACAGTTGATCTTTAGACTCTATTCAGCTAAATTTCAGCATCCTTTAGGTTTAAATCTAATAGAAATCGAACAAAAAATTTTTTTGAATGCTTTTCACAGTGAACTGTTTTTATTACTAGCCAGATTTTATTAGCTGGTCTCCAAAGCAGTGGTATGTATCCATGTATCCATGTATGTATCTATGTATCTATCTATCTGTCTATCTATCTGTCTATCTATCTATCTATCTGTCTATCTATCTATCTATCTATCTATCTATCTATCTATCTATCTATCTGAGTTCTGATGAACTTTGTATTTGTGTATGTGTGTTTAAAATTCATAATATTCATATGATATTATGATAGTAATAAAATATACATATATACACGTGATAAAGTATAAATATTTATTTAATTTTTAACAATTTTATAAGGAATTTTAAAAGTAAAATTTTTAAGGTATTTTACATTTGGCCAAAAATGAGTCATTTTTTAAAAATGTAAAATTAAAAAAATAATAATAATAATTATATTAATAATAATAATAAAATTAGTAATTATTTTGGGTTCTAGTTGTTGTTTTTTTAAGACATAAGAATTTTTTTGTAAAGAATTACATAAATGTCCGTATTTATTTTAGGTTCCAGTAACTCATATCATTTTTTTTTTTTTTTTTTCAAATTTTTACTTAATTCTTTTATGATGTTTTTTTTTTTTAAAATAGAAATATTTGGTCTTTTTATTTATATATATATATATATATATATATATATATATATATATATATATATATATATATATACACATATATGTGTGTATATATATATATATATATATATATATATATATATATATATATACACATATATGTGTATATATATATATATATATATATATATATATATATATATATATATACACATATATGTGTGTATATATATATATATATATATATATATATATATATATATATACATATATACACATATATGTGTGTATATATATATATATATATATATATATATACACACATATATATACACGCATATTTATATATATATATATATATATATATATATATATATATATATATACATATATACACATATATGTGTGTGTATATATATATATATATATATATATATATATATATATATATATATATATATATATATATATATATATATACACACATATATATACACGCATATTTATATATATATATATATATATATATATATATATATATATATAAAGATTCACCTATTTATTTTGGGTTGCAGTTATTCATATTATTTTACATTTTTTATAATTTTATACAGACTTTTTAGTCACATTAAATTGTGAATAAAATCTGAGACAGAATATTTCCTCCAGTTTAATCAACCCAGTTGAATTGTTCTGACATATCTGCTGAACAGCGATTCTGCTTGCTCTCAGCGTTCTGTTGTCTTTATCGTGGACAAGCCAGAAGCTGAAATGTAGGGTTGGTTCTAACGTAGCGGTGTTTGTGCAAGTAGCAGATTATGGGATCTCTGAGAAGGATGTAGGTTTTGTTGCGTTGTTGAATAATAATGAACTGGAGTTTGTTTTTATCTCAGGCCAGAGCACAGCTCAATTCTCAAATCTGATTGGTCAGGAACTGTGCGTTATTTTCATAGAACAGCACGGAAAGCAGTTCAGGCAAACGTTATAACACTGACATGGAACGGTTAATGTAAACGCTTGTCCTGATATGTTTGTATTTCTTTACTAACAGCTCATGGACAGGGACGCTGCCATTTTTGGAGGATGTATAAACGAAGACTAATAATAAAGAAAATTAAAAAACGTGAGCTGTGGTTTTAACAAAAGTAAAATGTATAATTGTTGCGGTGGTGACGTGTTTATTAGAAGACGTCTATTTAACGTTTATGGAGGTTAAGGGCAGAGGAGTTTATGCTTGGAGGTTTCTTGGTAAAATGAGAAGCCGAGTAGAGAGAGAGAGAGCGAGGCTGGTGAGGGAATGAGTATCGCAGCTATAATGTAAGTGAGAACAAGAACTTGCTGCTCAGACGTTTCATAAAGTTAACTCGAGCTAAAAATGTGCGAAGTATTGTACATTAATAAACAAAACGTAACGGCTGCGGTATAAGTGGAATAGTGCGCTCCTGTCTGTCCTCCAGCATTCTGTGTGTTACTCATTACATAATACACTTTTGTGAGATTGTCACAGGAATGTCAGATCTCATTGTTCCTGTCATTCATAAACACAATCTGCTCTTTAGTTTCATTCCCAAATATCACTCAAACCTTTTAAATACCGATTTTATGACACTGATTTGAAGTGGAATCACAGAGTTCAGCAAGAAAGTCGCGTCAATTTCCTCGTCCGTCTACCCGACTGCCCCCGACTCAGTGGAACCACCGATGATGAGCAATTTCATTTCGGATTGAATTTAGATATATAAGTAATGAGGAGAAGACCAGATGCAGAGAAGCCAAGTTTCGAGGAAAATTCAGAATGTATATTTTGGGTTTGTTTGACAAAGATGTTTCTGAACCCCTGGTTTAAGTTATCATCTTTGGTTCCACATCGAATCACTTATTTTGTACACGATATCACAATAGTGTCTTGGAAACATTAAAACCATGAATGAAGGCATGAGCAGATGAATCCAAAATAAAAAAAAAATGTTTTTTGTCATACACGCTCCTTGGTTTCGCCTTCTCAGGTGTCAACTGGGCCGTTTTCTCTTCCACGAAATACGCATGCTTAAAAATAGCTGTCTCTGGTAACGCTGTCCTATATTCCTGAGCTGTTTCAGGGACAGTCTTTGAGAATATTATTATTATTATCCTAAACTCTACAGCTTGATCACTTGCGAATTTTTTCCATCAACATTATTTACTTTTAATACCACGTCTTGATTTTTTTTCCTTTCGAGGGCCATAAAGCAGGGTTTGAATATTTCCATAATTTAAAACACTTGCTTGATAATATGTGAGAAATAAAGAGCTCTATGAACAGATATTTCAGATCATTGCTCTGTCGTTGCCCTTGGAATCAGTTTGTGTACGAGTGATTGATATAAACTTGAGGATATGATATCAATAATAATATTAATAGTGATGTAAGAGTTAACATCAGAATCTGTGATACTGTGTTTAATGCTCTATAGTTTAGGTTGCCTAGTGATGTTTATTAAAGACATACACACACGCGCACCTTTATTATTCCGCCCTTTTTTTTCTGTCTTTTCAGAGGAAATGAATGTTTTGTTTTGTGTTTAAACTATTTCAACCACAGAGACGCAACCTCTTCCTGGACATTTCTTTTCTCACCCGTGCTCACAAAAGCAGGGTCTCGCCACCCTCATGCACACTTTCTCAGAAACGATTGCGGTAACTTCTGGGAAGCAGCAAACTCGTCTACATGCTCACGCGCAAGCCTGCATGGTAGCGCTCTGCTCGTAATTGCACCTCAGATGTAATGAACTCTTAACGCGCTCCTGTCAGAAACGAAGCGCTCGGGGGATTAACGTGTCGAAAAAAACGTGCAAAATCTCAACTTTGGATTCAGAAGTTCAAAAGCTTTGTTTGTGAAATCACAGTGTTTGTTTTTAAGGGTTCTGCTCGAACCTAGAAAGTGCATTACTCGAATTCTCGATTCTGATTGGGCAAAAGGTGTTGATTGTTTCCCTAATCCAGCACAACCTGAAGTGATTTATCCTTTATATACATATGTAAAATATACATAAAAGCTGTTAGTGCTGCATCTAATCAGTTGTCCTTGTCTCTTTCTCTCTCTATCTGTCTGTGTGTGTGTGTGTGTGTGTGTAGGAGCTGACTGATCTGGGTCGGGATCCTCCAGCACAGTGTTCTGCAGGGCCGGTGGGTGATGACTGTGAGTTCCACTTCCTTCATTTTTAATTCAACGCTGTTTAAAAAAAAAAAAAAGATGCACACAGACACCGGTCAGGTTCTGAAACAACCCAATTCGGTTGTTCTGGTCCCGGTGCCTTATACACTGCAGATGTGACGTAGTTTTCAAACATCTGGAAGTGTAACCGTGGTGCTGCGAGCGAAACGACTTTGTTTCACTTTGTTTCAAGCGTGAAATGTCTGCATGAGCCGTCTGTATATTTCCATCATGTTGGTGCTGTGTGTGTGTTTCGCAGTGTTTCATTGGCAAGCCACAATTATGGGACCTGTAAGTATTCAAATCACACACTTAACCCCTTTAATGCAAATTCTTTCTCATTTATGTACATGGATGAGCACAATTTGTGTGTGTGTGTTTGTTTGGCAGAACGACAGTCCATACCAGGGTGGTGTGTTTTTCTTGACCATTCATTTCCCTACAGATTACCCATTCAAACCGCCTAAGGTACGTCGTCCACACAAGTTTCCCTTGTGTGTTATTTATATTCAGAAATTTTTTATACGCTTTTTCTGTAAACAGCAGACACACCACATTCCAGCTAAAAGTCACTAATGTGTCTCATGCAGTTATTTGTTTGTTTGTTTTTGTAAAGAAATGGTAGTAGAGAGCATGTGATACCTCTGATGATGGTCAGGATGTTTGATCTAATCCTGAGAAGGGACAAATTAACGTATTAAATGATCAGAGAAACCGCAGGCCGCAGTTAATTTAAAGACTTTTTAGCCGGATTTACATTCATTCTCATATGACAGTGTTGATCACGCGTGAAGCGTGTTCCAGACACAGCTTGTTTGCATGCAGTGACTCCTATAAAAGGCCATAAAAGGTCAAGCACATGGACAGCCGGAAGCATGAAATGAGGCTAAAGCCTAAAAAACATCATTTTGTCTTAATTTGTGAAATACTGTTGGATTTTTTTCGTTATTGTTTTTATATTCTTTGATTAATGCCAAAAATATAAAACAAGTTATTTTCATGAGTTTATTACATATAAGTAAACACAGATCAGGCATAACATTGTGAGCAGTGAGAGGTGAAGTGAATAAGACTGATGATCTCCTCATCATGGCACCTGTTAGTGGGTGGGATATATTAGGCAGCAAGTGAACATTTTGTCCTCAAAGTTGATGTGTTAGAAGCAGGAAAAATGGGCGAGTGTAAGGATTTGAGCCAGTTTGATGAAGGGACAAATTGTGATGGCTAGACCACTGGATCAGAACATCTCCAAAACTGCAGCTCTTGTGGGGTGTTCCCGGTCTGCAGTGGTCAGTATCTATCAAAAGTGATCCAAGGAAGGAACAGTGGTGAACCAGCAACAGGGTCATGGGCGGCCAAGGCTCACTGATGCACGTGGGGAGCGAAGGCTGGCCCGTGTGATCCGATCCAACAGATGAGCTACTGTTGCTCAAATTGCTGAAGAAGTTAACGCTGTTTCTGATAGAAAGGGGTCAGAATACACAGTGCATGATGGGTCAGGGCTTTTCTGGCAGCAAAAAGGGGACCAACACAATATTAGGCAGGTGGTCATAATGTTATACCTGATGAGTCTATCATATATAATATATACAGATTTATTCAAGTTTTTTCCATAATGATTACACATAAACCAGTTTGTTTCCAGTGTGATGAAAGAGATGACCGATGCAGTGTGCAGAACCCAGTCAACGATTAGGGGGAAAAAAGTCAGATGTGTTATTTGCTAGCAATCATGCTTTCTGCCTCCTCTTCAAAGCGAGGCTCTTTGTAATAAAACGCAAGCAGGCTGTCTAGACTGACGCAGATACCCGCTATGGGAACTTTCGTTTTGTGATTTCTCATTTGGTGGTAAACCCGTCATTGCTACCTGACATCGAAAACTAGACTCTCTGAGATGTGTTTTTAAAAGGATGAGAGGGAGGAAGAAGAAAAAAACAAACCCACAAGCACTAGTTCCGCCCATAGGCACATCGATTTGAATCTACATCCAAAAAGCAACGTTCAGGATGGTTGAGCAATTATTTTTAAAGTTGTAGTCACAAATGCTGCCGCTCTACCAGAACAAGTCCCTTACTCTGCTGATACAGTTCTGCTGAATTGACTGTGTGGATATGAATCGTGTCTTGAAGCTCATGTGATCTCGCCCCTGCAGGTTGCGTTCACCACAAGAATTTATCACCCAAATATTAACAGTAACGGCAGCATCTGTTTGGATATTCTAAGATCACAGTGGTCACCAGCATTAACTATTTCTAAAGGTGAGGAGAGGAACGTTTCATGCAACACGTCTTTCTCACGCAAATAATCGCTCATATTCATGATTGAGTTTCTCTTACAGTATATGCATTTGTATACTTTTTTCTTTTTTAACCCAATCCCCCTCCTTTGCAGTTCTCTTGTCCATCTGCTCTCTGTTATGCGACCCGAACCCAGACGACCCGCTAGTGCCAGAGATAGCGCGCATATATAAAACAGACAACGAAAAGTAAGTATCGAGCCGTTTATAACCACCATACAGCGGCACAATTAGCAGAATATTAACACAACGAGTTCATCACAGTATTCAATTCTCAATACTGATCGGTCGAAGGTCTATTACAGCTGCAATTTGAAGCGATGAATAAGTGCAAAGTTGCTGTGGTGTAAGAGGAATAAAACACTTCAGGACATGATGCAGGGAATTCAGCTTAAAAATCCTTGAGTTTCAAATATTTGGTCCCAAAGAAAAAAATTGGTCATACTGGATAGGCCAGTGACGGTGTAGCCGATAAATTAGCTTTTTTTTTTCTTTTTTTTTTCGTCTTGCAAATTTACACCCCAGCAAATTCTTTCCCATACTGTCATTTTTTTAAGGTTTAGATGCTGTGATTTTGCTCGCTTGTAGAAGCGCTTTTTCTCGTGTTTGTGATGTGATCATGGAGACGGATGAGAGCGGATGAAAAGTGTCCGTGCAGCACTCCGGTAGATGGAGTTTAGTTTAGTGGTTGCGGTATTAAATAGTGCGGCGCCTTTATCACAGTTTGACCTTGATGATTTTGCAGTGTCTGTTGGCTGCAGCTCAGCTTGGCAGGATCTGTGCTAACCCAGCATGTGACAGTAAAAAGCATTATATTATCCATCATGTGCACCAGTGCTAATCTCCCTCTCTCTCTCTCTCCCTCTCTCTCTCCTCTCTCTCTCTCTCTCTCTCTCTCTCTCTCTCTCTCTCTCTCTCTCTCTCTCTCAGGTACAACAGAATAGCTCGGGAATGGACCCAAAAGTATGCCATGTGATAACCGAACAAACGTTGCCCCAACAAATCTGCATTATAGCTGGAACAACATTCTCCAACTGGCTCCTTCGAATTTAATCCCCCCCCCCCTCTCCCTCCCTTAACGCTCTCCCTCCCTCTTTCAGCGAATTGGCACTTTCCCCCTGTCTCTAAGAGCAAATTATTTTTCGTCCCCATGTTTCGTGCCCCTTTTGAAAATCCCATGTGCTGCAAACACGTCACTTTTTATTCTCCATTATAAATAAATAAATAACAAAAATCCAGGCTGAACTCTGAAGCATGTGTCAAAGACTCTAGCCCACAGGTTTAAAGAAAGCAAATAAAGAGCGCTTTATAAACTTGCGCCACACATTGGAGGTGCTATTGAGAAGAAATAAAGACATAAATCCATAAAAAAAAACAATATGGTCCTTCATGAGCGGTCTGTTGCGTCGGCCTTCACGTTTTTTATAAGCTTTTACGATAGCGATTCCAGTCTGTGAAATCCGAGTATATAATTAGTCCATGAACAGTTAAGATGAATATGAAACCTACTTCCTGCATGTTAAGTGCGACCCGGCGGTGCCGAAAAACGCTGCCGGTGTTAATCACGTGCGTGTCCGCCTGTATGAGGAGTCGGAGGACTTGAATTTGTTACTTCTGTATTTTTGATTTATTTTTTTTTTTTGTCGTCTTTAGATGGAGCTATTAGTTCATCTCTCTTCCAACTACACTGTTCGCTTGTTGCACTGATTCAAAGCTCTCGATGGACGACCGGTCAACTAATAGCTCTACTAGCTGTCCATTTCTGGTTTCTCAATAAAGTTGGTCAAATGTATCAGCCGTTCGTAGTGTGTGCTGCATGTCTTATGTTTTGAATTTTTGTAACCGTTTCTTTTGCGCGTAATCAAGGCAAATCGAAGTTTAACGCAGAGCCGTTAGGTGAAACTGAATTCGGTCTAATTTAACGAATGAATTCATTTAAAGGGAGCAGTGGTGGCTCGAGTGGTTCAAGCTCTGGGTTGTTGATTAGAGATTCACGGTTCAGACCCTTAACCCCTCTCTGCTCCAGGGGTGCTGCACCATATCTGCCCCTGTGCTCTGACCCCAACTTTCTCATCTGGGATATGTCCACTGTCCTGTGGTGTATGTGTGGACATAATAAAGGTCATCAGTTCTTCTTCTGAATGCATTTGAACAAAGGATTGGAGTATTAACGGGAAGCAACAGAGAGAAAACATTCACTTGTACTTCTTGCCTCATTCATTCATTCATTGTCTACCGCTTATCCGATCTACTCTCGGGTCACGGGGAGCCTGTGCCTATCTCAGGCGTCATTGGGCATCAAGGCAGGACACACCCTGGATGGAGTGCCAACCCATCGCAGGGCACACACACACACTCTCATTCACTCACGCAATCACACTCTACGGACAATTTAGAGACGCCAATCAACCTACCATGCATGTCTTTGGACCGGGGGAGGAAACCGGAGTACCCGGAGGAAACCCCCGAGGCACGGGGAGAACATGCAAACTCCACACACACGGCGGAGGCGGGAATCGAACCCCCAACCCTGGAGGTGTGAGGCAAACGTGCTAACCACTAAGCCACCGTGCCCCCCCTTCTTCTTGCCTCAGTGCCCCCCCTTCTTCTTGCCTCAGTGCCCCCCCTTCTTCTTGCCTCAGTGCCCCCCCTTCTTCTTGCCTCAGTGAAGTTTAAAAGTGTTTAAGTGTAAAATAACACACTTGCAGTCATTATTGCGTTATAGTTCGTAGGTTGTGGACCCCCTGTGAAACAAGGTCCAGTTCTCGAAGGTATCTTTCTTTTTTCTTAAATTTAATGACAAAATGCAGCGCGTCACTTTCCCGTGAATCCGCAAAGCGTAAGCTCTGCTGTCCCGATTGAGACTTTGTGCATGTTACAGGCAGTTATTACATCATAAAACTGAACAGCCAATCAGCTTCAGTCAGGCATACGAGCGAAAGGAGAGGAACATTCTTAATAAGGAACAAATCTTTAAAAGAGTTTCTTTTTATTTATGTATTTCCTCCCTCTTGTGGCGCCGAGACGGCTGTGATTTGTCGAGGCGTGGACTCCACGAGATCTCTGAAGGTTGGTATCGGATCCTGTAGGTTATGAAGTGAAGCCTCCAAAAAAAAAAAAAAAAAAAACATTTTAAATGTTAAATAAAAACTATACAATACATCTTGTAAATATGTTAGTTAAAAATGAAATGAAATAAAATGCCAAAAAAAAAAAAAATCAGGTATAAATACTGTGGATCATAAGTACTTGTAAATATGCTAAAGATTATATAATAATGTGGACACTTGTGCTAGATGTGGGACAATACTGGTGAAAATTATACTAATTAAATTATAAAGGTTTAAGATTTATTTCTGTCAAGAACACACTGTAACTAGGTTTAGAGTTTATATATATATATATAAAATGAAGTTGCTTTCGGCTGCTCCCTGTTCGGGGTCGCCACAGCGCCAATTGGTCCGCACAACAACTTGGCAAATGTTTTATGCCAGATGCCCTTCCTGACACAACCCTCCCATTTTTCCGGGCTTGGGCCTGGCACTGCATCCAGTGGCTGGGGTTGAGGCATTGATAGATAGGTGAGCAACCTACCACTGAGCCACCAATGCCCCTATATATATATATATATGTATGTATGTATGTAAAATAATTTAGAATAATTCCTAATTCACCCAATGACAGGGATTTTATTTTATCCCACAGACACCTGATCAAACTGAGACCTCTCCTCTCTGCTCCTCTTCCTTTTCTCTTCTTCTCCTCTCTGCACCTCCTCTTTTCCTCTTCCTTTCCTCTATTCTCCTCTCTGCTCCTCTTCTTTTCCTCTTCCTCCTCTTCTTTTCCTCTTCCTCTCTGCTCCTCTTCTTTTCATCTTCCTCTCCTCTTACTCTCCTCTCTGCTCCTCTTCTTTTCATCTTCCTCTCCTCTTCCTCTCCTCTACTCTCCTCTCTGCTCCTCTTCTTTTCCTCTTCCTCTTCTTTTCCTCTTCCTCTCTGCTCCTCTTCTTTTCATCTTCCTCTCCTCTTACTCTCCTCTCTGTTCCTCTTCTTTTCCTCTTTCTCTCCTCTTCCTCTCCTCTCTGCTCCTCTTCTTTTCCTCTTCCTCCTCTTCTTTTCCTCTTCCTCTCTGCTCCTCTTCTTTTCATCTTCCTCTCCTCTTCCTCTCCTCCTCTCTGCTCCTCTTCTTTTCCTCTTTCTCTCCTCTTCCTCTCCTCCTCTCTTCTCTGCTCCTCTTCTTTTCCTCTTCCTCCTCTTCTTTTCCTCTTCCTCTCTGCTCCTCTTCTTTTCCTCTTCCTCTCCTCTTACTCTCCTCCTCTCTGCTCCTCTTCTTTTCCTCTTTCTCTCCTCTTCCTCTCCTCCTCTCTGCTCCTCTTCTTTTCCTCTTTCTCTCCTCTTCCTCTCCTCCTCTCTGCTCCTCTTCTTTTCCTCTTTCTCTCCTCTTCCTCTCCTCTACTCTCTTCTCTGCTCCTCTTCTTTTCCTCTTCCTCTCCTCTCCTCTCTGCTCCTCTTCTTTTCCTCTTCCTCTCCTTTTCCTCTTCTTTTCCTCTACTCTCTGCTCCTCTTCTTTTCCTCTTCCTCTCTGCTCCTCTTCTTTTCCTCTTCCTCTCTGCTCCTCTTCTTTTCCTCTTCCTCTCCTCTTCCTCTCCTCCTCTCTGCTCCTCTTCTTTTCCTCTTTCTCTCCTCTTCCTCTCCTCCTCTTTCTCTCCTCTTCCTCTCCTCTACTCTCTTCTCTGCTCCTCTTCTTTTCCTCTTCCTCCTCTTCTTTTCCTCTTCCTCTCTGCTCCTCTTCTTTTCCTCTTCCTCCTCTTCTTTTCCTCTTCCTCTCTGCTCCTCTTCTTTTCCTCTTCCTCTCCTCTTCCTCTCCTCCTCTCTGCTCCTCTTCTTTTCCTCTTTCTCTCCTCTTCCTCTCCTCCTCTCTGCTCCTCTTCTTTTCCTCTTTCTCTCCTCTTCCTCTCCTCTACTCTCTTCTCTGCTCCTCTTCTTTTCCTCTTCCTCTCCTCTCCTCTCTGCTCCTCTTCTTTTCCTCTTCCTCTCCTTTTCCTCTTCTTTTCCTCTACTCTCTGCTCCTCTTCTTTTCCTCTTCTTTTCCTCTACTCTCTGCTCCTCTTCTTTTCCTCTTCCCCTCTGCTCCTCTTCTTTTCCTCTTCCTCTCTGCTCCTCTTCTTTTCCTCTTCCTCTCCTCTCCGCTCCTCTTCTTTTCCTCTTCCTCTCCTCTCCTCTCCTCTCCTCTCTTGCTCCACCTCTTTTCCTCTCCTCTCTGCTCCTCTTCTTTTCCTCTTCCTCTCCTCTCTGCTGCTCCTCTTTTCCTATTCCTCTCTGCTCCTCTCCTCTCCTCCCTTCTCCCCTTCTTTTCCTCTTCCACTTCTCTTCCTCTCCTCTCTGCTCCTCTTCTTTTCCTCTTCCTCTCCTCTCTGCTCCTCCTCTTTTCCTCTTCCTCTCCTCTCCTCCTTTCTCCCCTTCTTTTCCTCTTCCGTTCCTCCTCCTCTCCTCTTCTCTCCTCTCTGCTCCTCTTCTTTTCCTCTTCCTCTCCTCTCTGCTCCTCCTCTTTTCCTCTTCCTCTCCTCTCCTCTCTGCTCCTCCTCTTTTCCTCTTCCTCTCCTCTGCTCCCTCCTCCCCTTCTTTTCCTCTTCCGTTCCTCTTCCTCTCCTCTCCTCTCTGCTCCTCTTTTCCTCTTCCTCTCCTCTCTGCTCCTCCTCTTTTCCTCTTCCTGTCCTCTCCTGTCCTCTCCTCCCTTCTCCTCTTCTTTTCTTCTTCCTCTCCTCTCCTCCCTTCTCCTCTTCTTTTCCTCTTCCTCTCCTCTCCTCCCTTCTCCTCTTCCTCTCCCCTCTTCTTCCTCTCCCTCTCCTCTCCTCCCTTCTCCTCTTCCTTTCCTCTTCCTCTCCTCCCTTCTCCTCTTCCTTTCCTCTTCCTCTCCTCCCTTCTCCTCTTCCTTTCCTCTTCCTCTCCTCTCCTCCCTTCTATTCCTTTCCTCTTCCTCTCCTCCCTTCTCCTCTTCCTCTCCTCTCCTCCCTTCTCCTCTTCTTTTCCTCTTCCTCTCCTCCCTTCTCCTCTTCCTTTCCTCTTCCTCTCCTCTGCTCCCTCCTCCCCTTCTTTTCCTCTTCCGTTCCTCTTCCTCTCCTCTCCTCTCTGCTCCTCTTTTCCTCTTCCTCTCCTCTCTGCTCCTCTTCTTTTCCTAATCCCTCTCCTCTCTGCTCCTCCTCTTTTCCTCTTCCTGTCCTCTCCTCTTCCTCTCCTCTCTGCTCCTCCTCTTTTCCTCTTCCTGTCCTCTCCTGTCCTCTCCTCTTCCTCTCCTCTCTGTGCCTCCTCTTTTCCTCTTCCTGTCCTCTCCTGTCCTCTCCTCTCCTCTCCTCTCTGCAACTATTCTTTTCCTCTTCCTGTCCCCTTCCTCTCCTCTCCTCCCTTCTCCTCTTCTTTTCCTCTTCCTCTCCTCTCCTCCCTTCTCCTCTTCCTCTCCCCTCTTCTTCCTCTCCCTCTCCTCTCCTCCTTCTCCTCTTCCTTTCCTCTTCCTCTCCTCCCTTCTCCTCTTCCTTTCCTCTTCCTCTCCTCCCTTCTCCTCTTTCTTTCCTCTTCCTCTCCTCTCCTCCCTTCTATTCCTTTCCTCTTCCTCTCCTCCCTTCTCCTCTTCCTCTCCTCTCCTCCCTTCTCCTCTTCTTTTCCTCTTCCTCTCCTCCCTTCTCCTCTTCCTTTCCTCTTCCTCTCCTCTCCTCCCTTCTCCTCTTCCTTTCCTCTTCCTCTCCTCTCCTCCCTTCTCCTCTTCCTTTCCTCTTCCTCTCCTCTCCTCCCTTCTCCTCTTCCTTTCCTCTTCCTCTCCTCCCTTCTCCTCTTCCTTTCCTCTTCCTCTCCTCTCCTCCCTTCTATTCCTTTCCTCTTCCTCTCCTCCCTTCTCCTCTTCCTCTCCTCTCCTCCCTTCTCTTCTTTTCCTCTTCCTCTCCTCCCTTCTCCTCTTCCTTTCCTCTTCCTCTCCTCTCCTCCCTTCTCCTCTTCCTTTCCTCTTCCTCTCCTCCCTTCTCCTCTTCCTTTCCTCTTCCTCTCCTCTCCTCCCTTCTCCTCTTCCTTTCCTCTCCTCTTCCTCTTTCTCTCTTCTTTCTCTAGCGGGAGTGGGTAAAAAAAATCCCACTTATTATCCTGACCAGAATGGAAGGCTGATTTGTGTGGCACGTTTCATACACAGACATGGATCAAAGTTATTCATTACAAATCAGCAGAAGTGAGACAATGAAATCATTCCTTCAGGTCAGGAATTGCAGAGGAACATCACACCTACTACACTGTTGCTATGGTAACCTGTAGATATGTAAGTAAGGAATAAAACGCTTTTATTATGTGTTGGTGTGACGTGGCCTTGACTTGGTGTCTTTTTATACCTGTTTTCGACCACAGCAATGTGTTGATCCTAATTTAGTCAAGAATGACATTTTATCTGTTTATTCTAATCTCCCACTTTCTTCTCTCTCTCTCTCTCTCTCACACACACACACACTGTCTCTCTCTTTCTCTCTCTCTCCCATCTATATTGACTAAAGGAACTGCTTTACATCATATAACTGGACTTGTTTATATGTGTAAATAGATTTGATTGTAAATATGGTATAGCAAAGTAATAATAGGAATACAGTTATATGTAATAATACATTTATTACATATGAATACTCACCAGAGGTGTTTTCGCGCCATTGCTTTTCTTATTAAGATCCTACCTTATATTTGTTTTTAAATGGAATGGCCCCCACTTTGAGAAACACGATGGAAATAAATAATAATGAAACAATACAAATACAACCTTTTTTTTTTCTTCATGTAAAGTATTTAGACGATATACAATACACCCGGATTTTATCCTGAGTTGTAATAGCGGGTGGTGTCCACCAGGGGGCGGGCTAAACGGTGGACTTGCGCTACGTCACGGGGAATTTCCAGCAAGGAAGTCAACTTTCTCTACAAACACATCGGTTGTGGCACAAACTGCTTTATCAATGAAACTATATCGTCCTTATCTACTGACAATTATCCGCTTTTATTTAAGTCCTGAACGCAGTTTTTTTCTTTGTGATATTTTTATCTTGTAATACTGAATGAGAAAAGCTATCTATATCAACAACACACGTTCAGAGGTTTAACATGGCGCAGTAAATTAATTCTTTAAAAAAAAAAAACAACACTTCAGGATAAAACTTCATGTTCTTTCTGCATTCTGGACTGTTCTTCGTAAAGGTAAGAGCTTGACAAACTCCTCTGTTTTTCTTTTCTTCCTTTTTGCGTGTTTTGTTTTTCCACTCTTATTTTGTTGTTCTTTGTATCTTCTACTTGTAACATGTTTAATGGAACTTCCTACTTGTTACCGCTCCGTGTAGCCGTTTAGCTTTAGCACTAGCCTTAGCTTCAGCTAACAGGCATTAGCTTTCTTGGTTTTAAGGGGTTTCTGATCCGGAGACCTTTAAGCAGACTAGCAGTATGGATTTAACCTTGCTGGACATGACAGGCGCTTTAAGGCGAGGGGCCGTGTCCTGAATGTCGGACCTGCAGTGCAGCAGGCTGGCTCTCATGATGCAGTGTGGAAAGTGCACGAAGCGTTAGTCCACTCAGTAAGGAGTGACCTGTGGAAATGATAAAGATACGATGTTATCATCTTTCAAAGTGCATGCCAAGACCCATGTCCTGTCCTCTCGTCCTGTCCTCTCGTCCTGTCCTCTCTCTTGCCTCTTTGTCCTACAATCTCCTGTCCTGTTTCACTCTCTCTCGTCCCATCTCCTGTCCTGTCTTATCCCATCCAACACTCTCCTCTCCTCTCTGCTTTCTCTCCTCTCCCTTTTTCTCTTCTCTTCTCCTCTCCTTTCCCCTTTCCATCCTCTCTCTTCTCTTCTTTTCTCTTCTCTTCTCTTCTCTTCTCTTCTCCTCTCCTCTCCTCTCCTCTCCTCCTCTCCTCTCCTCTTCTCTTCTCTTCTCTTCTCTGCATTCTCTCCCTTTCTCTCTTCTCTTCTCTTCTCTTCTCTTCTCCTCTCTTCTCTTCTCTTCTCTTCTCTTATCTTCTCTGCATTCTCTCCCTTTCTCTCTTCTCTTCTCTTCTCTTCTCTTCTCTGCATTCTCTCCCCTTTCTCTCTTCTCTTCTCTTCTCTTCTCTTCTCTTCTCTTCTCTTCTCTTCTCTTCTCTGCATTCTCTCCCCTTTCTCTCTTCTCTTCTCTTCTCTTCTCTTCTCTTCTCTTCTCTTCTCTTCTCTTCTCTTCTCTGCATTCTCTCCCTTTCTCTCTTCTCTTCTCCTCTCTTCTCTTCTTGTCATCTCCTCTCCTCTTTCTCTCTTCTCTTCTCTTCTCTTCTCTTCTCTTCTCTTGTCATCTCCTCTCCCCTTTCTCTCTTCTCTTCTCTTCTCTTCTCTTCTCTTCTCTTGTCATCTCTTCTCTTCTCTTCTCCTCTCTTCTCTTCTCTTGTCATTTCCTCTCCCCTTTCTCTCTTCTCTTCTCTTCTCTTCTCTTCTCTTGTCATCTCTTCTCTTCTCTTCTCTTCTCTTCTCTTCTCTTCTCTTCCCTTCCCTTCTCTGTGCCTCTTCCTCTCCCCTCTTCTCAGCTCCTCTCCTCTCTTCTCCTCTTTCTCTTCCTCTCTTCTCCTCTTCCTCTCCTCTTCTTCTCCTTCTCCTCGTTTCCTGCACTTTCCTCATTCCCACATACCTAAGTCAATAATAAGTGGACACCAGACTCTTTGTACACTGTAGCTCTAAACTAAGAGCCCCAGCGACGTCCTGTGCGCTTTGTACTATACAGTTTTTCTTTTCTCTGTCCCGCAGGAACCATGACTGAAGAGGACCCGTATCTTCCAGTGCATCAGGAGGTGCGTCAAGAAACCGTACGATTCATAAACATCTTAAACACACATTTAGATATTTCTATACGATGTACGACAGTTTACAAGGAGCCGTAAGGAGCCATATTTGATCAAATCTTCTCTGAAGAGAGAGTAGAAGAGTAAAAGAGGAGAAGACTACAGCAGAACTAAACCTTGATAAAAAATTAAAAAAAAAACATCTAAAAAAAAATCACCCAAATGTAGTTTCCTGTTTCATGACAGATGGCGCAGCATTAGAAAATCGTTCGGCTAAAGCAATTTATCGGCCGCGAGGCACCTAAAGAGCGCGATGGTGAGAATAATATTCTCCTCACACAGGAAGCGTCTCTTAGAAAGCTGCAGAGACGTATTTTTTCCTGTATTCTGCGGTCGATGTTGCTTTTTTTTCAGAGTTGAGATCAAACACGAGTCGAAGCTCCAGATCCTGGTGCAACTCGGTGACCCGGGGCCCGCGGGGTGGGGGCGGGGTTTGGGGCGTGTGGTCTGGGTTTGTTTTTGTCGAAACGGCGCCTAATCGAACGTTATAGCATGAAGACTGTAGGGCATGCAGTTGGATTATTGACTCAAATTGTCTATGATTTTTTTTTAAGAACGCCATTTTAATCAGTAGCAGTGATATTTAAAAATAATAAATTAAATTAAATATTTTAATTAAAAAATAATAATCATGTAAGTCATTATAGTTATGTAATAAATGTTAAAAAATGTGAATAGAAATAATATGGCTCCTTTAAGAGGTATTAAATATACACAATATTTTTTTAACGATCTTTAATATAATAATTAATAATAACATTCATTCATTGTCTACCGCTTATCCGAACTACACTCGGGTCACGGGGAGCCTGTGCCTATCTCAGGCGTCATTGGGCATCAAGGCAGGATACACCATGGACGGAGTGCCAACCCATCACAGGGTGCACACACACACACACTCTCATTCACACACTACGGACAATTTAGAGATGCCAGTCAGCCTTACATGCATGTCTTTGGACCGGGGGAGGAAACCCCCGAGGCACGGGGAGAACATGCAAACTCCACACACACACACACGGCGGAGGCGGGAATCGAACCCCCAACCCTGGAGGTGTGAGGCGAACGTGCTAACCACTAAGCCACCGTGCCCCCTAATAATAACATTTTAATTATAATTTTTTAAATCTAAAATAATACAAGCTCATTACATTTCTCAAGCATTTTTAAGCTTTATTTCGTTCCACTTTTCTAGTAAACCTGCTCAGAGCTAAATATTGACATGTCCTTTTTGTTCTCTTTTCTCTCTCTAGTACTTTGACTTTGATCCCCAATGGATTCCGATCGACCAGCCTTTTCCCAATGTGGCCATTTCCAACCAGCATCGTATAGGTAAAAGTGTGACAATCAGACACTCTGGTCCGTGGTGCTTTTGGGAAAGATTAGCATTAAGTGTACAATACAGTAGCTATCACATAGCAACAAGCTAACAACCACCTGAGATATCACAGTAACAAAATAACCACAAGGAAATGACTCAGTTGCTCCAGATGAACCAAATCCCAAATGACTCCCTTGCTCTAGATTCAACAAAGCCCAAACGACTCCCTTGATTTAGATGAATCAAATCCCAAATGACTCTTGCTCTAAATGAAACGAATCCCAAATGACTCCTTGCTCTAGATTAAATGAATCCCAAGTGACTCCCTTGATTTAGATGAATCAAATTCCAAAAGACTCCCTTGCTCTAGATTAAATGAATCCCAAGTGACTCCCTTGATTTAGATGAATCAAATCCCAAACGACTCCCTTGATTTAGATGAATCAAATCCCAAATGACTCTTGCTCTAAATGAAACGAATCCCAAATGACTCCTTGCTCTAGATTAAATGAATCCCAAGTGACTCCCTTGATTTAGATGAATCAAATCCCAAAAGACTCCCTTGCTCTAGATTAAATGAATCCCAAGTGACTCCCTTGATTTAGATGAATCAAATCCCAAAAGACTCCCTTGCTTTATGTTAAACGAATCCCAAATGACTCCCTTGCTCCAGATTCAACGAATCCCAAATGACTCTCTTGCTCTAGATTAAATGAATTCCAAATGACTCCTTTGATCTAGATTAAACGAATCCCAAATGACTCTTTTGCTCTAGATTAAATGAATACCAAATGACTCCCTTACTCTAGATTAACCAAATACCAAATGACTCCCTTGCTCTAGATTGAATAAATCCCAAATGTCTTTCTAGGTATAGTAGCAAATAGTTCACTATTATTTTATACTATATATTTAATGGCTTCTAACATGTAGGTGTGTGTTTTGCTATAATTTTGAAAGAAGAGAGAAAGGAGAAAGCTGCTAGTTGTGTGTAAAGACAGATTATTACAGTGTACTTACATGTACATTATTAGCAATAACCTATCAGTTTAACACAAGTGTGTAATAAGATTAGTCAGCTGTTACTTTGTAGTATTTACCATGGCAGCTTGACTTTAATGAACACACATCGAAGCTGACGAGCGCTTGCTCATGTAGCTTGCCAAGCATGCCACTGAGGTACACCTGATCTTTTCCAAAAACAGCAATGATACAATGTGTAGTATTTAAAGAACGACATACTTTTTGTCCGTTTATAGTTGCAATGAATTTAAGGAGACATTTTTTAATATTTAGGGAAGGAGTCTCCAGTGTCAGTCACTGATTTTCAGTTTTACATCAGTGATAAAAGTTCCGCCACGTAAAACGTACATATAAATGGATAAAAAGTATGAAGTGTCATTCTTTAATAATTACGATGTTTTGGTGTTCATTTTGATATAAGAGGAGTAAAACACTTTAGGACGTGCTCTTATACTTAAAATGAAAAGCTCCAGGTTGATTTTCAGGATCAGTAACTCCGCATGTCACTCCATTCTGTTGATTACTTTCCTGTGACTACGCACCCTGTTTAATTAATATGTTCGACTCACTCAGCATAACTCAGCTCTAGATTAAACAAATCCCATATGACTCCCTTGCTCTAGATTAAATGAATCCTAAATGACTATCTTGCTCCAAATTAAACGAATCCCAAATGATTTCCATGCTCTAGATTTAACGAATCCCAAATGACCCCCTTGCTCTAGATTAAACGAATCCCAAATGATTTCCATGCTCTAGATTAAACGAATCCCAAATGACTCTCTTGCTCTAGATTAAACAAATCCCAAATGACTCCCTTGCTCTAGATTAAACAAATCCCAAATGACTCCCTTGATCTGGATTAAACGAATCCCAAATGACTCCCTTGCTCTAGATTTAACGAATCCCAAATGACTCCCTTGCTCTAGATTAAACGAATCCCAAATGACTCCCTTGCCCCAAATTAAACGAATCCCAAATGATTTCCATGCTCTAGATTAAACGAATCCCAAATGACTCCCTTGCTCTAGATTAAACGAATCCCAAATGACTCCCTTGCTCTAGATTTAACGAATCCCAAATGACTCCCTTGCTCTAGATTAAACGAATCCCAAATGACTCCCTTGCCCCAAATTAAACGAATCCCAAATGATTTCCATGCTCTAGATTAAACAAATCCCAAATGACCCCCTTGCTCTAGATTAAACGAATCCCAAATGATTTCCATGCTCTGGATTAAACGAATCCCAAATGACTCCCTTGATCTGGATTAAATGAATCCCAAATGACTCCCTTGCTTTAGATTAAACGAATCCCAAATGACTCCCTTGCTCTAGATTAAACAAATTCCAAATGACTCCCTTTCTGTAGATTAACTGAATCCCAAGTGACTTCCTTGCTCTAGATTCAATGAATCCCAAATGAGTCTCTTGTTCTAGATTAAACGAATCCCAAATGACCCTTGCCCCAAATTAAACGAATACCAAATGAGTCTTGTGCTCTACATTAAACGAATCCCAAATGACTCCCTTGCTCTAGATTAAATGAATCCCAAATGACTCCCAAATGAATCTCAAATGACTCCCTTGCTGTCGATTAAACGAATCCCAAATGACTCCCTTGCTCTAGATTAACCTAATCCCAAAATAAATATATTTTCTAGAATTCTAGATTACTTTTAGAATTAAACCTGACTTCTTGACTTCCAAACAAACCTGAATCTGTGTTGTGATGACGTGCATCTGTTTGTTCCTGTTATTATTCATTCTTCTTAAAATGAAACACAGAAATTTCACCAGCTAGTTAGACCCAGCTAGCTAGCAAAGAACAGCCACAAAATGAAGGGCAAAATACACTTCTGCTAAAATCAGTGCTTTACCTTGTGCTTTAAGCATTCACATTTCTTAACAGACCTTTGGACTCGATATTTCTTCTCAAGATTCATCCTCAAGATTTCGAGGCCCTTATTAATAGTTGGTCCAATTTTACATTATGCAACAAAGTCAACACAACAAAACAGCTTGTTCAGCAAAGTGATATTTTGTCATAAGCAGAGCGCGTCTGCAAAATGTTGAGTAAACTAAGAAATGCTGCTGTAATCAGATCGCAAAGTTGTTGCTGTTTTTAATTGAGAAGCAAAATTTCTCGGAGTGAGTTGTGTTATTTTCCGTGAAAGTTTCAAAAAAGGTGAAAAAGACATGAGAGTAGTTACAAATTGCAGGTTGCTTGTTTTGTATTTAACGGACATTTGTAGAAATCACTATGTTGTTAGCAAGTTGCAAGCTACTAAAAATAACTTGCTGTGCAATTCAGTTAACATCTGGGATCTAAATCAGAGGTAAGGATACTGAAAGATGAAGCCCCCTAACGAGTCCTCGTCAGTTAAAAGGTTGTCTGATCGCAGCAGTTTGTTTATCTTTCTTTACTTCCTTGTCTGACTCTGGGCTCTGTGTCAAAAAGTTTTACTACATTTGCATTCATCTGTATTAAACACATTGGTTAGTATTTTTATGTTATGTGTATAAAAGCAAAAAAACAAAACAAAAGGGAACCCCTGCAGCAAATGGTCACCAAAACAAAACCGTCATTTTCAGCGATGCTGATAGACAAGCAGGTAATCCATTCAATTGCCAATCCTTGAGAGAAGAGAATCCAATCAATTGGGATTCGTTTCATCTAGAGCAAGGGAGTCATTTGAGATTTGGTTAATATAGCGCAAGCCAGTCATTTGGGATTCATTTGGGTTTTGGTTAATCTACAGCATAGGAGTCATTTTGGATTTGGTTAATACAGAGCATGGGAGTCATTTTGGATTTGGTTAATATAGAGCATAGGAGTCATTTGGGGAGTCATTTAGGATTTGATTAATCTAGAGCATGGGAGTCATTTGGGTTTTGGTTCATCTAGAGCAAGGGAGTCATTTGGGTATTTGGTTAATATAGAGCATAGGAGTCATTTGGGATTAATTTCAGAGTAATTTAGGATTTGTTTAATCTAGAGCAAGGGGAGTCATTTGGGATTCATTTGGGGTTCATTTGGGGTTCATTTGGGAGTCATTTAGGATTAGCTTAACCTAGAGCAAGGGAGTCACTTGCAATTTATTTAACTACAGCAAGGGAGTCATTTGGGAATTGATTCGGACATTTTTTAAATATTTTTTTTTCGGTTGTGGAACTGAGTTAATATGACATTTTGAAGAAACAAAAAAATCTCCAGCTTGGAGATGTTACTGAGAAACTCTTCTATTCTGAAGACTGATACAAAGCCCTTTGTAAACATGTCCTACAGAACATCACTGCACCCATGAGTCGTTTTAGAAGTTTTATTTTCTTTCTGTTTGTATGTGATTTGGGATCGCCGAACACCAAGGAGCATAGATGAGATCTGACCTACTGAATGAGACAGAATTGCAGTTTGACCCCTGAAGTGGATTTATAAAGATTCCGCCATCTTAAATTTGCCAAAATAGCTCTGAGACGGGAAAAAAGAGACCCCAGCATTATACACTATACATGCAAACTTCACGGACTTTGCCCTCTTCCAGCTGGCTCTCGGTAACGGCTGTGTGTTAACACCTGCTCCGAGTCACCAGAGAACCTCATTAAAAGCCTTAACGGAGAAACGAAGCCAGTGCTGATGCAGTAATACAGACTAGAGTGTGCAGGTTTGTTCAATTTTTGAACAAAACTCATAAAACCAAAAAAGTGCTTCTTTATTTCTGATTGAATCAAACCCTCCCTGAATCCTCACTTCTGATTGGTCGTTTCTGGTACGCAGCTCCGTCAGTGCTTTCAGCTGTAACTCAAATCACAGGTTTCTGTTCATCCGCCTCTTGTAACATGTTATGATGTTTTCTGTGAGGAAAGGTTGATGGAATTTCTTACTAGTGCAAATAACATGGAAAAAATATCAAGAATTTAAACGGTCTAAATAGTGGCATATGCGTTTGCCTGAAATCGGCAAGAGCACGGCGCAGCCAGGTAATTCTCCTGCAAGGAAAAAAATAGCAAGAAACACAGCAATCCAGAATAAACACTACTCTCGATTTGATTAATTTTGCCAACTGCGCCTTTAAACATAAATGGCGACAGATAATATTACAAAAGAAATAATAAAACTGGACTATAGTGACTATTTTCAGTATAATAGGACTGAAAAACCGGAACTCTGCTTTTCTCTGCTTCCTGTTGTTGATTTATTTTTCCTAAAACGACACCCCCCCCTGTCTTTTCACACCTAGTTTATATATTTATATATATAATGTTTTATCTTCATGTTCGGTTCAGTTGGTTTCGCATTATAACATTTTCCTAGCAATGCTAAAATGCCCGTGAACGTGGGCTTTCTCTGATTGGTCAGCAATCCAGTGAGTCGTTTTGACTGACACGTTTGTTGTTGTTTTGTTTTTTTTGTAGTGTATTGTGTTGCATTACGTTTCACAGCATCTCACTTCGATATAATGTGCCACTTACATATTTAGGTGTCTCACACACACACACACACACACACACATACACACATACAGTGTGGAGACTCTAAAGGAAACTCAAGGCAGCTTGTATTTTCTCTCCGATTTTTTTTCACTTCTCTGTTTGATGTGAGAGACTGTTGAAAACACAGAACCACGCCTGCTGTATAGCGTTTAGAGCACAAGAAAAAACCACCCTGAGCGCTCGTATCAATCGAGCCCTAACGACTCGTCATCGCGCAAGTCTTCCCGTAAATAATCTGACGACTTGTGTAACATGACCTTGTGTATCGTGGAGATGAGGGAGAGGCCAGTTTGTCATCACTGCTTGAGTAGAGGAAGTTCTCCTGTGACCTCTCTGCTTTGTTTTAAACATACAACATAACCATCATCATAGCGGGAAGTGTGTGTGTGTGTGTGTGTGGACGCAGCGAAGCTCGAATCTGCGCAGGTTCAGCGCCCGAGTGTAGAGGATGTGGTCAGAACCGAGTCACAGTTCAACACAGGAAGAGGAGGCCGAGGTGTCTACAGCTACGTGAACACACGATATCAGACTCAAGCTAGGTCAAGTGCGCAAGTGATGAAAATTGGTGCACACTTCAATCAATGGTGGCAGCTGACAGCTAGAGAAACATCTTCTGCAAGAAGCCATATGAACAGTTATGAACCAAGATTAGCTCCACCCACTTTCTATCAAAATAGAAGAATTCACTTCCCTACCAATGCAGGTGTCCACTTCAAATTTGCATACAATGCGTACAGATAAATATGAACAAAAGTGATCCGTCCATCAACTGATGTGTTTATTTCTACACAACAAGAGCACACAAACACACACTACACAACAAGTAGCAGTCATGGCGAAGGTCAAGGAGCTTTAAAGAGTAAGGTCAAAGAGTAAGGTCACGCTCATGGACTAACGGCGAAGAAGGAAGGTTAAAGAGAAGAGTCGAATAGAGCTGCAGGAACAACGGTTACTGAGGAAGTATTAAACAACGACGGCTTCTCGAATGAGAAGAAGCTCCGAGATACAAAGCAGATCGACGTTCAGACGAAGCAACAAGAGAACTAATGAAGCTTCTTGATTTTGGGGAGTTGATGCTGATTTGCAGAGAGGAACGGATCAGAAATCAGGCTACAGAAAGCAAATTACTTCTCAAAGTCGGAGTCGTTTGTTCGGTGTGAAACGTTTGTTTGTTTTTTTTTCTCTTATATCTTACGCTTATTTTGCTCATATTTTCAAGTACTTTAAATAGGAAATGTCTAAACGCTCATAAAAGAAGCATCCGACTTTTTATACGTCTACTTTCCGCTACTGGTCGTGGTTTAGGACATAAAGACTCGGCATAAAGTCTAAATTTAGCCCAAGCCTAATTATAGATCTGCTCACACGTGCTTCCTGAAACGAAAACCTCAGGTATTCAAACTAACTCGAGAGAGAAAAAAAAAAAAAAAAATACAGCTGTTTCAGTGAAACTTCGCTTAGGTCTTCATTTTTAAAGTGGAAACTTTCTCTGAAGTTACCAACGTAAGATCATGAGTAAGATATTTATCAGGGTAGATGAGCGTCTCTAGGCTCGTTCGGGCCTCGGCAGTTAAGATGTCGTCGCTATAGCAACCATGAAATAGGGGAAAAGGGATGCTTGTTTAGTTAAAGAGACTGATTCAGCATTCAGGGGAATGCCCCCCACTAGAACATCTTCAAGGTTTCAGAGTTTGTTTTATTTATTATTATCCTGAAGAAAGAGGAAAAAAAAAATTTTTTTTAAATGTGGGCAAGGAAGGAAATGAGCGTTTGTTACTCTACGCTGTATGTCAGAACAGGAACTCGATTCTCGGACATTCCACAACTTCAACGTAACTCTAAACGGATAACAAAAAACCCCTCGAATTTATCTCAAATACAGGTGTGATAAAAGTAATAGAGCATGGAACATTGGAAATTGCTTAAGCTCTGTTGTGGTAAGTCACTCAAGGTACGCTGTTGATTAGTTTCCTATAAGAGCATGATACTGAGTCATTTACCTGTGGCAGCAGTTTCTATGAGGAAGCACAGCTCGTATCGGTATTAGCACCTTTTTCTTTTTAACGCTGTGTCAATTTCAGGTCTACATCTTTGTCACATTTATTCAGAAATAGAGTTTGATTTCCTGTACTTTCACTGTGAACCGGATATAGTGTGTGTGTGTGTGTGTGTGTGTGTGCGCACACGTGTACATGTACGTGCAAGTGCGCTGTTGTCACCCCTAAAATCAACAAAATATATACTAATACTTGTACTGATACTTTGAATCTACACTTTGAGTAAAATATAATTTTAGCTTGTTGTGTTTACAGAAATGAAGTGTGAACTTCTCAGAACAGCCCACAGAGACATGAGAGCCCAATTCAGCACCTCATCTCTGTTTCATAGTGGAAAACGTGCGCTTTAAAAATTCAAAATGAAAGTGACGTCTTTTCAAGTCAGGTTATATTACAGCGAAGTGTGCAGGAAGGACAGGAAAACAACAGCTTGGTTCACAAATGCCTCATGTGATTGTGTTTTTCTCTCTTTCTCCAGAAGGACCTTGTCTCCAAATTACAGAGCAACCCAAGCAGGTAAGAATCGATTGTTGATGATGTTGATGTCAGTTTTGGACCGCTTTGAATGCAATTTGAATAACGTGTTTAACTTTGTCGTGTTGCACAGCGGGGCTTCAGGTTCCGATATGGCTGCGAGGGCCCATCTCACGGCGGACTCCCGGGAGCCTGCAGCGAGAAGAACAGGAAGACATACCCTCAGGTTAAGGTCAGTCTGACCGTGATGCTTTTTCTCAGCATCATTTAATATATATATATATATATATATATATATATATATATATATATATATATATATATATATATATATATATATATATAAAATGTGTGTGTGTAGTTTTAAAGTCAGTAAACAGTTTGTTTTTATTCAAGGCATTTCTTAAAGCATCCTGATAAAACGAAAAAAAATCAATAGATTTATGTGTTTAAATTTTCTAAAAGAAAACTTCGAAATAAAATTATAACTGAAAAGGGAAAATCTTTTAAACAATTTTAAGATTATGTACAAATATTAAAAAAAAAAAAAAAAAAAAAAAAAAAATATATATATATATATATATATATATATATATATATATATATATATATATATATATATATATATATATATATATAAACAAATATAAAAATATGTAGAAAAAAAATCTAAAAAAGAATTATATTAAATAAATATTATATTAATTATAATTAATATAATAATTTATATATTTAAATTTAAAATAATATTAATATTTAATTAATATTTATATTAAATATAATTAATATAATATTTATTTAATATAATTCTCTTTTAGATTTTTATTTTCTACATATTTTTATATTTATTTATTTATTTTGTTAATGATAATTATTTTTATTTATACACAATTTATCAATGATGATGGAGAATATTTTTTGCAATTTGAACTATTTGCCATCAAATTTTTCACCAGCTCCTTTTTTAATTATTTTATTATTATAATAAAAAAAAAAGTTTTAAAAAATGCAACAAAATGTTATAACATTGCAGAAAGGCGTATTACTTTATTATTATCACATAATCATGATATCGATATTACGCCATCATCAAAAAAAAAGAAAAAGAAATTTGGCTGAAATGGACGGTTTAATGATTTGAAGTGCAAATCAAATCATTTTTCACCACATCAACAACATCTTTGTTGTAACTCGGACACATTTCATTAATAACGTTAATCCTCGGGCTGGAGACTGAGAAACAAATGAAAGAGCAAAAAATCAGAAAGCTTATTACTTTTTTTTTTTTTTCTCTCTACTTTTCCTCTCAAGAAATCAACCTTTTTACTTTGAACTGTATATTAGAACTAATTATTTGAAATTAACAAGAAATTTTGGCTGTGAGGGAGTTCTCCACCTGATACGTCAGACCTGAAAAGAGAACAAGAGAGAGATGGAGAGAGAAAGACAGAGATAGAGGCAGATAGGGAAAAAAAGAGAGACATAGAGAGAACGTGAGACAGAGAGAGAGAGAGTGAGACACAGAGAAAGAGAGAGAGAGAGTGAGACACAGAGAAAGAGAGAGAGAGAGAGAGCGAGACAGAAAAAATAGAGAGAGAGAGAAAGACAGAAAAAGAGAGAGACAGAGAGAGAAAGAGCGAAAGACGGGGAGAGAGAGCGAGAGAGAAACAGACAGAGAGAGAAGGACAGAGAGAGCGAGTGAGAGAGAGAGAACGTGAGACAGGGAGTGAGAGAGAGAGACTGTGAGAGAGAGCGAAAGAGAGAGAAAGACGGAGAGAAAGAGAGAGAGAGACTGCATCTTTGGGAATTTCCTCAGAATGTCTCGCTGGTAATTAGTAGGAAGTGCTGCTACGTGTGTTTCTGTGACTTGTGTGGGCATCAGATAGGAAAGGAGGCACAACACAATCCGCCCCCATGAGTTCAGACAGACTCAGACACGCAGAGGACACCTAAAAAACACACACACACACACATGCACACACAATGTGCTTTCTGTTGCATCCATCAAGTAAACAGTGTAGAGTGTGTAACCTGAGCTGGGCTTTTCCCCACCAGCCTGAATACTGAAAAGTGCATCGTCAGCACCTATTAGGAATCTGATGGATTTTTTCCCCCCGGTTGGTTCTTTAGAATGATGGAGGGGATGGACTGATGTGTGTGTGTTCTGAGTTCCTCTTTTTTTTTTTGGTTCTGTTTAGTGAATAAAACAATGTGCATGTAGAAGGTGACATCACAAACTCATATAAATAACTCCTTGCATTAACGATCGCCGTCGTACAGGGCTGGCAGAAATGATCCAATCACGATGCTGCAATGTTTTCAACAAAAGTGCCACTTAAAGAATGCACAGAAAGAAATAGTTTAGCAGGGAAAAAGAAACCTGACATTTTAAGATGAAAAATGTATTTTTATCATCAAACAGTGAGCTGGTATTATGAGTCATTTTGTCTCTACCACGAAATCTCCTGAAAAGCATTTTATCATTTATCAATCTGTCAATAAATCACGTATCATCTATCGCTTCACTCTCATTTATCAGTCTTTAATAAAGTTGTGCGAAGTCCAAGCTGAACTAAAACTTTCACGATATTTTTAAAAGCATAATATCTTTCAAACCGAAACGCACACAAAACTCCATAATCGGAAAAGTGAGCTAAAAACGATAAAATGGCAACTAAATGGTAAACATGTGCTTTCACTCCTCTTAGATTGCCTTTAGTTTTGTCCTGATGAAATACACTATATTGCTAAACGTTTTGGGACGTCTGCTTTTACATGCACATGAATGTTATATGGAGTTGTCCCGCCCTTTGTAGCTATAACGGCTTCAACTCTTCTGGGAAGGCTTTCCACAAGGTCTAGGAGTGTGTTTATGGGAATTTTTTGACCGTTCCATTAGAAGCGCATTTGTGAGGTCAGGCACTGATGTTGGACGAGAAGGCCTGGCCCGCAGTCTCCGCTCTAATTCATCCCAAAGGTGTTCTATCGGGTTGATGTGCAGGACAGTCTAGTTCCTCCACACCAAACTCGCTCATCCATGTCTTTTTGGACCTTGCTTTGTGCACTGGTGTGCTGTCATGTTGGAACAGGAAGGGGTCATCCCCAAACTGTTCCCACAAAGTCGGGAGCATGAAATTGTCCAAAATGTCTTGGTATGCTGAAGCACTAAGAGTTCCTTTCACTGGAACTAAGGGGCCGAGCCCAATCCCTGAAAAACAACCCCTGAATTCGAGGATTTGGAGGTGTGTCCCAAAACTTTTGGCAATATAGATTCTATAATATGATGTTATATAATTCTATACACTTAAACTAACTTGCTGTGTATAATTGAAATAAATATAGGTCTAATAAAATAGTTTGTATCAAGCATGATAAATGAAGCTCTAATATATATTCGATTGTCAGTGTTTATAATTACAGTTCATTATATTATAATATATCTATCCTTTATTTTTTTTAAGAATTTTAAAACAGTGATTAAGGAAAAAGAAATGAGTCAGATCTTTTGTCTGAATATGAATCACTTTAATAAACATATTGAGTTAAAATATCAGAATATCCACAGGAATTAAACATGAGCAGACGAGCCTTCCTGCATGAAATGCACCGATTATTTATTTAACTAAATTCTTCACCGTTCTTATTTGCTCTTAATCAGTTATATGCTGAGGGAAATGTTTCCTTCTTCCAGTCCGCATTTTCTATCCCCAGTTTACCCGCCTTCAAACGATATATCACGAAATATTTAAACCAGCGCTTCGTTTTTCCTATTTCTGTTCTTACTCTGTGACCAGTACTGATGAGTTCATTAATAGAGACTTTAATGCACTTTTCTACGTCGTAATGGATATAGATCAACGTAAATGTACCCGAAAAAGCTCAAACGCTTGACCTATGCGTCATCGTAACGGGCTAAAACGAATGTAAACTTCAGTGTGGGCGTAACCCGATTCTGAATACACAGAACCTGGGAAGTGGTTATGTGGTTATTTTAGACTATCGATTGGATGCGAGTTCAAATCCTGCCACTGTTGGACCCCTGAGCGAGGCCCTTAACCCCTTAACTGCTCACACACGCAATTAATAAATGAGATAAAAGTCGGTTGTTTTGCATCGAGGCCTAAATGCCATAAAGGGTGTATCTTTCTTCATCTAAATTGCTTGAGCGTTTGCTTAATAACGTTGTACGTAGGGGTGTTTTCATCGTAGTTCCTTTGTGTGTCAGTCTGTAAGAGGAAGCGGTTCGTATTAATTAAAGCAAAAAACCTCTCCCTCTGTACCAGAGGAGTGTTTTGATATGGTTTGATATTCTCTTTGATATAGCGGTGGGGAATTTTTTCACGGGGGCTGAAGTCAAATTGCATCTGAGTCAAACCGTACCTGGAGAAAGTAGCATCTGAACCACATGTGAAACGAACCGATTCAGAGGCTGAGTCAAAGCAGAAGACATCACTCCTAAATATGTCAGGACATTTTCACTTTCAGGCAGACAACAACATCAATAAAATAATATATCGCACAAAAAAACGGATGAAGGATAAAGGGCGGGGGGTTTATTAAAGGATGCGTCTTTAATGAAGGACACAGCAGTGGACAGACCAGAGAAAGTCAGTCATCTGTCCCACAACACGGGTTACATCATGGTGGGAAATCCCCATATATATATATATATTATATATATATATATATATATATATATATATATATATATATATATATATATATATATATATTTATATATATTTATACATACTTTATTTGATGTTACTGTACAGCAAACCCAGCACCTTTTCTAAAAAATTTTAAAATTAAAATTTAGCTGTAATTCAAACATAGGATTTTTTCTCAAAATGTGAGTTAATGTGTGAACAAATGACACATTATTGATAACACCCTTAAAGGGGAAAAAAGGTCCATCTTGTAGGTCGGTACCTTGAGGGGTTGGTACCTTGAGGGGAATCTTGGAAGGTTTTCCCTTTCAGAGAGAGTTCCAGGTCAAAGACTAATGACTATCTAAAGAGAAAGAAGAGAGTTTTGTAAAGAGGTATTTGTTTTATTTATTTATTTATCATTCATTCATTGTCTACCGCTTATCCGATCTATACTCGGGTCACGGGAGCCTGTGCCTATCTCAGGCGTCATTGGGCATCAAGGCAGGATACACCCTGGACGGAGTGCCAGCCCATCACAGGGCACACACACACTCTCATTCACTCACACGCTACGGGCAATTTAGAGATGCCAATCAACCTAGAGTGCATGTCTTTGGGCCGGGGGAGGAAACCGGAGTACCCGGAGGAAACCCTCGAGGCACGGGGAGAACATGCAAACTCCACACACACATGGCAGAGGCGGGAATCGAACCCCCGACCCTGAAGGTGTGAGGCAAACGTGCTAACCACCAAGCCACCGTGTCCCCCTTTATTTATTTATCATTATTATTTTTATTTATTTTATTTTTTTTTTTTTTGAGTATTAGATGGATACACTACAAAGAAGGGCGAAAATAGCTTATTTTTATGTAGAGCTTAGACCGAATAAAATGCAAACAAATCTTCATGCATAATTAATAATTAGTGCTCAAGGTTGTTAAAGTTAGTACCTGTTAACTGGCACTAAAGAGTAAGTGGTGAAGGTTTCACTTTTTTCAACAAACAAGGATTAATCCAGTTTGTCCAGCTAATTAATAAACATAAGTCAGACTTATCTCAGAGTTTAACCAGCTAAGTGATAAACCTGTGCTTAAAAATAAAGTCAGGCTTTAAAGTTTATCCATAAGACTAAGTTAGACTCACAAACTCCCAAGAAAATGCTTCACTAGCGTCAGCATTGAAGACCAATCAGCTGTCAGTTTTATTGCAGAGTTGATCCAGAGATCATCCAGATAACTAGCAATGTCAAGACTGTTTAGGTTATCTAGCTAACTAGACTAGCTAGCATTTGAAGAAATTAAAGCTTAAGCTTATCTGGCCTGTTTGTCAGAATTGCTAGCTAGCACAGAAGAATTGAAAGCTCATCCAGCTAGCTAATGACTAAAGAATAAAGAGATAATAGTGTTTAGTTTTATCTCTGTGTATTTATTTGTTTTGGACCACAGATCTGTCATTATCACGGTCCAGCACGAATTGTGGTCCAGCTGGTGACCAACACCAAACAGCCACACCTGCATGCACACAGCCTCGTGGGAAAACAGTGCGACAAGGGCATCTGCATCGTCGACCTCCAGCCCAAAGACTCCTCCATCAGGTATATGCCACGCCCACTTTCTCACAACGTCTTCCTATTCAGTAGCTCGCTCTTGTTTGCTAGCATGGTGTTTTATGAGCATTTTAATTAGCAATAGATGGTCTAATAATGATTTTTTTTTTTTCCTTTTTGCAGTTTTCCTAACCTGGGAATACTTCATGTGACGAAGAAGAATGTGAGTAAGACTCTGGAGGAGAGGATGAGTGAAGCCTACAGGCTCGGTTACAACTACGGCGTGGTCATCCATACTGAAATCGACTCTTTCCAGGGAGAGACCCGCCTTCCCAGAGAGCTCACAGGTAAGAGTGAAAGTGTATACATGTATTCGTGTGTGTGCTTTGGTAGATAGCGTTGAAGCTTGAATGAATGCATAGCATGCTTGGTGAACAGACCCAACACAACACTGACTCTTTGTCTCATTTACATGACGGATTTGTGTATTTGCGTGTTTGGACACATTAACGGCGTGCTATCGTGCTGAAATTCCTGTTTTGTGGCAAGGATGTAATCCAAACTGAAACCAGGTACAAAAATCTGGTTGGACTTGTAATTAGCTGTGCGTAAAAAACAAAACAAAAAAAAACAGCAAAAAAACAAAAACCATCAGCTCAGTGTTTTTAGATGTGTGTGAGATGTGTGTATGTAAATATGTAAGGGTGATGAGTGGATCTATGAATATATAACATTTTGGTGAAGTGTATTTTATAATAAATAATGAATGTATATTTCAGTTCAAGAGAACAAAAGCTTTGCATTTTAGATTTAACAGGCCACACCTTCTTCACTTCGACTAACAGATACATAAGACACACCTCCATAACTGGGACTGACAGGCACCCAGGCCATACTTCCTTCACTGAGTCTGACCACACCTCCTTCACTTTGATTAACAGATACATAAGCCACGCCTTCTGACAGGCACCGAGGCCACACCTCCTTCACTGTAACTGACAGGCACCCAGGCCACACCTTCTTCACTTTGACTAACAGATAAATAAGCCACACCTTCCTTCCTGGGACTGACAGGCACCCAGGCCACACCTCCTTCACTGGGACTGACAGGCACCCAGGCCATACTTCCTTCATGTAAGGGTGATTAGTGGATCTATGAATATATAACATTTTGGTGAAGTGTATTTTATAATAAATAATGAATGTATATTTCAGTTCAAGAGAACAAAAGCTTTGCATTTTAGATTTAACAGGCCACACCTTCTTCACTTCGACTAACAGATACATAAGACACACCTCCATAACTGGGACTGACAGGCACCCAGGCCATACTTCCTTCACTGAGTCTGACCACACCTCCTTCACTTTGATTAACAGATACATAAGCCACGCCTTCTGACAGGCACCGAGGCCACACCTCCTTCACTGTAACTGACAGGCACCCAGGCCACACCTTCTTCACTTTGACTAACAGATAAATAAGCCACACCTTCCTTCCTGGGACTGACAGGCACCCAGGCCACACCTCCTTCACTGGGACTGACAGGCACCCAGGCCATACTTCCTTCACTGAGTCTGACCACACCTCCTTCACTTTGACTAACAGATACATAAGCAACGCCTTCTGACAGGCACCCAGGCCACACCTCCTTCACTTTGACTAACAGATAAATAAGCCACACCTTCCTTCCTGGGACTGACAGGCACCCAGGCCACACCTCCTTCACTGGGACTGACAGGCACCCAGGCCATACTTCCTTCACTGAGTCTGACCACACCTCCTTCACTTTGACTAACAGTTACATAAGCCACGCCTCCTTCACTGGGACTGACAGGCACACACACAGGCCAGAAGCTAAAAGGAATAATGTTTGTTTGTTTGTTTGATTGTTCACCAGATCACCAGAGGATTTTGATCTCCAATGCCGCAGCTAGCCAGGCCAAAGACATGGACCTGAGCGTAGTGAGGCTCATGTTCACTGCCTTTCTGCCCGACAGTGAGGGCGGTTTCACCCGCAGACTCGAGCCAGTCATATCCGAGCCCATCTATGACAGCAGTGAGTCCCTCAACACACACTTTTAACACACACACACTCCCTTTTAACACACAGCTCCTGTCAGTGCTTCAAAACAGGAACAGGAACTTAGTGTTGTTCAGTACATGTCGTAATTCTGACAATATAGCAAATCTTGATTAAAGAGCTAAGCGGATATCATGTCGTAAAAATATTAGATTGTCGTGAATTGGGTTATAGTCCCTCCTTGGGTCCGGGTACGTCTTCCAGAGCTATTAGCACGGCATTAAAATCTTTAAACATTGCTACTTTTAAAATCTCATGATATTCAAAACTTTGGAAGTCTGTAGAACAGTAAACAATAGCATTCGGGAATTCTTCTTCCTGAGTGACACAAGGTTGATGTTCCTTATCGTAGCAGAGTTGATTAGCATTTTGATGCTCATTGTTGTGTAAAGTGCATTTCCTGATGTTTGGAATACTCCATATCTGAGGCAAATGTTTGACGCCACTTTCAGTGTCGCTGCACATTTTACACGATCTGTCTGAAAGAATAGTCTAGCGAGACATTTTGAGCCATCCATATTTTTGGCATCTGACTTGCCTAGCAACAGTGTTCTCACAACTTTAACCACAACCACATGCATATTGAGCACTCGACTTCCTGCCTGTGTCAATAACCTGAACACAGAGAGAGCGAGAGGAAAAAACTTCACGGCTTTATTAGTTTGCTTGAAGAAATATGTGTGCGCGCGCATGATAGTGTGTGTACGTATATATATATATATATATATATATATATATATATATATATATATATATATATATATATATAAAATAGAGAATACTGTGAGCGCAATTAAAGGATAGAGGGTGACAGAAAGAAAAAGGAGAATAAGGAATGAGGAATAAAGACAAGGAAGCTCTGAAACACAAGGAGGAAGCTCAGGGTTCAGCATTTACACAAACCATGTGCCCCAAGTTGGATGAAACCGTGTCAGTCCATGGAACCAAGAAATGAAACGGCGTATCTGGTTTTCTCTCTCTCTCACACACACACACACACACACACACTCACTTTCTCTCTCTCTCTCTGTCTCTCTCACTCTCTCTTTCTGAGCCAAAGTCATTGCTAAACATCACTGCACTGAAACTAAACGTACTTTCTATTTCCACCTCGTGCTCTCCTTGAACTTTCCTTGAAAAGTGAATGTGAAAAAGTATTCATACACAGTGCGTCAAAATTTGCACAGAACAAGAAGAAGATCTATTTTCAACTCGTTTATAATTAGGGGGAGAGGGGGAAAAAAAGATGATTATATTCCACAAAATGGTGGATGAGAGCATGGCTTGGGTTTGAGGGATCACATGAATCTCTTTTTGTTGCGGATGAAACGTTCTCACATCAGAATGAGCTGACGTAGAGAGGGAACATGTACAAAACTGGGTCTTGATTTTAGCGAAATGCCGTGCTGGCATCGCATTTCCACTAAAACCAGGTCATAGCCTGATCGTCTGATTTTTTTTTTTTTTTTTTTTTTTTTTTTTTTTATAATTTTTTCTTCGCAAACAATCCGCCTTGTCTTCTCTTATTGCTTTGCAGAAGCTCCAAACGCCTCGAACCTGAAGATCGTGCGTATGGACCGCACCGCAGGGTGTGTTACGGGTGGAGAGGAAGTGTACCTGCTCTGTGACAAAGTTCAGAAAGGTGAGGCAGCTCCTGTCATTCAGGAACACGGCACACCGAGCAATCAGATCTGATCAAAGGTCAGATTTCGTGATGGTATTCACCACATGGAGGAGGAGGAGGTCCATCTGATTTCCCTCTTGGGGGAATTCCCCTCCTGACAGGCAAATGAGCTCAGGAGGAAAGTTACACATCACATGCGCGCTTTCTATTCGTTTCTTATAGAATCCTGTGGGTTTTTTATTTCTTTCAGTTCCTGCCCATCCTGCTCGAGTTCACCTGCTTTAGCTTGATCCTTCCTTACTCTTTTTCTCTTACCATTTAGACATTCTTACTTTTTCTGTTCTTCCCTTTCCTCATACTGAGAGAGAATTTCACAAAAGTCTTTCCTCTTCTTCGGCTCTCTTTGTTTCTCTTGTTCATGCTTGTTGTGTATCACTCCCTCATCAATAATCATTTTATAATTATTTCAATAATTATCTCTATCTCTTCCTCTTTTTGTCTCTTTCTATCTCTCTCTCTCTCTCTCTCTCTCTCTCTCTTTCCTTTGTCTCGGTTTCTTTTCATGCTTCTGTCTGCCTCTCTCTCTCTCTCTCTCTCTCTTTGTCTCTCCTTCCATTTGCCTTCTTGTCTCTCTCTCGATATACAGTATGTCCTTTTCCCCCCCCTCTCTCTCTTTTGCTCTCTACCATTTCTTTCTCTTTATCTGTCTTGCTCTCACTTCTTATTCGTCTCCTTCTCTGCATTTCCAAGTGCCAAACTATTTGCCGATGCTATTAAACCTAAGAGTTCCGCTGAACGACATTGTATCTTTCTGACATTTGGCACTGTCTCCTGTTTTTCACACATCTAGTCTGAGAAAGATGCACGAAAGGACACGCCGCACCATTCAGTCTGGTTATCTGCATGTATTTGTAGCCATGGAGGAAGTAAATTAGCAGGATATGTAAATTAGCGTGCGTCTGTGTGTGTAGTCAGCTGTACGAGGAAGTGATGTCCTCTTCCTCCTGATGAGCTTGCCCTGGTCTGATGTCATGTTGTTGTTATTGTTGATGTTGTTGACAGATGACATTCAAGTACGCTTTTATGAGGATGACGAGACGGGAATCATCTGGGAGGCATTTGGGGATTTCTCTCCTACCGACGTGCACAGACAGGTGAGTCGTGCGGCGCTCATGCCTAGAGCGGCGCTGCTGGTGTGAAAAGTTCACGGTCTGATGCACGTCAGGGTTGGCATTACATCACCGTGTCGGCTTACTTGCCGTTTTAATGCATGCATGACATACTCATTGTCGTTTTTCTTCCCACTCAGTTCGCCATCGTGTTCAAGACGCCGAAATACCGCGACCAGAACCTTCAGAAACCCATCTCGGTGTTCGTGCAGCTCAAAAGGAAGTCAGACAACGAGATGAGCGAGCCCAAACCGTTCACCTATCACCCACAGATCATTGGTACACAAGCGCACCTTTACCCGTTACCCACTCGTCACTTTTTCACCCACAGATCACAGCTGCCTTAATTTTTCCGACCATAACCCACCCAGACTAGATTAGTGTTTGACCTGCGTTGACCCCTCTGGAAAAATAAACGAATTCATTGCGACGAGTGCAATCAGCAACACAGATAAACTTCTGTCTTTCACTATGTCGATCATAGCTACAAAAGGAAGGCACAAACCTTTACCCGGTCAAAGATGGAAAGAACACCTACGATCTCATTCCTTTATCAAATATCTAAATACCACAAGTGGAAATTGCACCTTCGCATGATAAACCTGCATTCATGCAGTGCACCAATGCAATTAACAACCAATTAGTGTTGATTTTTTTTATTTTATTTTTTTTTTATTTATTTATTCATAGTATTATTTTATTATTATTCATATATTCATTTCTATATCACAGATCTGATGAAGTACATATTAAATATCACATCATTTTTTTAAATCACTTCTCGGGCCTAAATTCAAGCTCCTTCAATTAGAGTAATATTTTGATTATGGTCAGCTCTCATTTTTTCTTTTCTCTTTCTTCTGCTTTCTTTCATTTTCCCTTTTACACACTTCCTCTTTGCCTCATTTTTTTTTTTTTTTTTTGCTCACTCTCTCACTTGTTTTCTCCTCTCACGCTTTATTCCTTTTTCTCACGGTTATTTCTTAATTTTTTTAAAATGTATTTATTATTATTTTTTTGTGTTTATTTATTAGATAAGGAAGAAGTTCAGAGGAAGAGACAAAAGACACTGCCCAATTTCCCAGATTACGGCGGCACAGGGGGCGGGGTCGGGGGCATGTACAGAGGGCCTGGAGGAGGGGCTTCGTCAGGGGGTGGACACGGTGCCGGTGGTGGAGGAGGAGGAGGAGTAGGTGGTGGAGGTGGAGGTATATGACTGCAGAATATTTCATTAAGCCTGTATTGTTGTGGTAACGTGATTAAAAACCTATGTTTTGTGTACGTATATTTTGTTTAGGATATTATCAGGGATATTATAACAACTTCAACACTGGTTATGGCTACCAACCGTCCATGGGTGGAGGAGGGAGCAGCATTAAGCACTGTAAGTCTTAGCAGAAAAATAAACAAAAGATAACGTTTTGCAGTCACTACATGTATTTTGGGGAAGAATTCATGGAAAAAAATCAGCTACTAATATCGTTATAATGTGAAAATAAGCTCCGCCCACAATTAGTTCGGAAACGTTATTAGTATTATTACACATCATCAGCCCTTTGTAGCAATTTGAAGGTCGTGAGCCGTTAACTCGCAAACTCCGACCCTCCCTCTGACATCCTCAACAGCTAACCACGGCCCGGTGGAAGACACAGACGAAGAGAGCGACAGCGACCTGGACGAAGATCCGGGGACGGGGGGAGTGTGTATAGCGTTGGAGGAGAAGCGCGAAGAGAGCCAGGGTTTGGAGGAGACTGATGTGTTTGAGACTGAAACCGCAGGTGAGTTTAGAGGAAGTCACTCAATCAAATCCTTTAAGATTTGCTGTGTTCAGGATGAACTGGGGTGTGAACTCGTGTGTGTGTGTGTTTTCTCTCTTCAGACTGTTTGTTTGAGCCGAGTTTAGCCAAGCTAGCGCAGACACACGGCAGGGCTTTATTCGACTATGCCGCAAGCAGTGATGTTCGCAGGCTGCTGGTTCCACAACGCCCGCTGATGTCTGCTCAGGATGAGAACGGAGACACGTGTGTATCACACACACACACACACTCAGAAAACTATACTCTAATCCTTTGCAAGATTCTAAACATTATGCGACAAGAGCAAGTATTTATTAGTATCATGTTATTAAACAGTAATAAAGCATTTATAGATTATTGGTTGAATATCAGAGCCGGGGAATGTAAGGATAAATCCAAACCACAGTTAGAAGTTTCTTCCATGTCAAATAGCAAATGGGAACTGGCTGCTAGTAGGAATTAATTTGGCTTTGGAGCCATGCTCCAGTTAAAGTGAGGGCTATAGTCAAGTAGGAAGTAAAAGTAGAACTGAAATTTATTACATAACTAATTTACATAGAATGGAGGTGCGAATGTGGAATTGTTTGTGTGGTTTATATATAATGTAGTTTTGGATTTTGTTTTCCCTTAATAATAAAAACCTTCATTTAAAAACTTCATGATGTGTTTACTTGTGTTATCTTTGACTAATATTTAAATGTGTTTGATTATCTGAAACATTAAAGTGTGACAAACATGCCAAAAAAATAAGAAATCAGGAAGGGGGCCAACACTTTTTCACACCACTGTGTATATATATATATATATATATATATATATATATATATATATATATATATATATATATATATTATTGTGTGTGTGTGTGTGTGTGTACATGCAGGGGGCTGCACTTGAGCGTGATCCACAGTCAGACAGATGCAGTGAAGAACCTAGCGGAGGTAATAGCGGTGATTCCCGGAGAAGACGTGTTGAACATGAGGAACGACCTGTATCAGGTGCTTTATACACACACACACACACACTCACACAGGTTTAACACAGGCCCTCTATTCCTGCAGCGGTAACGTTGTGATGTCTTCTGTTATTCCAGACTCCGTTGCACCTGGCCATAGTGACCGAGCAGAAGGAAGCAGTCGAGGCGTTAATGGAGGCAGGAAGTGACATCACTCTCACCGATCGCCACGGCAACACGGCACTGCACCTTGCCGCCCAGCAGAAAGACAGAGAGATGATCCGAGTGCTGATGAGACACAAAAAGGCGCCGGAGTTAAGCAGCATGCACAACACAGCAGGTACACTCACACACACACACACACACACACTCACACTCGATTTATTATAGTTTGTATGGATTTCTGCAGAATTGCGATTTCGCCCGTGTAGGTCTGTGTCCTCTGCATATAGCCATCTTGGCGAACAGTCTGAGCAGCGTGAGGGCTTTGCTGGAGGCCGGGGTTAACGTGGAGGTTCAGGAGCGAACATGCGGTCGCACAGCACTCCACCTCGCTACTGAACGCGACAACGTCTCACTCGCCGGATGCCTGCTGCTAGAGGTGTGTGTGTGTGTGTGTACCTGTGGGTACATGGTGTAGCTTTATTTATTAAAACGATATTAGTGCCAGTGCGTTTGCTATTGTCCAGAAACAACACACTTACGTTATAACAGCTATTTATAGTCGTTTACTTACCACCCTCTCTTTTTTTTTTTTCTTCTCACCTCTAACCATAAATTTAAACCCAGACAGCGTTTAGATACCAATACCAAAGAGTCTAGACCACCAGGGCCAGAAAAACCTCTGTGAGGACATTGAGAAGAAAGGAGGAACTGAGTCATTTAAAAACGGGGAACTTGTTCACGTCTGAACGAAACTCCACGGGAGATCACAGAGGAACAGCCTAGAACAGCGTCTACTATTACACTGTCACTGTATAAACGCTGCTGTAAAAGGGTTCGGAATGAACTTCTGTGTTAATTCAAACTTCCACGTAGCTCAAAAGGGTTTGAACCGGAGACCGGATTTGATATCGGAATGCAAGTCTTTTATTTGTGTGTGAACAGGAAAAAATTTGCGCATTGTAAAAAATCTGCAATACTTTTATGGCATTTTTTCAGCCCCTGAGTGAATAAACGTTTGCCCACCTTCTTTTTAATGATTGAATATAATGTGCCTTCATAATCACAAGAAAAAAATAGTCTAAAATCTTTGGCAGCTCTCTCTCTCTCGCTGTCTCACTCTCTCTCTTTCGCTCTCTCCCTCTCCCTCTCTCTCTCTCTCTCTCTTTCTCGCTGTCTCACTCTCTCTCTTTCGCTCTCTCCCTCTCCCTCTCTCTCTCTATCGCTCTGTCTCATGCTCTCTCTTTCGCGCTCTCTCTTTCTCTTTTGCTCTCTCCCTCCCTCTCTCTCTCTCTCTCCCTCCCTATCTTTCTCTATCTCTTTTTCTTCCCCCCTCTCCCTCTCTCTCTCTCTCTCTCTCCCTCTCCCTCCCTCTCTCTCTCTCTCTCTCTCTCTCTCTCTCCCTCCTCCCCTCTCCCCGTCCCTCTTCCCCTTTCTCTCTCTCCCTCTTTCTCTCCCTCTCCCCCTCTTTCTATCTCGCCCTCTTTCTCTCTCTCCCTCTCCCTCTCTCTTTCCCTCTCTATCCCTCTCTCTCTATCCCTCTCCCACTCTCTCTATCCCTCTCCCTCTCTCTCTCTCTCCATTCCTCTCTCTCTCTCTCTCTCTTTTTGTCTTTCTCTCTCTCACTCTCCCTCCCTCTCTCTCTCTCTCTCCCTCCCTATCTTTCTCTATCTCTTTTTCTCCCCCCCTCTCCCTCTCTCTCCCTATCCCCCCCTCACTCTCCCTCTCCCTCTCTCTCTCTCTCTCTCTCTCCCTCCCTCCCTATCTTTCTCTATCTCTTTTTCTTCCCCCCTCTCCCTCTCCCTCTCCCTCTTCTCCCCCCCCTCTCTCTCTCTCCCTCCCTCCCTCCCTATCTTTCTCTATCTCTTTTTCTTCCCCCCTCTCCCTGTCTCTCTCTCTCTCCCCCTCTCCCTCCCCCCCCCCCCCTCTCTCTGTAGGTTGATTGGCATCTCTAAATTGTCCGTAGTGTGTGATTGCGTGAGTGAATGAGAGTGTGTGTGTGCCCTGCGATGGGTTGGCACTCCGTCCAGGGTGTATCCTGCCTTGATGCCCAATGATGCCTGAGATAGGCACAGGCTCCCCGTGACCCGAGAATAGATCGGATAAGCGGTAGACAATGAATGAATGAATGTAAAGCAAAAAGGAAAGATGATGATAATAATAATAAACAATCTTAAGAAGTATATATTGGAACATAGACAAAAAAGAAGACATTGGGAACACATGGAGTAAAGGGATCAGTGGGATCAATGACTATTGAGTGACTTGTTCCTCTGTTTAAAGCTGTGTATTTAATTTTTTTTTAAATAATGGATTAATATGAATATTAATTTAAGTAAATAAAGAATGAAGTCTACCCTGAAAAACCAGGGTGGAGTGGTAAATCTTGTTTTCAGGGAGGCTCCAAATAATATATCGGCTGCTTGATGTGTGTGTGTGTGTGTGTGTGCGCAGGGTGACGCTGAAGTGGACAGTCTGACGTATAATGGCTCCACGCCTCTACACATCGCAGCAGGGCGAGGCTCTCTGAAACTGAGCGCACTCCTCATCGCCGCAGGTGTGTGTGTGTGTGTTGTTTAATGTCCGTATTAATCTTCATAAAAATCTGAATTCAGCTGTTTGAAGCTTGTGACATTCAAGGTTTGTTTTTTTTTGTTGCGTTTTTGTGTTTGTTCCAGGCGCAGATCCTCATAAAGAGAACTTCGAGCCGTTGTTCTTCAGAGAGGACGAATGCTGCAGTGAACACAAAGACGAGGTGGACGAGGGCTACATCCCGGGGATGACCCCGCTTAACATGGCTGCTTCATCAGAGGTCAGTCAGGCAGCATATTTTTTTCCTGGAAATGGACTCATTGTTACAGATGGATAGATGGATGAATATGAGCGGATGAGTGTAGATATAGATAGACCATACATACAAGAAACAATCAAAAAGGAATGCATGATTGAAAAAAACACCAAAAGGGGCAGGGCTAAGCTGGTATATTATGATGGGGGTGGAGCCAATGGCAAAGTCTACAAATATTACACACACACACACTTCAATCTAGGAAAGGGGTGGGGCTAAGCAGGTATATTATGATGGGGTGAAGCCAGTGGCAAAGTTTACAAATATTACACACACTTCAATAAAGGAAAGGGGTGGGGCTAAGCAGGTATATTATGATGGGGTGAAGCCAATGGCAAAGTCAACAAATATTACACACACACACCTCAATCAAAGAAAGAGGTGGGGCTAAGCAGGTATATTATGATGGGGTGAAGCCAATGGCAAAGTCAACAAATATTACACACACACACACTTCAATCAAGGAAAGAGGTGGGGCTAAGCAGGTATATTATGATGGGGTGAAGCCAATGGCAAAGTCAACAAATATTACACACACACACCTCAATCAAGGAAAGAGGTGGGGCTAAGCAGGTATATTATGATGGGGTGAAGCCAATGGCAAAGTCAACAAATATTACACACACACACACTTCAATCAAGGAAAGAGGTGGGGCTAAGCAGGTATATTATGATGGGGTGAAGCCAATGGCAAAGTCAACAAATATTACACACACACACCTCAATCAAGGAAAGAGGTGGGGCTAAGCAGGTATATTATGATGGGGTGAAGCCAATGGCAAAGTCAACAAATATTACACACATACAATTCAATCAAGGAAAGAGGTGGGGCTAAGCAGGTATGTTATGATGGGGTGAAGCCATACACTTCAATCAAGGAAAGGGGTGGGGCTAAGCATGTATATTACAATGGCAACGTCTACAAATATTACACACACAAACATACACTCTTCTCTCATTTTGAACTGCTCAGTGATCAGAGCTGATGCACAATGGCTGACTCACCAATGGGGGGAATTAAAAAAAAACCAAAAAACTTTCTTGCCCCGCCATGTAGAAATAAGCCGTGATAAAAATACCATACTGACACATAGCTGCACACACTCACAAGTGCCATTTACACTAAGTCGTGTTACTCATTTATCTAAGTACACGTTTGATGTTGTTCAGAATGACTACAGCCATACACTTTCCCCTCCGCTAAGGTATTTTTTTTATTTTGTATGGTTTTTTTTTTTTGACTGATTCAGGAAGATTACAGCTCTGAAAGTAATTTATCGCCCTCTGCTTTCTGAAAGATGAGCTGCTACTTGAAGAGTTTCACTTTTAACACACAGTTGAGAAACTTCACCTAATTCCAGGCATGTTTTTAAGGGCCTGAAAAAAATGTAACCAGAAGCCTAAAAGTAGTGGCTAGTATTAGATCCTTAGTATTAGCTAGTATTAGATCCTTCTGTCTCTTCTTGAACACACACCTCCAGATATTTTTGAGCACAGTACATGCAGAGCATCCGAAGGAACAACTTGGTGTTTTTGTCACGTTTTGCTCAGGTGCGGGAAATCCTGAACGGTAAACCGTACCAGCCCAGCAGCGTTGTCATCCCAGCGCAAGGTATTTAGCTTCTCACTCTTTTTTTTTGGGGGGATTCCAGGTAAATGTTGGGTTGTGTAAGAATCCAAAAAGCATCATGAAGGGTGTTTATATTCCATCAGCATTTTCCTCATAGACTAGCTGCTGTGTTATTTATTTATTTAAGTACATTACATGACTGTCAGAGCTGCTGTTATACATATTCATAACACCTCCTGTGTGTGTGTGTGTGCACGCATGTGTGTGTAGGAGACCTGCACAGACTGGGCGCGGAGACAAAGCAGGCACTGTGCAAATGTCTGGAGGAGTCTGTAGGAGGTTGGGAGAGTCTCGCGCACACACTCAGACTCGGCATCCTCACCAACGCCTTCCGCCTCAGCCCACGGCCAGCCTACACACTTCTGGATAGCTACGAGGTACTCTCTCTCTCTCTCTCTCTCTCTCTCTCTCTCTCTCTCTCTCTATCTGTTTCTCCCTCTCTCTCTGTATCTCACTCTTGCTCTCTCTTTCTCTGTCTTGCTCTCTCTCTCTTTCTCTCTGTATCTCACTCTGGTTCTCTCTTTCTCTGTCTTGCTCTCTCTCTCCCTCTCTCTCTCTCACTCAGCTATTCACTGTTCCCTTCATGTGCTGTGTAGGTATCAGGCGGGACGGTGCACGAGCTCTTAGCAGGTCTGAAGAGTATCGGGAACACAGGCGCCGCCAGCATACTGCAGGACAGCATCGTGTGCGATGAAGACTATAACGCACACGACGAAGATCTGACCACAGGTGGGATTTTTCAGCCTACACACGCACACACACACACACACACACACACACGCATGCCACTTCTCCTTGATCTTCCAAGAAGAGTAGCTGTTGTGCAGCGATACACCCCGATGATTCCTTGTTTCGGTGGAACGAAACACACATGCATATACTCCTAAATGATATCATACATTTCCTTTTTTCTAGCAGCACTGCCTTCATTTCTCTTGAAACCCGGCAGCGAGTGGTGTGTCACATTTGGGGTTTCCCTAAACGAGGGACTGCAACAACACACACTGTAGTTTTTGTGTGGTCATCGTATGTGTTTGATGAAATAGTGTAGTTATAAACAAGTTGAAGATAAAGGTTGGGGGGGGGATTCCCCCCTTCCGCTAAAGCAGAACTGAGATTGAACTCATCGCTGAACGAGAAATAAAGTGACTCGTAAATGCACTCACTTCTGATACTGATGGAGGGACAGCGCTCGAGGGAAACCGGGGGAATTCTCTCACCTTGTTTTTTGTGTTGTTTGTCAGGAAAGTGAAAATTCTTTGACTCACTCTTTAAGGTGTGTTTGTGCTTTTAGAAGAGAGTACCAAATTTTCCAGAGCTTTGTTTTGTCCTACGACTCATAGAGCGCTTGGTATTGTATTTACACGAAGACGTGTCACTGTAGAAGTTGCCCATAGTATAAGGGCAGCGTTACGAGGGTGAATATTTATTTATTCCATGTTAATTTATTAAGATTGAGATATTTGTTAACAATCATTTCCACTGATTTAAAGTTTATACAGGTTTTGCTAACAGCGCAGACAATTTTTTGCTCATTAAAGAAGGACACGCTGCATTTTTATGCCCCCGGGGACTCCTTTCATACACACACTTCCAAACCACCGTGAATTATGATACATGTATCATACCTATTAGAAGAAAGCAGCGTGGCAGTGTGTTATATTATAACACCGCCCCTAGTCATGATGTCAGTCAATTAAAACATGTTTAGTAAACTTTCTGGCTTTTTAGCTGTAAAAAGCCTAGTCTGTCATTTAAGCGTTTCTCTTTCTCTGTGTCCATGTAGACGGCGGTGTGTCCGCAGACTTGCAGGCTCTAAAATTATCTCCAACCGACGACAACGGCGTGTGCGATAGCGGCGTGGAGACGTCCTTCCAGTAACCGTACCTCACCACGACCGACTCGCTGACCGCCCACTGGAGCCGAAATCCCCAAACCTCGAACTACGAACGCACCAATCTCCAACGCTGCTCTGATCTGGGACTCATCTTTGGCCTCCGCCATTGGCTGCTGTCAAGCCACGCCCACACGCAGGACCATCGGCTAGGCAGTGCTTGGAGTGTTGTGACGGGGAGACGCACTTGGTTGAATAATTTCAGATTAATTTAAGTTGTTTTTTTTTTTTTTTTAAACTCCGGACAGTTTGTCGAGACAGTTAAACAACGTCATGTTTATTTTCTGACAGATATTAAGCCTACTATAATGTCCAGAAGACGCATACAAGCCTACACAATTATGCCATGCTGTTGTGTGAGTGTGATCTTATTAGCATCATCAGGAGTTTTAATATTCAGGGTTTGTACTGTATAATAGAAGTTTTAATTTTCCTTTAGTGAATCCTGCCTCAGGAAACGCTGTAGTCCATTTAGCTTCTTTTTTTTTTTTTTTTTGGAGCTTCTGGACCAATAAATAGGCTTTTAGTATCTTCTTCTTTCAGCTGCCCCCTTTAGGGGTCACCACAGCGGATCATATTCCTCCATCTCAATCTGTCCTCTGCTTCCCCCTCACACCATATCCATAAACCCCCTCCTTGGTCTTCCTCTTCTCCTCCCTCGGCACCCTGTCGTACGCTTTCTCCAAACTTTCACAAACACACAATAACTCCTTCTGACCTTCTCTATATTTCTCCATCAAAATTCTCAAAGCAAACATAGCATCTGTAGTGCTCTTCCTTGGCATGAAACCATATTGATGCTGACAGATCATCACCTCTCCTCTTAGCCTAGCCTCCACTATTCTTTCCCATATCTTCATGGTATGACTGATCAACTTCATCCCTCTGTAGTTAGTGCATGGTCTGCGCATCTCCTTTATTCTTAGAAATCGGTACCAGTACACTTCTTCTCCACTCCTCCAGCATTCTCTCACTTTCCAAGATTTTGTTAAACGACTTGGTTAAAAATTCCACTGCCGTCTCTCCTAAACATCTCCATGCCTTCACTGGTTTAAGACTGTTCCAATCACCACTCTTTCTTCCTTGGGTACACTCTCTACCACTTCATCTAACACGCTCCAAAAATCTTCTTTCTCCTCCTTCTCACACCCAACTTGTGGGGCATATGCACTGAGTGCCAACATTTAGAGTTCCAACTCCCACCTCCACACTCCTACCCTTTCTCCTCTCTCACTGCCTCTGGAAACGCCTTCCCCCGTCTCCTTCTCCCAACAGTAGCGCAGTTTCCACCAGTACTCTGCTGGCCAACAGTACCGTTGGCGGTCGTTGGTAACCCGGGCCTCGACCGATCCACCATGGTAATCTGGCTTATGATCTGCATATTTGATTTGGCACAGGTTTGACCCCGGATGCCCTTCCTGACACAACCTTCCCCATCTATCCAGGTTTGGGACCGGCACTAAGGACACACTGGCATGTGCAACCCCATTGGCTGGGTTAATAAATAGGCTTTTAGTAAAAACAATGAAAGGAAGCTTTTTTTTTTTTTTTTTTTTTTACAGCAGTGGCATTTATTTAACTTCTCTTATTATTTTGTCTAAGCTTTCATCTACTGTTGCGTTGTAGAGGTGTTTATGGGTACTGTGTTTATTTTTTTATGTGTGTTTGTTTGTGGTGCTACAATCATAAACGATGACAAATCCTGAATGGAATCGAATGAATTTTTCAGGATTGCTTTTATTTCATAAGCTTATAAATCAAAGGGGATTTCCCCACCTCCAGATCCTAGCAAGCTAAAATCTCAAATCTAAAAGGAAGCAATGACACCGTTACCTTCTAACCTAATGTGTATTGGATATAGGTTTATATCAGGGCCCCATACACTCTCTCTCTCTCTCTCTCACACACACACACACACACTAGCCAGTCAAGGTGTTTCTGGGAGGTGGGAAGAACCCGAAGAACCCGGACACGGAGAACACACAAAGCTCCACACAGACAATAACGTGAGACGGCAGTGTTTCTCATCTCCGCTTTAAAGTATTGTGCAAACTGCAAAGTAGGCCGTGGCGATCTGATGAAATGGAAAAGTCAAATGGATTTGACTCACTTGAGTTCTCAAATACTCCTACGATGATTGTAGTAGTAATAGTAATAATCAGGCATGTTTAACGTGATAGACTCACAGCCAGTGTGTTATGATCTTTGCACTGTGAGCATTTAAAGGAAGACTCAGTTTGAAATGTTTACCAGAGCTTTTTTTTTTTTCCTCCGGTGACGTGTTTGTTTGCAGGTCATGCGTCAGAATTTTGAGAGCACATCAGTATAAAGATATGACAGGAAAGAAACTGCACACAACATTCATTTTCTTCATCTTGTATTCATACACAAGATCGTAAACCGATCCGAAATTTTCTCATCTTTGCTCTTGGTAACTGCAAGGACATCGGAAGCCCTCTATGCCCTTTTTGTTTGTTTTAGTTTCATTTTATAGAGATTCTCTCTGTCATTAACATTACTATATCAGCTACAGACTGCTATATATTGTTATATAGTGAGGAAAACCAAAGCATTGTTTTTGCTTAGCAATGAAACTGTATTTATATACTTGCTTTGAAATTGGTTTTTACTGATGTACTTTTATAATAAAACTATTAATTACACTCTGCTATTGTGTTCGTGCATGTTTTTGTCTAATTCAAATGAGTTCATGTCAATAAACCGAGCACAATTTTCACCTCAGACTTTTGAATGTTTACATATGCTAATGCGGCTAATAGAAATCTGAGGTAAAAACTTGTCTGTGACTTCTGCCTCAAATCACAATTCTTCATTGAATTTAAGTGCGGGTTTTGTATCTTAGCCATGTTGAACAAGTATAAGAATGTGTTTTCATTCATAAAGAAAAAGATGTGACCTTTTAAGAATTTTATTTTAGCTTCGTAGCTCTAGTGCTGAATTAAAGAAGCTAACATTTCATGCTAAACATGTCTTGGCTGTGATTTGGCTAAATTTTTAGGTATGTTCATAAAATAAATCATTGCGTTAGATTCGGTTTATTTGAGATTAAACATGTATGTTTAGCAGTGTACGGTTTCCAGCGCTTTTCACGATAAGTTAAATCGTTAACTTTATACAGCAGGGCTGTTAGCTGGATTGGAGCAGGTAGGTGTAATTCCCGCGTTTATCCACAAGATGGCGGACGAGCTGCATGAAGTCGGCATACAGATGTGCTTCAAATGGTTTACTGATTGCGATACACAAAAGGAAAGATTTCTAAATTAATTTTGGTTTTGTTTTTTGTTTTTGCAGTGGGGTAAAAAACTTTAATATTGCAAATATCAAGGGAAGTGTATAACTATCAATTAGTAAAAAAAAAACCAAAACAAAACAAACCCATAATATTTCTATGATCGTGTACTTGTACATATTGACCGGTCACATCCAAAACCTTTGTAACTCAATTATTTGTGTTCTTTAGAAAGAAATAACACAGTAAAAAGCTCAATGTGTTCAATAAACAAACACTTATGTACACTGTCATTGTACGTATTTAATTAATGAGCTTAATATTTGAATAGCATTACGCAGCTAACAATGTTGTTATTCTTGAGTCGGTTTTCAAAGAACCGGTTCAAAGAGTCGACTCGTTTTTGAATCATTAGAATATGTACACTATGGTTTTAGGGTTGTTGTTGTTATTATTATTATTATTATTATTATTATTATTATTATAAAAGGTACAAATGAAATGAGGGTGAATGCTACTACAGGTTTTGAAAGATGCTGTGACAAGAATAGAGGGGACAAAAGGATTAAAAAAAAAGAATTAATAACAGATTTACCGTGTATGTTTATGGAAGATGCTGGTGGAATACTGATGTTGGTAGATACATAGAAGATGTAAGATGGAATACTGTGCAAGTATTTCAATATTTTTTCCAAAAAATCTTTTGCAAATGGTAGCACTGAACTGTATTTGGTATACACAGATGCGTGCGTGTGTGTGTGTGTGTGTGTGTGTGTGTAGCAGCGCGGAGGGAGGGCGGAAGTCGCGTTCATGCACACTGAAATCTGAAAAGTGTAAACAGCCGACCGACAGCAGTTCAGTTCATTCCAGTTAGCTCGCCGCGCTATCAGAGCTCCACACCGGCTTTAATGACTTAAAGCTCGTCAAGAAAACCACTGGACGCCAGGATATTTGTAGCACTGTTACTTTTCTGTGAGCTAAACAGCTTGTTGGATTGCTCGGCTGCTGAGGCGTTTCTTTTTTCTTTTTTTTTTTCTCACTCCTCAGGAAAAAAAAAAAAAGTGTCATTCTTAGTTGCTTTTCTTTTCCTCAGACAGCCTTCATGAGCGGTTTGTTCTGGTTTTTCTACTCGGTTCAGCGGATTTGTACACTTTTCTGTCTAAAGGAGAACGTTCCGTGTGATTTACTGAGGAAATTTCCCATTCTGTCAGGATGATTCGGCGCGGTTTAACCTAGCTAGCTGGCCCAGAGTAGCTAGCTGTAGCTAACTGAGATTACTGACTGATTCACTGATTCAGGTCCAGCGGTTGCCACAACAACCGAAAATTCGAACACAAGCGCGGTTTATTTCGCGGATTTCGCGACGCGCGTAAATGGCGGAAAGCGGTGGAATAAAGCAGGACAAACCCGGAGAAAGCCCCAACACCGGGAGGATAAAGCGAGAAGCAGCAGGAAGCCCCGGAGCGAGCCCCGGTAATGGGAGAAAGAAGAACGATGGAGACAGCCCCGGTTCTGGGAGGATGAAGCCGCAGCAGTCACCATCTACCCGCTCTGTTAAGTATCACTGTGGCGCCACCGGTCACTCTTTCCGCAAAGTGACCCTGACCAAGCCGACTTACTGCCATCACTGCAGCGACTTCATCTGGGGGCTTGCGGGCTACATTTGTGAAGGTATGATCATCTTTTTTTGGTGATTATATATATATTTTTATTTTGACCTGGATGCAAAAATAAATAAATAAATAAATAGATGCTAGAATGTTCTCTCTTTTTGATGCAAAGGATACAACCCATGCCGTGCAGGTCAGCAGGTATGTGCACATGGGATCTAGAAATGCATGCAAACACATGTGCACACAAGTCTAGAAGGTTCTCTGGTTTCATGCACCGCACAGTACACTACACCACACTAAACTGTGCAGTGCAGGAGAGAAATATAATAAACACACTGAAGTGTGCAGAGAAGAGAAACACTCAACCGTGCATTTGAACCTTTTCCAGAAGACTGAAATGCATATTGTTTATGCAGCTGAAGGTTTAGGGCCTTGCTCTCAAGCGACTAAGATCTTCTGAGCATTAGTCCAGCTGAACCACTGAGCTACTGTGGAGAAGGAAACCATACAGTGACCAAAAGGAACCTACAGTGCTCGTTCTCTCATTTCCTGCGGCTCTCTGACTTTCCGTCTCGAGCTCTCTTTGTAAATCTGACATGCACGAGTCTCCATCTCTTCTCCTCCTCTGTGGCGTACAGGGCGCGTATCGAATAGCTGCCTCTGGGAAAGGAGCGAGATTGATGGCACTCGATTTCGGGAATCCTTAATTGGCCGAGAGAGACGTCTGGCCTCCCATCTTGAAGTGTGTGCATAATTGACAGAGACCAGAGTGCGTGAAGAGAGAGAGAGAGAGAGAGAGAGAGAGAGAGAGAGTTGGTAGTCCTAATCTTCTGTTTTTAGACAATTGTACCAAAAGCACTGAGGCTAAAATAAGGTAACAGGTTGATCGTACTTGTGTGTGTTATACTGTACATCCGTGCAAAACCACCAGCTTGTGCTCATTCGCCATCAGATCAGAAACCATAACCCCGATTTAGATTTTTAATTATTTTTTGTTGTCATCCCAAACGCTGTGAACAGCCAGGAGCTTTTAAAGAGAAGAAATCACTCGGCTGCATGAGAGGTTAATGTCTTCCAGGAGAACGGGAAAAGGCTCCTGGTTAAGGCTTTGTGGCCTGGAGAATTATTTTGACGCTTCCGATATTAGGAGTTCATCATGCAGAAATATCTGAGAGAAAAGATTCCAGACAGTTTGTAGTCATTATAATTCCTTTATGTCGTATTTTACTACCTCAGCTCCGGCTTCACGTCCTGCACTTGTTTAGTTTAGTTTAGTTTTGTGGGCGTGGTTTTGACAGGAAGGTGTGAATTTGTTTGTTGTTTGATTTTCAAAACACCAAATTCTCAGACCGCACCTTTAATTTGGACTGTTTTAAGGTTGCTGAGGATACGGTGAGGTTTTTTCCCAAAACGAAGTGAGACTTCAGCCTCATCTCTTTCTCACGGCAGCACCTCGAATACTTCTGACAGTTACCTGTCGTTACTTGATCTTCCACATATTTGAAATGGCGGATGTTTAACGATTACGAAGCTCTGCTTGGTGAGAAAGCGACCAAGAGCAGATACAAATTCCACTTTCTGTTTGACGCAACCCGCTCTGCTTCTTCACTATGAACTGGCATTACACAGCGAGTGTGTTGTAATGACTCAACACGATTGCCTTATCTTTTTCTTCCCCCATCACCAGATCTGACTCTCAGAACGCTAATCAGATGAGATTTCTTACGTCACGACACGTTGTCTCTCTCAATTACTGTTCTACGACAGAATAAGCCCAAAAATGCGCTTGCGGCCGGTGCTGGGCAACTCTTGAGTCACGGCGTAGCTAATGGGAACGTTTCCTCAGAGAATCGCTGAAGGATCTGATCGCCGGGAAGCAGTCGTCGGGGCTGCCGGAGTGGGCGGGGCTCCGGGTGGTGATTGACGGCAGCGGTGTTGCCAGGCAGAGCCGTTTCACAAGTCGTGATCGAATCTTCAAGGTTGACATGGCAACAGATGGAAGTGCAAAGGGGGGCGGGGGGAGGCTCCGATGAGGGGGACCGTGAGGTGAGGAACGTCTGAGGACACGAGGAAACGTACACGAGGAGCACACACACACACACACACACGGGGTGATAGAGCCAGTTAAATACAACAGGTGGCACATGTACAAGAACAATAAAATAAAAATAACACTTATGTCTTAAAGTATGGCTATGTATCTGTGTTGCAATGAAGAGAAGGGGTTTATGGGTAATTATAGGGCACAGGAAGGCATATATGTGTGTCTATGGAAAGTTTTCTACCTCATACCTTCAAAGAGCTAGCTTTTTTTGTTGTTTTTCTTGTGCCGTGAGTTTTTATTTTAGGTTTTTAGTCATTTCACAGCTCTCCTGCAGGCTGTACTTCATTTATTTAAACACTATAGTATGATGTTTATTCTCTAAATAATTCAAAACCTGATGCTTTTTATTTCTCATTCAGCAACGATACAATTACAGACGTTATAATTTTGGATGGTCGTCGTCCTGCTCATCTCTCATACAGAACCGGGAAGTGAGCATTTTTGAGCCTCTTCTTCTTCTCCAATTCATTCAGCGGTTTATTTGTTTTTTTATTTCTTGCCTCACAGTGGATAGGTCCAGTTTTCATAATGGCCGAGCTCCTCTTATCATCATCTTATAGCTGTGATAGACGTTAGTTTCATCTCCCCGTGTCTTCTTTCTTCTCATCATCATGACCACAGCCTGCTCGGGACTGATACGTCGGCGGTCACCACGTACGCATCATATCCTGAGATCGAACACGTTGTGTAATCCGAGCCCTTTTCCAGCGAAGCGTGCTCCTATCATATTGCACACTTTTACCACCAGTAGTGCATAAAGTGCTGGAAATAAAGACCACCTACTGAACATCGACGTGTCATCAGTTAAGGATTCCTCCCAGAGAAGGTTACTCATTGTCATTATGCAGCCATTTGGAAATCAACTAGCTGTATGTTCCCAGTGCATTGTGGGTAATGCGTACAGGAAAAAAAGACAAAAATTTGTTGCTTAGAAGTAGGTTTTTTTTTTTTCGACAAAGCTAGCTGGATCTCCATAGCTATGAGGATGTCAATGGAATTATACTGATGAGGTGCTGTGGGTGGGTGTGTGTGTGTGTGTGTGTGTTTTCCAGCATGTTGGTAACAATTCTCATGGACATTCTGTTACTGAGAACAGCTCAAGCCAGTGAGCCCACTTCCTGTCACTGAGGAGGATACAAAACCTGAGACTGCGTCAGAGGACTTGCATTTGTGTGTGTGTGTGTGTGTGTACATGCTGTGGGTTGTGTGGGCGGTTAGTAGTGTCATCCTGGCCCTGTCAAGCGGCTGAAAAGTTTACACGCCTTGCTCTTCCCCTCCGAAGCTCTGCAGAGCATCACGAGCGTCACGATGCTCATGCACTCAATCAACCACAAGCTGATCCTGAAAGCATGACATGACATCACAGCAGTCCCGCTAAAAACACATAAACCAACCCTCTATACACAACCGCGCAACACAATAAACACACAGGTCAGTAAATAAATAACACGTGTGCAAAGATTCACCGATTCAAGCACCGCTCTCACAATTTTTCCACTCGTTCTATCTTGGTTTTACCAGCTAAGCAATCACACAAAATCTGTTCTAAAAATATCAACCTCAACCCACATCCAGTTCGTGAGCATTGACGATGTGGTCTAGGACACCGTGTGGCGTTTCGTCATCCATAAACACAAACAAATCTTCGCTCTGTCAGGCAGCAGTCTTGAATCCTTAGTGCAATTCTTTCCATGAATCCTCGCCTTCTTCATCCTTTAAAGGCTGCCTCGGGCCGCAAAGATACAATATTTGTTTTTCTTTCGTTTCCCAGAAGCTAAACAGTGATTAATCGGAGGCTCATACGATTGTAAACACTCAGGACTTTAAAGAGTTGATGTCAAACCCATTTCTGCTCTCTGAGGTGAACCAAGTGCTTGTTCATCTAAAAAGCAGCTGAAATGTGATCTTCAACCAGTAAAATTCTGTGTAAGGTTACCCAACAAAGGGAAAAACACACCTCTATATCACACTGAAAGCCAGCAGACTCATTTTATGTCAGACTCACAGCCTGAACATCATTCATTCATTCATCAGTGTAAACTGACCGAGATTGTCTGATAATTCGATTTATCCTTGCAGGGTTAAATTGATTTAAGCCGTGGCCTGAGCAGACTCGTTTGGAAGCCAAAACAAACAAGCTAAAACCGCTTATCTGTGTTTGGGCTTGTATTTTGGTGAAATAGTCGTCCGCTACAGTCTAGCAAAACAGGCCACGTTGTTATCCAGCGCAAACGTCAGACACCCAACATGTCCTGGGTGAACACGGTAATGTAATTTTACTTAATCACACTTGTCAAGCAGACTTCTGATTGGCCGGAGGATGTGTATAAACGTCCCCACATCAGGACTTTTCTGTTTAAAATAAAAAAAACGTCTAACAAAACGTGAAGAGTTTCTCTTCTGCAGTTTCTGTGTAACATGATACGCTTAGGGTTTTGTCTTCAAAGAAAAGACTACTAGATTAGAGCTGTGTAAGTTAAACACTTTGTTCGAGACGTTGCGCAACATAATAAATGGAAATCTTCAGGAAGGGAATTCCGCATCGTGGAATTTTACGTTGAAGACTAACACTGATGCTGGAATTAAAGTGCGACTCTGTCCAGCGCTGAGAGACCTACGGAAATGTTTACGAACGCAGCATCGACATGTGTGAAGCTCAGAAGAAGCGTGAAAAGCGTCAAGTTTTTTTTGTTTTTTTTCCGTTTCTGACCACCACAAGAACAAGTGCAGAGTGTACTTCCTGTGTTTCATACATGAGAGCTTGTTTCCACTCTAGACTCGTGTGTGTGTGTGTGTGTGTGTGTGTGTGCGTCCTGCTGCTGATAACATGGTGTTAATTTGTGTGTGTTTGTGTAGATGTGAAAACTAAGACTCTCTCTCTTTCTGGCATATCTCTCTGCAGTGTGTAACTTCATGTCTCACGAGAAGTGCTTGAAGCACGTGCGGACCGTGTGCTCCTGCATGGCACCCACGCTGGTGCGGGTAAGTGGGAACTTGTCAAAAATATCACACACACACACTCCTACACACAGGTCAGATAGACGGCTCAAATGATGCTTGATTTATCCTTGGAAATGGAACTAGTTATAACAATGAGGAAGCAGTGAGTGTTATACGGTTTCATAAACAAGGTGAATTCTGGGTAGAAACATAATCCTCCAGTTCTCACAATGGAGACTCCTTCCATAGATCAAAACGTCACTGTATAAGGTGCTCCAGCAAATCAACACAAATCTGGGATTTGACGTTCTTCTATAGAAAATAATTGGACTCCTCCTGACCAATCAGAATCGAGCATTTACTCATATGTTCGGCTTACTTTTGAGGTTTGCCAGCAAACTGCTGCCATATTTGAGCACTGAAAAGATTCGAAATCTATCACCCATCTATCGTAGTCTAGTGTAGAAATCGTGTTACTAAGCCAGACTATGTTTAGACTAGTCAGCGCTCAGCGTTTGCTGTTTATCTGATTTACTGATTAATAAAGCAGCAGAACAAAACATGAAAACAAGGAGGCGTTCAGCTGGCAGGCTGTCCTTCGGTTCTCTCGCCCACGCACGCAGACCTTTTAATGATTTTACCCAGGCATCATGAGATCTCGTCTCATGTCTCGTGCTTTTTTCTTTTTCACCTAATTACAGCTGTGCAGCCATCATGCTGAGACCGTGGCTTGTTATTCTTATGTTCGTAAGGTTTCAGAAAATCCAGCTGCTCCCAAATACACACACTTTATTTCCTTTAGATCCTAAACAAAAGCATCTTTCTCTTCAGTGCTGAAGCCGAGCTCTCGCACTTCCTCGTATCTTCGTACATCAACATAGCCGCTTTAGCTACGCAACCCGTTGATAAGCATATCTGCTCCTGCGTAAATTTTGTTTGTCTTCGTCTTCTTTTTAACAAGATCGGTGCGCTTAGTATATCTTACCACTTTGACCGTTTAAAGATAGAAGTTAATGCGTAAGCTTTGGTGAATTTCCCTTAGATGAACTGTAATAAAAATAGAAACATTGTGGTTTGAGCCATGAGGATGCACAATGCCAGGTTTACTTGCTGTTTGTGAAGCTGTTCTGCTTTGAATAAACCATGTCCTGTGCAGGAAACAAGGTCACTTCCTGTAGCCTACTGTAGGAAGTCCCGCAGGAGCCAGACAGGAAGTGTTCCCTCTCTGGGCAGGACGAGGTCAAGGATGCGTAGATGTGTGAGGACGTGCGTATTCGTAGCCTCTGTTCCCGTGTTCGCTGCAAGTAAGCATTGCATAGGTAAAGAAGATGAATGGTGTCGTGGCGAGCGTCGCTCGTTCTTCCTGTTAGGATGAAGCGCTCAGAGCAGAGCCTCTGACAAGTCAGTCTCTTCATCTCTGTCACATCAGTAGCTCTAATCTTTCTTACAGGAGCGTTAATTACCTGGCGTCTTTCCCGGGCAGTGTGTTCACCTTGAGGTGAGGTGTGTGTCAGAAGGCGGTTTGTCAAAATCAATCACACTCGTAATTCGTATCATCCAGGCAGCGCGACCGGAAACAAGTTCGCATCTCATGAAGCTTTGCTTCTCGCGCTGCACTTAATAGAACAATCACAGCCAAAGGTAGCGTCAAAGCTGTGTGTCATGGCGCACTCGCTGTTTTTGTGTTATATCTTTAGAAGACCTTAGTCCAGAGCCATAACCGAGGTCATCCGCCACAGGCATTTTGAATGACACTTTAATATGATCCTGCAGCAGCCTCGGAGATAACTGGAGCTTTAGTTATTAAAGAAGAGACGAACAGACGTATCTTATCGGTGTTTCTGGGCGGAGCTTGCTGGGCTGCGAGTCCAAATTGAAGCAAAATTGATTCTTTTTTTATTTGTTTGATATTTGGTGTGGCTGAGGGATGCGAAGGGCTGAAAATTTCCTTGTAAACAAACCACCCAAGCACAGAGAACACTGATTAATTGGTCAGCGTCGTTTTCATTGATCTTGATGTCCACAAACTGACAGATAAGCATCTGCATGGCTACAGACATGCCAGTGTAAACAACAAGATTAGGTATATAGGTATAGATACTCGCTCATTTTCATTCATTCAACATACGTCAGCACACTCAAAGGGAGTAGGAAGTGTTTTTTGAGTTGTACACTCAGCACAGACCGTGCCAGAAGTGCTAGTAAGAGTTGTACCGATAAGTTATGCTAGTTGTTACTTTAACATTTTGTCAAACTACCCAGAATTCCCCTGCAGCATTATACTGTTTCCTGCCTTTAATCTCTTAAAGCTTCGTCACACGATGATGCTATACACACGCTTGGCTCTATTGAAATTCACAGTAAAACCTCAATAACCAATCCATAATCTCACACGCACACACACACACGCACACGTGCACTACACTGTGAGAGCTCAAACGTGAAGTAGAAGTGAGCTGTTTAGCGAAAGTGGAACAAAACTTCACTGTATAACCAACACCGCTGTTAGTTCACAGCCAGGACCTGAAACACACACACACACACACGCACACACTCGTACCTCAACCAGAGAAGTCCTTAACTTGAATAGTAATTAGTAATAATAACACTTTTTTGACACAACCATTATAATGTAAAACAAATTACAGTTAAAATGTTTACGCTGTAGGGGGGCACGGTGGCTTGGTGGTTAGCACGTTTGCCTCACACCTCCAGGGTTGGGGGTTCAATTCCCGCCCCCCTGGGGGGAGTTTGCATGTTCTCCCCATGCCTCGGGGGTTTCCTCCGGGTACTCCGGTTTCCTCCCCCGGTCCAAAGACATGCATTGTAGGTTGATTGGCATCTCTAAATTGCCCTGTAGTGTGTGATTGCGTGAGTGAATGGGGTGTGTGTGTGTACCCTGTGATGGGTTGGCACTCCGTCCAGGGTGTATCCTGCCTTGATGCCCAATGACGCCTGAGATAGGCACAGGCTCCCCGTGACCCGAGAATAGATCGGATAAGTGGTAGACAATGAATGAATGTTTTTACGCTGTAAACATCAAGCTTTTTTTTGTTTTCTAATAAACCGATGTTTCTAAATTTCTAATTCTCTTTCTTAAGTCTTATTTTCTTTTTTTTTTTTTGCCTTGGAGAGCCCTTTACCCTGAAGGGTTCTCCTGTTATCTGTTGTATTGATGCTGGAGTTTTCTCTGACAGGAATAAGAAACGTAACAGGGAACCAGAACTGAAAGGGAACATGTTTTATTGAAAACGCAAAAAAAGAAAACTAAAATGCTCCAAAATGAAAATCTTGTTGTTTTAAGGGTGTTGACCAGTTGGCCTAAATTCATGGCCACAATTTTATTTATCTATTTATTTACTTACATATTTATGTATTTAATCGTTTTAGTCAGAATGTGCCTCTGTTTTTCTTGGCGTGTTCCAGCGGAATGAAGTTTGTTTTCTTCTTTGATTTTTCTCCTCACAGGTTCCTGTAGCTCACTGCTTCGGTCCAGCCGGTCAGAAGAAGCGCTTCTGCTGCGTGTGCCGCAAGAACCTAGAAGGAACGTCGGCTCTCCGCTGTGAAGGTGGGCGTGGTTTACACGTCTACACACCTACTCTGTTTACTGATTAAACACACAGGAAAAACCCGTTTCTAAAAGCAGTGCAGCTTGATGCAGATTCATAACATTTATAAAGATAAAATTTATATTGCTACAGATTTATAAAAAGAGAGAGTGTGAGCGAGAGAGAGGGGGGGGGTGAGAGAGAGCGAGAGTCTCTGCATGTCTGCTGTCTTGTTTCTCTCTCTCTCTCTCTCTCTCTCTCTCTATCGCTCTATGTTTCTTTTTTTTCTTTCTGCTCTTTTTTTGCCCAGTGCCTGCTTGATGTGGATCTACTGTTGCTACGGTAACGCAAGATGGTCTTTCGCAGGGGCTTGAATTCTAAGAAAGACATCCAAAAAGGAAAACATTCTCTTCCTCTTTCTCTGTGTTTACATGCCATCTCTCTCTTTCTCTCTCTCTCTCTCTCTCTCTCTTTCTCTCTCTCTCTCTCTCTCTTAACACCCTCACCCTGCTCTCAACCCTCTTTTTTTTCTGCAAAATAGCAATAGAGACTAGTTTTTTTTAAGTAACAGTTTTTTTCCCCCCTACTTCTGCTTTCAGACACATAAATGGAGTGCTTTTTCAAGCTTAAGTGCGTTGAAGGTTGATAAATAAATATATATATATATAAGTTTGATGATTGTTTGGAAGACAAAGTGTGATACTCTGCTATAGTGAAACACGAGACTTCTGTCTTCGTTTGTTGTTGTTGTTGTTGTTGTTTTTCTTTGTATTTTTACATGCAGCACTGATGTTTATTAGCAAACACCTGCGCACACACACACACACACACACGTAAACATAACACAGAAAACACTGACTCGTAGTTTGTGCTTGTGTGCGATTCAGTGTGTGAGCTGCACGTTCACAGCGACTGCGCCCCCTTCGTTTGCAGTGACTGTCGCCTATGTCACCAAGATGGAGGCCAGGACTACGTAAGTGTTACAGCGCACCGTGTGTACACCATGCAACCGTCCTTCCCTTCTTCAAACCAGAATCAGAACCACTTGTGTCCTTAATTAATCTTGCTGTATGTCCTAACCTGCTGACCTCTGACCCCATACCAGGACATTCACAAACACCACTGGCGGGAGGGGAACATGGCGTCTGGAGCACGCTGCGAGGTGTGCCGGCGTGTCTGCGGCTCTTCCGACGTCCTCTCCGGGATGAGGTGCGAGTGGTGTGGCGTCACGGTAAGCTCGCGCACGGCTCCGCAACTTGCACGAGTACAGGGAGAAAGAACAGAGTAAAAGGAATCATTAGCATGGTTGACATTATTGTGTGATCTTTGTTTGTTGCGCCGAGGATTTTGCTGTGGTTTAAAATCCTAGTGCCTTTTCTCCGCCGTTCAGTCTTTCCTGGTGTTATTTGAATCGATTTTGGTCGCTGAAATATTTATTAGAGAAAATGGGTCATCGTTTATCGCCCTTGACGGCAAGCTAACAGGTTATTGATCCACATGCCAATGCAGCACAGACCAAAATGATAACAGGATCTAATAGAGAGACAGAACATGTACGCATACATTTGTAAAGATAAAGATTAAGTAGTAAATATATACAGTGTGAGAATACATACAGAAATATGCTCTTATAATACAACGTGTGTACAGAACATATTAAAGTGTGGAAAATGTCTTGTAGACATTTTGATGTGATGCGTAATCCAGTGTTGTGAAAAAGCGTGGCCTGAATTCGCAAGTGTCTTGTGCTTATTCCTCAATTTGGTTAAAAACTTCGCACATACAGTGCAAATCCAGTACTTGGACGGAAAACCCTGGAGTTCCTTTACATGGCCATACTTTTTTTGATGGACACCAAATTTCCATTACGGACCTCCATGTTATAGAGGTTACGGCATTCGGCTTGTTTATCTTTGAGTGGGAAAGGAGCTGGTCCATTTCAACATGCTGTCCAAAGCAGATGCAGACATCAACACCACACACACACACACACACACACACACACTGGTAAGAAAGGCGGATTGGAGGAAATTTAACTTGTATACACATCATAGCATCTAAATGTTCTCATAGGCAAGTCACAGATTTATAATAATACTTTTGTAGCAGGAAAAGAAATTTTAATTAGATCTTCATTTGCATTCTCATTAACTCTTTTGTGCTTTTTTTTTCCTCTAGAAGTGTTTTGATTATTGTTTTTATTATTCTTGTATTTTTTTCATATTGTATGTTCTGCTTTAATCCTAAAGTTTGGTCATTCTCACTACTCATCAAGTGTGTGTGTGTGTGTGTGTGTGTGTGTTTGCAGGCACACGCCTCGTGTTATATCGCAATCCCACCTGAGTGCGGTCTGGGTCGTCTGCGCAACATGATCCTGCACCCCAGCTGTGTACGCATCTGCTCACGCAACTTCAGCAAGATGCACTGCTACCGCATCTCAGAGCCCCCGCAGCAGTGCGAACTGGGTAATCAGCCGTTCATTAATAGAGCCGTAGTGGTTGTGTTCGTGTGTGTTTATGATCCCACAAGATACTGAATCCTCGTGGTTGTCACAGGCACAGCATTGTTACCTAAACTGTTCCTCACTCTGAGGCATAAATTCAGCTGTTAAGATTATGCGTGACCGGAATATTTGCTTCACTTTGTATTCTAGCCATTTGCTTTAAGGAGTCAGATCTTTTTGCACTGATCTCAGACGTGTATATTTTCATCTTTGTAGATAATCTAGATGACTCTGATGTCCAGAACCCAGCAGCATCAAAGGACAATCAGTCCTCAGGCTCATCAGATACTGGTAATGTGTATAAATTACTGTAAAGCTCACTTCATCGCAGTTAGCCACATGACTGTAGTGTCATAACAGCATTATACCATAGTGTTGAATCTCAGTTAATTTTGATGAACAATCTGGCTGCAAGGGAAATAACAGGTTTATAATGTTAGCGTTTCTATAGTAATGGCTTACAAGGGTGTCGAACACGCAACACACAAACTGATCTTGCCACGGGGAAATTTATGGAAGGAGTCTCCAGGGTCTGAACTAAACAAGAAAGATCAGTAGGGAGGGTGTTTGTTGCTTGTTTTCTTTTTATTGCCTTATTAACTCATATAGCTTGTGTTACTTTATAGCTACTGCTACTTTATAGCTGCTGTTACACAAGTGATAACAGGAATGAATCTGTCTCATGGACAAAAGCATTGTTTGTTGACAAATTTCTGTGGTGTAAGAGGAATACACTTCAAGTGTAACTCCGTTTCATCACACCACCCTGTTGTTGATTATTTTCCTGTAATAACAAGCCCAAGTGTTTCTTTTCTTCCGTATTTGTTGAACTTTTCTTAAGTTCTCAGTCATAAGACAGTCGTTATCACATCATGGAGACATCACTGGAGATGTCATATACTGTCACGAGTCGATTCATTTCCAGTGTGTTTTACTTATACTGTGTGATTTTATAAGATGGTAAGAGTGAGTGTTATTTTGTGTATCCACACTGAAATTATTGTATTTAAATGCTATAAAAGTAAAAAAAACAAACAAAAACCTTTCCTTCTCCTTTAGGGAAGCAGACTCTGAGGGTTTTTGACGGGGATGACGGCGTGAAACGCAATCAGTTCCGGCTGGTGTCCATTCCTAGACTCACCAAGAATGAGGAAATAGTGGTGAGATTTTAACAGCTTTTTCCCCTCCTTCCTGCGCTGGTTTTAAAAAAACAATAGCATTAGCACATAGTTCGAGTCAGCTTTTAGATGAATGTCTACTATTAAAGGAAGGAAATGTAAAAAGGATTAAAAAAGGGTAGATTAGAATTAAATGAAGATGTCTGTTAACTGTGATATAATGTCATTTTTAAAAAAAAAAAAACGATTTCACTTCCTGTCTGAGCAGGAAGCAGCACTCAAGGCGTTCTACATCCCGGACGGCGCACAGGAATATGAGCTCCAGAATTACACCCACCCTGACCTGCTAACTGATGACATCATCAACCGCAACGGCATGCCCGACAACAAGGCCATGTTTAAGGACTGCACACCGGAGATGTGGCTTCTCCGAGCCAAGCCCAGAGACACGGAGCTGCTGAATATCTACGTTGGCTGGCTGAAGTGAGCTCACACAAAACACACCGACAGGAGCAGTTCGACCCGATGTTTTGGCAACACACACATACACACACTCCGTGAACAGTTCTTTAAATATTTAGTAACAATTTCCTTGAACCCTGCATCATGGCAATGACCTACATAATGTTAATTAGCACCACGATCAGAAAATAAGCAGAAGGAAACCATCGTTAATTGTATGTAACTAGTAAAAGTAGCAAAAATACGGCTTTGAGGCTGGTCCACATGGTCAGGTGTCCCCAAAATGTATAGATTTTCATAGTGCTTCAATGTGTTAATGATTTTTTTGGTGTGTCTGCAGATTGGGTGTCGTCTACACCAGTATCACCGTCGGGAAGAGCAAAACCGTAGACTCCATCATCAAGGAAGTGCTCGTCCAACTCGGCCAACAGGTCCAGCCTTCATCTCTGCTTTCTGACACGCGCAGCACGCCACAACACTCACCAAATAGCAACAGTGTGTCACTTTATATGGTGCTGTTAAGAACATAGCTGATCCTGGCTGTACACGAATCTTAGTATCTAATAACATTCCCATAGAGGAGAATGGAAACCTTTTTAATATGATACCACATTCTCAATGGACGCCTTGAAGCTATGCCATTCTTGCTAGCGTTTTACTGTTAATAATAACAACATCGAGTGGGAAATAATGATGCCATCACAACATGTTAATCATATCACTTCTGCCTCATCGTGATCGAGGATTCTGCGGTTTAATAGAGCTTTTGCATTTAAATACATTATCATTTAAATATGTTTTCATATGTGGACCTTTAAATCTCTTTCTCTCTACTGCTTCATACTCTGACTTTGATTAAGTCTACTTCTCCTATAAGGGGCCGTGTATCGCCATTGTGTCAGCGGTAAACTTTCACTATGGTTTGTGGTTGGACACGAGCATATAGTCATCTAACCTAACTTCTTGATAAAAACAGATACCTAGAAGTTCCTTCCTGTGTACATCCCGTGTACATAAGATAAATCACGACATACTATATCGATGATGGAGTTCTCTTTCTGACCGTCGTGATCATAGAGTAAACTCCATCTGTCTGCTTTGTTCTCTGAAATACATCCGAGTTGTGTGACGTCTGTGTTTCAGAACGAAAACCCTGCAGATTTTAACCTTGTGGAGGTTTTAATGAGCAGCAAACAAGGTAAGGTCCAGCATCCTCTTTATTTCCAGCCATGCTATAAGTGCACATTTCTGTGCAGCTCTCTCACAATGAGACATTTGATCGGTTTATTCTCACTGAACGATCAGTAAACAAATTGAATTATTAGAAGCGATCATTATCCTTAGGTGCCCGTGCATTTGATGTGTAGATGTAAAGGAGCTGTGTTGTCAAAGATCACAGTGTGTGTATGAGATCATGTGTGAACTGTTGAGTTTGTGCTTGTCCTGCAGTGCAGAAGCAGGTTCTTGGTGGTCAGGAGCTTCTACTGGACAAGCTGCAAGAGATCAGGAAGGTACTCTGAGCTGGTTCTTTGTCAGATTTAGCCAAGTTAGCGTATTAGAGAAAGCGATCAAGAGTAATCCTGAGTGTGTGTGTGTGTGTGTTTCAGATGTCTCTGAGGCAGATGAACCAGACGCGCTTTTACATCGTGGAGAGCCGGAACCGGGTTGTCCAGTTGGATCTGCTGATTGGAGGACTTCCATTGCAATGCAGCACAGAGGAGTACACAAAGCTGCTGCAGGAACACCTCACTATCAAGAGTCAGTCTCACACTCTCACACACTAATGTATACTCTGATTGTTTTCATGTGAGGATTTCACAATGTGGTTAATTATGTTCAAGCTAAAGTAGGCTGATGCATAAGTTATAGGTAAAAAAAAAAAAAAAAAGCACTTTGAATACACTTCATTTAAAGTGGAGCCTAAGTGCATGAACACATGTTTTCACTTTTTATGGCTACAGTATAGGAAAGTTAGGAAGCATAACCAGACCCAAGCTACATAAAACATTCAGTGACCTCCATGATTGATTAATACTAAGTTGGCTGCTCTATTCAGTGTTGATGAATAACAAAAAAATCATATACTCCTACTGATTTTCATTTTAAAAAATGGTATTGGCGCACCCCTAATGTACACGCCTGATCTCTCAGTATGGATTTGTTTCTTAAGGGTTTTGCGTTTTCTTTATTCCTTCTGGGAATCTGCATTCAAACAACGTTAACACTGATCATTCTCATTACAAAGCCACTGAAAAGAGAAATCTCAGTCTCTCCCTCTCTCTGTGTCTCTCTCCTCAGGTCACTTGGTCACCGTCACTCACATCTACCCAGCACAAGGTGAGGAACTTTTCACCGTAGCAACATTTCTATGGCAACCTGGCTTATATCCAGACTCTGGCCATGGAGGAAGAGAGGATAATCTCTCTCTCTCTCTCTCTCACTCTCTCTCGCTCTCTGTGTGGGTGTCACTGCGTGTGAGAAATGCCTCTGTTCTTTAACACTGCCACAAAATGCTGCTATTGTTTGAAATCAGACTCCTTGACTCCATTGAATCATAGCGATGATTTTGTGTGTGTGTGTGTGTGTGTGTGTGCTCCGACTGCTAAAGCCTGTCCTACACAGATCAGTTGAGATTTTAGATTTTACACACACACAAGGAAGCACGAGGAGAAGCTTGCAGAACCCTCTATCACCCCTGTTCCATCAAACACAATTGAATTTAATAACCTGAAATGATCGCTTAACCTCAGATGACCCCACTTCCAACACCAGAACACACAGAATCTATTCTAGCAAGTCATGACTGTGTTGTATTATACAATGAACACTGTGTGTACGTTGTAGTGTGTGTGTGTGTGTGTTGTGCAGGAGCTGTGGCTTTGCAGATCACGTGTTTCTCTGAAGCTGAACGCATCTACATGTTGGCCAAAGACACCAGCATCAGCGGCAAGCAACTCACTTGTCTCATCATACCAGAGATCTTGGTAAGCATCAATCTCTCTCTCTCTCTCTGCTCTGTGTGTGCGTGTAATATTTTTTCACATTAGTCTAGCGCTTAGCGTCATCTTAAACTTTTTTATAAGTTTCAGAGGCACAGATTAGTTAAGCATTGAGTAAACTGTGCTATAACTGGACTGTTTCAGTGTATTAAGTACCAAAGTGGTCTTTTAACACTCTGTTCAGTTCACTGCCTTATTTACTGTCTAGTATTTATTCATGTCCTAGGGTGTAATGAAAGCTGAGATCCTGCTGTCTAAGTGGTATGCACCAGCGACCTCTAGTGGACAACTGGTAGCTAGCACTCAGTGGGATCTTAAGCAAGATGTTTTTCTTGCTATTTATTATTGCCTTTATTATGTGTGTGTGTTCCCACAGAAAAGCAAGCTAGGTAAAGACTCTTGCCCTTTGCTGGTGTTTGTTAACCCTAAGAGCGGAGGCCTGAAAGGCAGAGAGCTCCTTTACGGCTTCCGGAAACTTCTCAACCCTCATCAGGTGTTCGAGCTGACCAGTGGAGGGCCACTCCCTGGGTGAGAGTTTGAGATTTGTCCAAAAAAGCAAGCTGTACACACTAACATACTTTGGGTTGAATTTTATTAAATTCCTTTGCATGTATTGGTAATTTCTTGCTTCTTTCCATATCTGCTGTTTGCAATCAGACTGCACACGTTTCGTGAGGTTCCTCACTTCCGCATGCTGGTGTGTGGAGGCGACGGGACAGTGGGATGGGTGCTGGGTGTGCTGGAGACCATCAGACACAAATTAGCCTGTTCTGAGCCTGCTATTAGCATCGTCCCTCTGGGAACAGGTACACACTATAAATGCGCACGTCATATACAAAAAACAATTTGGTATTCATTTGAACATATGCTTCATCAAATTTGCTTGCTTACTTACTTATTTTTGCTTGCTCAGTTATTATTAGTATTAGTAGTATTTACAGTATGATCCTATGCATGTGATTTTGAACTTTTTGGTACAGCAAAATTCATTTTAACAGCCAGAACATAGTGTCTTTGCTCTCCTTCTGTGTTTTGTGATGTCATGGTTGTGTGTGTTTAGGTAATGACCTGGCACGTGTCCTGCGTTGGGGGGCGGGCTACAGCTGTGAAGACCCCTACAACGTCCTGGTCTCAGTGAACGAAGCAGAAGAAGTGGAGATGGACCGCTGGACCATCCTGTTTGACGCTCAGGAAATGACCGAGGACGGAAAGCAGAACGGCTTCCTGGAACCTCCGAAGGTGTCGTTTTTAAACACACATTATGGAAAATGATGTCTGCAAGCACATTTGTCTGATGGTGTGTGTGTGTGTGTGTGTTGTAGATAGTCCAGATGAATAATTACTTTGGCCTAGGGATCGATGCAGAGCTCAGCTTGGACTTCCATCATGCTCGGGAAGAAGAGCCAGGAAAATTCAACAGCAGGTCAGTACTCTGTATTAATAATAGATGATGATGATGGCACTCTCTGTTTATTTCCGATATGTCTGCGCTGCTGCTTATTATATAAATATCACTGTTTAAATTAGCAGCTGCTTCTTTGGTGGGGTGTGGTAGGTATGAGTGTTAAAATTGTATTATTGGTCAGCGAGATATAGATTATTATGTCACAGTTAATTTCTATAGGATATGAATGAAGGTATATGTTTTTGTTGTTATCTAGCATGAATGTGATGTTAATGCTAGTTCCTTTGAACCATCCAGAGGGTATTGTTTTGAAATAAAACTCCTTGTTCAAACAAAAAACCTCAGTTTCTTATCAGAGCTTACAGGCTTTATCTTTGTTTGTCATCCCAGCTTAGTATATTTACAACTTGCTAATGCAAAACTCACCCTTAGGGCAAACACATCAGATATGAGTGACAGCTGTCTAGCATGTAAAACTCTCGGGACACACACACACACACACACACACTTCACTAGAACTACCTGCTATAATAGAGACTCACTTCACACATACACGTACACAGACACACACACACACACACACACCTCAGTATGCTAAATGCCTTTCTTTATCCGGTATAATACTGATCATCACACCACAATAAAGTGTTTTGTATCGCCACAATGCCACATTCTCCGCATTGCACTGTGTGCGTGTGTAAATACTCCGTACCTCCCACTATCACCACATCTCACAGTACTGATTATTATACAGCATTTGTGTGCTGTTGAGCTACTCGACACACCTACGCTTGTTATCTTATTTATTGCCCTCTCAGAGCAAGGGGTAGGTGTATAATAGCCACTCAGGGAAAGGGTACATATTAAAGCTTCTTATAAGCACTTTCTGTTGAAAAAACAGATATCATACTGCTTCCTGTCCTCCACGAAACACAGTGATAATTTAATTTTAATGTCATTAAGCATGCTCAGGAAGGGGCATTGGTGGCTCAGTGGTAGGTTTCTCGCCTATCATGCGGAAGGCCCGGGTTCGATTCCCAGCCAGTGCCTCATCCCCAGCCACTGGATGCAGTGCCAGTCCCAAGCCCGGAAAAATGGGAGGGTTGCGTCAGGAAGGGCATCCGGCGTAAAACATTTGCCAAGTTGTTGTGCGGACCAGTTGGTCCACTGTGGCGACCCCGAACAGGGAGCAGCCGAAAGCAACTCTCTCTCTCATGCTCAGAAAGTCTGTGATTAGTGCTTTACAGTGCTTTGCTGTGTGGATGCTTATTTATGTGTATGGTGTACATGTATTTAGAGACAGGACATACACTATGTTGCCAAATGTTTTGGGACGTCTACCTTTACATGCACATGAATGCAATATGGAGTTTGCCCGCCCTTTGTAGTTTGTAGCCCTATGGTTTCATCTCTTCCGAGGAAGGCTTTCACAAGGTTTAGGAGTGTGTTTGATGTTGGACGAGAAGGCCTGGCTCGCAGTCTCCACTCTAATTCAGCCCAAAGGTGTTTTATGTGGTTGACTATGGGGGTGCAGGCCAGTCAAGTTCCTCCACACCAAACTCACTCACCCATGTCTTTATGGACCTTGCTTTGTGCACTGGTTCACAGTCATGTTGGAACAGGAAGGGGTCATCCCCAAACTGTTCCCACAAATTCTGGAGCACGAAATTGTCCAAAATGTCTTCCTGAAAAACAACACCTGAATGCAATGATTTAGAGGGGTGTCCCAAAACTTTTGGCAATATAGTGTAACATAGATTATTATACGTTCTGCGCTCTTCCTCGCTCATTTAGCTTCCTCGGCTCTTTTTCAGGTTTCATAATAAAGGCGTGTACGTGAAAGTCGGCCTGCAGAAACTGAGTCACACGCGGAACCTTCACAGAGACCTGAAACTGCAGGTGGACAAGCAGGATATAGAACTGCCAAGTATAGAGGGCCTCATCTTCCTCAACATTCCCAGGTGACTGCATGCATATATAAATGTGTATAAATACTCAAGCACAAAACACACACGCTCTATATACATCCCTTTAGTTTCGCATCACACAAGTGCAAATAAATTCCAAAGAGAAGTGTGTGTGTGTGTGTGTGTGTGTGTGTGTGTGTGTGTGTGTGTGTAATAATGATCTATCTGTAGTAATATTATTAGCTTGTTTCTTTGTCTGATATGACGTGTGTGTTTGTCTAGCTGGGGCTCTGGTGCTGATCTGTGGGGTTCGGACAACGACGCACGCTTCGATAAGCCCAGGATAGATGACGGCATGCTGGAGGTAGTGGGAGTAACTGGGGTGGTACACATGGTGAGTCCTCTCTCTCTTTCTTTCACTCTCTCTGTCTTGTTATCTTTCTCATTGATAACTATATGATTAGCTCCTCATTCATTTCCGGTGGCTTGACCACAAGAAACTATTGTGTGTATTTCCGACCCAACCCACATAGGCTCATGTCTGAAAAACCATTGTGCACCCAACAAGCACACACTCAACTACTTGTGATGCTGACAGAAATGGAAGACCGCCTCGTTCTTGCATTAATAGAGCAAACTTTTTTCCAAGCAACATTTCCAGCTCTGGCTAGCAAACTTGAATGAATGACATGGTTTATTTTTCTCTGATAGTTATTAAATCAGGCTCACTGAACAGGAGCGACTGAGCTTAAGATTTTAAATGTGTGTTTGTGTTTTTCAGGGTCAGGTCCAAAGCGGGCTACGCTCAGGGATCCGGCTCGCTCAGGGCAGCTACATCCGCATCACTGTGATGAAGCCCATTCCAATGCAGGTGGACGGCGAGCCGTGGATCCAGTCCCCTGGACAGATCATCATCTCTGCAGCGGGACCCAAGGTACTACAAACTGTCAGATTACACCTGAATTTGTACTGATGAATATTTAAATATTAATTTGTTTACATTGGAAGTAATGCGCTAAGATTATATCTCAGGCAGTACCTGTGATCTGATTAAGAGCTGTGTAGAAATGGAGGTTTTTGTTGTTTTGTTTTGGGTTTTTTTAGGTGCGCATGCTGAGGAAATCGAAGACCAAGCAGAAGAAGCAAACTTGCAGTCTGAAGGAAGGAAGAGCTGAGAGCCCAGCGCCAGGAGAGGGGGCAAACTGACCGAAAAGCCCACCTACACACACACACACACACACACACACTATTTAAAAAAAAATCTGCACAATGCCGTGCATTCGGTAACAAGTCCGCATCCACCCCCGTGATGAGGTAACAGTGGATTAGAGAAGGCAAAACAAACATCATGTTGCTTATTTAATAATGAATTCTTACATGCAACAAGTAGTTTATATATTTCACACATCTTAGCCCCTCTTCTTTGAGCTAAAACAGACTAGTTGCTTTAAATAGCCAACGCTTCAAAGGAAAAAAGTACAGTTTGCTTTTGTGAGTGGAAGCGGTATTAAGAAATTGAAAGAAGTTTCCATTTCAAAAAATGAAACCTGACCTGTATCCAACAGAGCTCTTTTCTGCAGCTTGAAACTTCACTCATTTTCTTCTACGCAGTGGCTGCATGCTAGGGTCAACTATTTACGTGATTTTTGCGTGCTCAGATTTCTTACAAAGACGGAAAAGGTTATGATTTAAGATGCTGTCATGAATGGCTGCGTAACGTAAAGAACTCTGTAGCCATTGTTGCCAGGTTGAGTGGATTTATTATTGAAATTGGCTGCTTATTATAAAATTAACGTTAGACTGGACTCCTGGAGCTTCACCAAGTAATATCATTATTTATTCTATTTATAATTAAACGGGATTGGGGTACGGCCCTCACTGGGAGAGGTGCTTACATGAATCTCCTATGTGTGTTGCGTTTCTTAAATAGTTCAAGTTTAGTAACTAATAAAATGTACAAATGTAAAAGATAAGTTATGTAAAGTTATTACAAGATATTCACTCAAAGACTGAATGAGCTACGTTATTGAGCTCATTCACTGGCTTTCTGTACTAAACAGCTCGGTTATCAACACACATACAGTCATTAATCATAATCATTTCTTCTTTAACAAAATGTTGACCGTAATCTAAACACGCAAACCCTGTCACATTATTGATTGTAGCGAGGGAAAGCCAAATTGGAGCGCATTTAATTGCTTTGCATTTATGTTGTTGCAGAGAATTTTATGTTCTGTAGCAAGCTCTTGTAGCTTTCTTCACACGCGCTCACACACACACACACACACACAAGAAACGCAATCATCTCACACTCCTGTTAGACACTCAGCAAGTCTTGTATCCTCAGGCCGATCACCATACACTTCACATGTTGTCATGTTGTCTTATGAGCACGAATAGTTTGTGTGTAGAGTGTGTGTATAGACGAACTCTTGTACTAGAGTAACTTCTACAGGTTATAATATTCCAGACAAATGCTTGCAAACTTGTAAACATGCCCTACTGTAAATATCTAGGTGTAAGCACAATGCTTTATTATATAGTAATATACTGGATATATTCAGTGTATGTTTTATATATTGGATATATTCTTTAGAACTTATCGAATGTCGTACTGTATACACGTACTTGATGTACAGTGACCGGTCAGTCTTGTTCCGTATAATATTGGATGAAAACGTCGTAGCAGTGTACATACATACGGGAACAAGCGGACTACCACTTCTCGAAAGCAGTGCTTGCTCTACATCTACCTCTGTGCTTTCTGCTCTTGTTTCCTGCCACTTTCGCCTTGCATTAGTATCCGAGATGCTGTGCCATTTTTTTTCGGTTGTTGTTGTTGTTGTTGAATGCCAAAGGACTGATCAATAACGAGCGATGCTAGGTTGAAGGTTTGCACAGTATTGCATCATCATCCAGAAGAGTTTCACAGAATCTTCCTCTTTTTTGTTTTCCGATATCAGAGCTCTGAGCATCAGGGGGTGCTTAAATAATGCGGGATTTTATCTTTAAATTATCGTTATTTTTTTTTATAATCAAAAAACATAGAGTTGGGTGAGGATAATGGAAAATCACGTCACAAGAAAGGAAAATTGTCAAAATGATCGTTACACATATATTTAAAGCATGTAGAACAAAAATATTCTTCGACTATTTTTTCAGAAAGATCATATGTGCCAAAGAAAAAAAGAAGTGGCACCATATTACTTTAAACGACATACTTTAGATGTATTCTGTGATGAGCCTGAATGTCATCTATGGCTCAGAAATGACCATTATACACAATTCCTTCAATCCTCAGTCAACTATAATGCTAATTATTTAAAATATAAATTTCTATTTATTTGACCGCGATGACTCGTAATAAAACTAATCCGTGGGTTGTGATGTCATCACCTCTTGCTTGAACAGGTGTAATAACCAAGCCTGTTTCTACACTTCTGTCTTTCATGATTAGTGTGGCGATCTTGAGACTTGCTTCCTGCACTTCCCGTCATTTGAAAGTCTGTAAAAAGTGCCATCTAATCTCCCAGATTCATAATGCCGAATTTGGTCGGAAAATCTCAAATCTGTTCCAGAGCCGATGTACCGTTCCACGCCAAGGTCGGGTCGAGTCTTTATATCAGATTGCTGCCTCCCTGCCTACAATCAGCAGTACAATGCTGTCAGTGTTTGAAGACAAAAGCACCAGTCCTGTACCGTATCGTGGTGTTTGATCGTTCGCTGATAGACGCTTTCGTGCTGCTCTTCCTCTTCGTCCAGAGTGCTCTTAGTTAATCCTTGAAACCATGGTGTTCATTGTAAAAATGTTCTAAATGGTCCTATGTAACTCTTGTTAATTATTGAATTGTTCTGTACGTGTCTGTACTTAATACCCCCTGTAGTGCCTAATCTAAGTGCTTTTAGAGACTCCGCAGTATTGACGTACCGTGTGCGTCCAGTCCTTTTGACCTTTTTACACTGATGTCGATATATTCTGAGAGATTTTAAACATTTCTGATGTAAAAAAAAAAAAAAAAAAAAAAGTAATTTATATCGAAGGTGGTGTGAAGGAATGTATATCTGGATCAACGTTATAGCGTTATGAACCGTTCGACCTTTTCAAAAATACGTATTGTCAGGTCCAAACAGATATGAAGCTAATCTAAAATTAAAGCTATAAAGCTGGGAATTGCTGTGTTCCGAGCACTTGCGTGTTGCAGCTTTAAATTGCACATGCAATTACTGTGTACAGCTATTAAAAAAAGAAAGATTGATGCTATAAAGTCTGATAGCCAGAATTGCTTCTGTATAAATTTCAGAGGCTGTTGAAAGTGGGTTTATAATTAAAAAAAAAAAAAAAAAAAAAAAAAGGGAAGAAGCTGGTTTATATTTAATAAGAGGACCTTCATAATGGAACAAAAAAAAAATCTAAGATCAGTTTAAAAAAGCCAAATGTTTTAAAAGAATGGCCGAACGTTGCGTTACTGTTTCTGTTCAAGCTGTTCTTCTGCCTCAGTGGATGTTGGATGTTGTTGAATCATCTTGCTGTTTTAGATTTATTCGAGCTTATGTGCCTCTACATGACTACACTCATGCAGTTATGGATCTTCTCTCATAACATCTCATGTGATCAAAAGTTTTTTGTACTGATATAAAATCTAAAGGTTGATGTACCAAGATCTATAGTATGCAGTAGATGTATATTTTTTTGAAGAGAATTGTTCAATTTAACTGCCAGGAATATTGCACTGACCATATTGTTGTACAATATTCTGTGTCAAATGAATGTTAAATAATTATAAATGTATAGATAGATACATCAGATGTGTAAGAATAAAAGAAAATATAAATTTGGACTTTTTTTGGTACAACGTTGGCTGATTTTGTCTTTTTTTTTTTTTTTTTTGGTCCCTTTTTGTGGAATGCTTTAACTTTGATCTCAGTGTATAAATACTTATTTTCCCATTGCCTAATAGTATTAACTCTTTTCCTAATGGCTATGGATACTGGCTTAGTGATACTGGTTCATTCTCCCTCTTTGGCTGCTGATATTTACACACACGACTAGTCTTTACCTGTTTTCCTGATCAATCAATTCCCCCTCATCAGTTGATGGTATAGACTGTTCTCCCCCTCACTGGCTGGTGATATTGACTGATCCCCCACCACCCTTGGGCTGGTGGTATTGACTGAACGCCCCTTACTGATTAATGGTATTGACTGATCCCATCCCCACCCTCCAATTGGCTGGTGGTGTTAACTTCACACCCCTTATTGGTTAATGGTATTGACTGATCCCCCGCCCTCGTTAGCTGCAGGGATTGATCAAGTCCCCATTATCAGCTGATGGTATTGACTGACCCCCCCTCATTGGCTGATGATATAGACTGATCCCCCTCATTGGTTGTGGGTATCAATCACTTTCCCCCTCATTGGCTGATGATACTGACTGATCCCCCTCATCGGTTGATGGTATTTCCTGATCTCCTCCGCTTTGGCAGATGGTCTTTATTTGACCCAGTGTTTATTTTTTCCCAATGTAACACACACTGTTTTTAAATTGTGCATTATTTTCCTGATAAATTAATTCATTATAAAATAAAGATGCTTTTGGAAAGAAGTTGTAGAATCTAGAGACCCGTATTATAAAGATTCAATCCTTTTATGTAGTAATCGGTTTACTGAACAGTTGTCCAGCTAATGAAGGACAGATGTGTAAACCAGCTACAATCACTTTTTTTTTTTTACATGGCTTTCATAAATACTACCAAAGCAAGTAGTATAATGTTACTAACTGACGACTGTTACTTAAATCGTTGTATGAAAATATACATGCGTTGTTTCAAATATGAAATATTTGGTTGATTAGACAACACATTTTACTACTGATTAAAACAATATACAAAAATAGTGAATACTTGCAATTTGGTGAAATCTATCAGCTGTACAAAAGTGTTAGTTCATGATCTAGTGTATTGTTACAATCAGTATCAGTATTGTTTTTGTGTTCTTTCTCATTAAGGACTTAAGGCATGCTGTGTTGTTGAGTCGAAAAGGCTCAGCCCAGGTTAATATCTCCAGCGAAGATGGTGATGAGGAGGATGACGGAGAACCCGGTGAGGAGCCCAACGTTCTGGATGATGAAAAACACCATGTCTGTCTTGATGTTCCCTTGGTGCTCCTTAGCGATGGCGTTCATCTCAGGAAACTGACCGAGAAAGTCAGAGAGGAATATTGAACATCAGAGCGCTGATTTGAGCTTTGTATGTACAAGGTAATAAAGAGGAAAGCTAATAATGCTGCAGTCTGAATATCGTAATGTAGTTATCATAATGTATCGTATCTCTGTTCATCCCTGTTCGGATGAAAATGCAAGGAAAATTTCGGAGAAGGAGATCATAAACTGTTGCGGATGTGTAAAGTATCAGATCCACCCACTGCTGTAAAAGCCATACTACATAATAGACCATAAACCGTCAATGGCTTGATTATTTTATATCACAATTATGAACATGACTGAGATGGAGATTAGGACAGTATTTGTTACAGAAAAGTCCTTGCTGTAAGTGAGTCTTGGACGTAAATGAAATATGTCCCACCATATCAGCGAGGGCGATGTAGAGAAACATCCCTCCAGCGAGGGCAAATATGACATTGGGTGCGAATGTGCTCCCCACCAGGATCCCCAACACCAAGCCTACGTAACAGGACATGGCTGAGAGCAGGTTAAACAGCACGGCCTGCCTGATGCTCATCCCTGAGTTCAGCAGGATCACAAAGTCACCTGCAGGGGGAGACAAAGAGAAAATGCCTGATCGTTGGAACCATGCTCTTGCACTGTTTAGTCAATGTTCAGAGAACACTGTTTAAATTGATCTGTTTGTATATAAATGTAATCATTTTAATTTATAGGATTATAAATATCTGATAAATCTAATTTATAGGATACTTGGTTGTGAATATAGAAATAATCTTAATACAAAGAAATTAAACCTTGAAATTATAATTCATATATATATATATATTGCATCACTTCAGTAACTGCTTAATCCTGGAAAGGGTTGAGATGATATTAAAAAATACAATTCAGACACATAAATGTTAAAGGTATGCAATAAAATAAAATGAGTAGATATGGAGAAAGCTAGCACGTTGGTGGAAAAGCTGTAATATGTGAAAGAGAAGGAAATTTGCTCTTTAATTATTTTTTTCCTGTATTTTGTTCAGTACTGAATATTCTACTCGACACATGGCGAAGCACAGAACAGAAAATTAAACACAGGCCTGGGGGGGGTGGGGGAAGCGTGACCTCTGACCCTGCAGCGGGTCACCGAGTGAGCAGATGTTTGTTTTAATTGCACACTTTGGCACAGACTGAATCGCTGCAGAGGAACATGCATGTGAAGCGTTTGTGCCGGTTAAACTCACATCTGTCCTGTTACTCGAGTTAACCGTTAACTAACCAACACTAAAAAAAGAGTTTTCTCCCATGAGACTCGGCGTGGCTTGGCTGTAATTGTTTCTGTTGCAAAGACATTTGTAAAATGTGCGCTGTAGGGGTCACATTCAGGTCATTGTGACCTTTAAGACACATGCCGTGACCTTAGAGTTTAGCATTACAATCACAAAATATATGCTTATATTTTAGATGTATTAGATAATGAGTTCATTATCAAGTTACTCATTGTCCTCTCTCTTTCTCTCTCTCTCTCTCTCTCATTCTGTGTATGTTCTTCTCACCGAGCTCATGAGGGAACTCCTCACACACAATAGCGATGGAGGTGCTGAAGCCGGTGAGGACGGAGACGGTGAAGGAGGCACCGATGGCCAAGCCGTCGATGAAGTTGTGAAGGGCGTCGCTGAGCGTGATCATCCACGCCAGCGTCTTCACCCTCGCCAGCCTCACACAACAACCCTGAGACGGCGGCGTCTTTACATACAGGAAAAGCGCGAGAGAGAGAGAGAGAGAGAGAGAGAGAGAGATTAATACAGACTTATTATGATCTAAAACCACTGCTTGAACCAAACACTGTATTGTGGTGAGTGTGTTTTTGATGTAAACATGCAGTTTGCACAATTATACACTGAAAAGCTAAAGCCCTCCATTTTATTTTAGCCAAATTAGCCTTTTTTTCTCTACTGGAAAGAGAAAGACAGCAAGATGTACAATGTAAACATACAACTTAGGTCTAATCACAAATTTAATATTGTAGAATCCATCTTTTGGATTTCAGTACAATGTAATATAACATTACGTTCTTATAATTATATACTGGGGGGCACGGTGGCTTGGTGGTTAGCACGTTTGCCTCACACCTCCAGGGTTGGGGGTTCGATTCCCGCCTCCGCCGTGTGTGTGGAGTTTGCATGTTCTCCCTGTGCCTCGGGGGTTTCCTCCGGGTACTCCAGTTTCCTCACCCGGTCCAAAAACATGCATTGTAGGTTGATTGGCATTGTAGTGTGTGATTGCGTGAGTGAATGAGAGTGTGTGTGTGTGTGTGTGTGTGTGTGTGTGTGTGTGCCTGAGATGGGTTGGCACTCTCTCAAGGGTGTATCCTGCCTTGATACCCAATGACGCCTGAGATAGGCACAGGCACCCTGTGACCCGAGAATAGATCGGATAAGCGGTAGACAATGAATGAATAATTATATACTGTTAACATGCATCACATCACAGATTAGTATATTTTAACCAATTAACTTATTCCACATGACCTGAAAACCTGCTTTGACTTTCCTGAGATTTCTTATAATACTTATAATCACAGGATGGTCAGATAGGACCTTATAACTCTAAAGTCTTGATATCTTCCATCTACGCTTCTTATCTAAATTATTACATTGTTAAAATGCCATAATGAAGCACTGTTAGTGTGTTCTGTGCTCCGGGGTGTATAGTCCGAAGACCTGCATGGTAAGACGACGGCATTCGGTCTACAAACAGCTGTAACAATCGAAGCCGAGAAACAGCTGAGTGTCTCGCTGAGACTGGATGAGAGGACACACTGTCCCTGACACACACACACGCATACACACAGAGCCTGAGTTTAACCGGCGTATTTAGACTATATGCCGATGGAGAATCCTTCATTTATCTGGAAGAATTCTTCTGATCAGAGATAAGTATGGAATAAAAATACTCATTGTGGTATAGGAAAATGATCAATGCTGTGACGTGGCTCCAGACAAAGCGGAGTTACTGTTACCTTGAAAAAGTTGATTCATTTCCTCCTGAAGTGTTTTATTCCTCTTATACCACAGAAATCATCCAACCAATTCTTCATTTATTAAAGAACGCCACGTCATTCTTTTTTTTTTATCCGTTTTTATCCTTATGCTCCTCTCTTGTCCAAACTGCCTGAAAATATTTTTTCTTTCATATTCTCTGTTTAAGAAATGCTAAATAACTGTAAGACATTTAAAGTTATAAGCAACCAAAGCTGGACAGATTTGTGTTAGTTGAGAAATTTCACAAACAAACGTTCATTTAGTGTGGCTACTGATTAGCCACTGGATTGAAACATCCAAAAAAAAAAAAAAAAAAAGCAGAGAGCATGGTCCACAACTAAAGTTAATGATCATCCATAAGTGTAGTATCCACTCAAACCTACAGCTCTCTCTCTCTCTCTCTCTCTCTCTCTATATATATATATATATATATATATGAGTACTTTATTAGAAACACCTATACACCTACTCATTCATGCCATTATCAGCAGAACAATGTACACAGTCGTGTACGCAATCATGCAGATACTGATGCAATCTCAGTGATTTGGGGTTGTTGACGCCAGATAGGCTGCTTTGAGTATTTCAGAAACTGCTGACCGCTTGAGATTTCTACACACAACAGAAAAACCATCAAGAGAGCGAAAGTTTTGTTAGTGGAAATGCCTTGTTGATGATTGGTTCAGCCAACAGGAAGGATACAGTAAGTCAAATAACCACTGTTTATAACCATGGTGAGCAGAAAAGCATCTCAGACCACACAAAACATCAAGTTGGGTGAGCTACAACAACAGAAGATGGGCGCAGACTCACCCAAACTAGACGGTTTTGGATGATGGGACACTGGATGGATGAAGCTATGAAATTTTCAGTAAAATTGACTACAGTTCTTCATTTTAGTGATACAGATTGGGTTGTTGATCGGAAGATCAGGGTTCAAGCCCCAGCATCGCGCAAACTGCCACCCTTGGGCCCTTGAGCAAGGCCCTCAACTTCCCCTGCTCCTGGGGAGCTGCATCATGGCTGACCCTGCGCTCTGACCCCAACCCCCAGTGATGGGATATGCGAAGAAAGAATTTCACTGTGCAGTAATGTATATGTGACAAATAAAGGCTACTTAACTTATATTTAGCAAGTGTCATTTTCTTTTATACTAGAATTAATAACCGTCATATGTGAAATGTAGCACCTGCTCCACTGTAGCTTCTGAAGTCGTGCTGCTCTTGTCGCTGTTTGAGATGCTGAAGCTGGTGACGGCTATGACGGCTCCTCCATTCTGCTGAGGAACCTCAGGAGGACTGAAGTGACTGTGGCCGTGCTGGAACACAAAAACGGAAGTCGAGACACTCGGAATATTAAACCAAAATGTATGTAAGGAATCTTTTTAATAAAATCCAGTGTTCTAAAAAAAATTTTAATGGATGTTCTGACAGGTTAATAAACACAAAAAACTCTATCCCGTTCCAGGACAAACTTGTCTTGAGCTCTGAGGCTCGTTCGATCCTGCTCTTACCCATCTTTGAGGTAAGATTTTATCACACTTTCTTCAACTCAGGAAGTTTGTAAATCCTGCTCTCGAGGATCTTAACAACCAGTATGTTGTTTAGAATTTTTAATTTCTCATCACTTTTAAGTTAGGGCCATTTTTTCAGCAGGAATACGGTGATGGAAAATTAATTAGCCCTTTCTGGCCAATCAGATTAACGGTGCAATAATGTATTAAATTTACGTCACTGGATATCATTTAAATATTTGGAAACAATGCCCTAAATTCTAATAATATGATCTTTAACTTAACAGGAGCTTTAAATGACTCAGTTGAACCTCTTGGTCTGTCTTTAGGATCATCTTCAGGATCCTCTCCGTAAAGAAGAGTAGATAAAATCCGCCGAAGATCCCAACAGCTTTCATGACGTAGTTATCTGATTTCGGGTCAAACCCCAGAGCCTGCACCATATACCCAGGTTTTATTATTCACATAACTTATAACATTGTCAGAATAATACACCATTATTAGCTCTTACACTTTTTTACACATAGATATGCATATTTTTTGTGAATTGGACATTGCATATGACCTCAGGTATGAGCTGCAGGACAGAGTTGGAGAACAGCGTCCCGATGGCCAGTCCGATGAAGTACGTGAGCAATTTAGGGAAGTAGGGTTTCTTGGTGAAGGGGATGAGGGCGAGGCCCAAGCAGGAGGCCAGGTTGATGATGGTAACTGCTAGGAAGCCATATCCCCACACTGCAGACATACAGAGGGATAACACACTGTGTGTTCGTGGAGTATAGCTTTATTGCTCTGGGGGTTTTTTTTTTTTTCCCAGCTATCTTTTGCTACTATACAGTGGTGCTTCTTCTTATAAAATCATATCAGCTCATGATCCTATCAGCTCATAACATCTATCTAGAGGAAGCTGTAAACATATCTACGGCTTATTAAATGTTTGAGTACAGTGCAGGAAATTGTTAGATTGTTTCCACATCATAAAAATCAGTTGATAATCTTGTGCATGACCTCTCGAAAAGATCTTACTAATAGATCTGGATATATTAGAGCAAAATCAGCTGAATCCAGGGTCAAGGAACAGGTCATTAATACGTTGTATTAGAAAATATAGCTGCAGCGATGTAATGGGGTCCAAGCACCTCTTCAGAGAAGCAACAGAATAATCACAAATCTGAAAATGCATAAAGTTCAACTTCTTATTAAATTTTGTGTCCTTCAGTCTGGTGAAATTCTATAAAAAACTGAATGATGATTAGCCATTTCTGATACTGATATATCTTGATATTGAATCAAATTGTGATTTATCTCATCACTATTTTTTTTTTTCATCAGTCCCTGGCCACGTTAGAGCACTGCTAACGTCTCGGTTTTGTTACACTTTGCTCGGTCGTCATGAGTTGGATGAGGTTACATGGAACTTCTGCTCACATATAACAGCTCACAAACCCATTAACCTCAAAGAACGAGCGTTTATTGTGGATTCAGATATTTGCGTCAATAAACTAATTAGTGTCAGTACAAAACTACTGGTGATTGCATATCAGCCTGCAGAGAGTGTGTTGACGAGAGCAAGGTTCACTGATTAGGGACAAAACCATGAGCAAAAAAGGGGGAAAGTGACCATTAGGTTTCAGTGTACACAGAGTACAGTACGAGGAGAAGTGAGTCAAAAGTTAGTGCTAGTTTTATTTATTGGAACGATGTAGAATCCATTAAAAATCTAAATATGTGAATGCAATGTTTAGGTCATTCATTCCCTCAGTCTCTCACTACCTCACTCATTCATTCCCCTGATTTTTCACTACTTCACTCATTCATTCCCCTGTATTTTCCCTGTATTCCTCTGATCCCTCACTCGTTCACTCATTCACTGTCTCACTCCCTCACTCATTCATTCTCTCAGTCTCTCACTGCTGCACCAATGCACACCCTTATTCATTCAATCCCTTAAATTTTTCCTGCCTCACTCATTCACCGTCCCACTCACTCCCTCACTCATTCAATCCCTCAGGCTCTCACTGCTTCACCAATTATTCATTCACTCCCTTAAATGCACACTGTAGTTCATGTTTTGAGTCACTTCATCATTCTCCTGCTAACTCAATCCCTTGCTCACTTCCATCCTCACTCTCTCACTCCTTTCACTCTCTCACCTTGACTCTCTATGTATGTTTTAGGCTCAGCTGCTCGTAGAGTACAGGGGGGCAGAAGTGCCCTGTTTAGGAGGGTGGGGCAGATGGTCCTCAGGTGCCCCTTGTCCAGGTGAGTCAGATTGCTGAGACCATAGAGAGCAAGAATCTCCTCTGCAGATCCACACTAAAGAGATCAGGTGAGAAATAGGCAGCATGTCAAAAAAAACAGAGGCATGGGGGAAATCCATAAATGTCACACACACACTGTTTTCTGTATCATTCCTCTCACGTATAATATACAATATACACCAAAGATGGCTGCCTGGGTTGTCAGATATGAAGAGATGCATCTCAGAACCTAGATATGGAGGTTTGAATCCGCCTGAGACACATTTAAACCACAAGAGACACATTCAGGTCGGAGACGTGTAAATACTTATGTCTTGAAAATGAAAACTCATGTGTGTGTCCCTAAACTCGGACTTAAAAGCTTCAGAGTGCTCAGTTCAATCCTGATCTCATACGTTGATTTTCGTGAGTTCTCCTTACTGTATGGGTTTCTGGGGTACTCTAAAATATGATAGTAGGTGGACAGACTATGCTAAATGTGCTAGATAATAATTTGCTAGGTGTGAATGAGTCTGTGAATATTGTGTGAGTGTGTCAGTATTGCCCTGGGATGGACTGGATGTGTTCATGCTTCAAGCCAAGTGTTCCTGGCTCTGGATGGATGGATGAATGAATGAGTGAATGAATGAATGGATTGCCTATTATTATCCAAAAATAGCAACCAGATAATTAGAGACACATTTGACAATTACACTGATGGATGGATGGATGGATGGATGAATGAATGAATTGCCTATTATTATCTAAAAAACAGCAACCAGCTAATTAGAGACACATTTGACAACTACACTAACGACTAATGAATAATGAATGAATGCATGCATGGATGGATGGATGAATAAATGAATAATGAATGAATGAATGGCCTATTATTATCCAAAAAACAGCAACCAAATAACTAGACACATTTGACAACTACACTAATGACTAACAAATGAATGGATGGATGGATGGTTGGATGAATGGCTGGATGAATGAATGCATGAATGAATGAATGGCCTATTATTATCCAAAAAACAACAACCAGATAATTAGAGACACATTTGACAACTACACTAACGACTAATGAATAATGAATGAATGAATGAGTGGATGGATGGATGGATGAATGGCTGGAAGAATGAATGAATGAATGAATGAATGAATGAATGGCCTATTATTATCCAAAAAACTGCAACCAGATAACTAGAGACACATTTGACAGCTACACTGATGGATGGATGGATGGATGCATGAATTGCCTATTATTATCCAAATAACAGCAACCAGATAATTAGAGACACATTTGACAACTACACTAATGATTTACAAATGAATGGATGGATGGATGGATGGATGGATGGATGGATGGCTGGATGAATAAATGAATGAATGGCCTATTATTATCCAATTTTCCATTATGACAACTACACTAAAGACTAACGAATATGAATGAATGAATGCATGGATAGATGGATGAATGGCTGAATGAATGAATGAATGAATGAATGGCTTATTATTATCCAAAAAAACAGTAACCAGATAATTAGAGACACATTTGACAGCTACACTAATGATTTACAAATGAATGGATGGATGGATGGATGGATGAATAAATGAATGAATGGCCTATTATTATCCAATTTTTCATTATGACAACTACACTAAAGACTAATGAATGAATGAGTGGATGGATGGATGGATGGATGGATGGATGGCTGGAAGAATGAATGAATGAATGAATGAATGAATGAATGAATGGCCTATTATTATCCAAAAAACAGCAACCAGATAATTAGAGACACATTTGACAACTACACTGATGGATGGATGGATGGATGGATGGATGCAACCAGATAACTAGAGACACATTTGACAACTACACTGATGGATGGATGGATGGATGGATGGATGGATGCAACCAGATAACTAGAGACACATTTGACAACTACACTGATGGATGGATGGATGGATGGATGGATGGACGGATGGATGGATGGATGCAACCAGATAACTAGAGACATATTTGACAACTACACTGATGGATGGATGGATGGATGGATGGATGGATGGATGGATGGATGGATGCAACCAGATAACTAGAGACACTTTTGACAACTACACTGATGGATGGATGGATGGATGGATGAATGGATGGATGGATGCAACCAGATAACTAGAGACACATTTGACAACTACACTGATGGATGGATGGATGGATGGATGGATGGATGGATGGATGCAACCAGATAACTAGAGACACATTTGACAACTACACTGATGGATGGATGGATGGATGGATGGATGGATGCAACCAGATAACTAGAGACACATTTGACAACTACACTGATGGATGGATGGATGGATGGATGGATGGACGGATGGATGGATGGATGCAACCAGATAACTAGAGACATATTTGACAACTACACTGATGGATGGATGGATGGATGGATGGATGGATGGATGGATGGATGGATGGATGCAACCAGATAACTAGAGACACTTTTGACAACTACACTGATGGATGGATGGATGGATGGATGAATGGATGGATGGATGCAACCAGATAACTAGAGACACATTTGACAACTACACTGATGGATGGATGGATGGATGGATGGATGGATGGATGGATGCAACCAGATAACTAGAGACACATTTGACAACTACACTGATGGATGGATGGATGGATGGATGGATGGATGCAACCAGATAACTAGAGACACATTTGACAACTACACTGATGGATGGATGGATGGATGGATGGATGGATGGATGGATGGATGCAACCAGATAACTAGAGACACATTTGACAACTACACTGATGGATGGATGGATGGATGGATGGATGGATGCAACCAGATAACTAGAGACACATTTGACAACTACACTGATGGATGGATGGATGGATGGATGGATGGACGGATGGATGGATGGATGCAACCAGATAACTAGAGACATATTTGACAACTACACTGATGGATGGATGGATGGATGGATGGATGGATGGATGGATGGATGGATGGATGGATGGATGCAACCAGATAACTAGAGACACTTTTGACAACTACACTGATGGATGGATGGATGGATGGATGAATGGATGGATGGATGCAACCAGATAACTAGAGACACATTTGACAACTACACTGATGGATGGATGGATGGATGGATGGATGGATGGATGGATGCAACCAGATAACTAGAGACACATTTGACAACTACACTGATGGATGGATGGATGGATGGATGGATGGATGCAACCAGATAACTAGAGACACATTTGACAACTACACTGATGGATGGATGGATGGATGGATGGATGGATGGATGGATGGATGCAACCAGATAACTAGAGACACATTTGACAACTACACTGATGGATGGATGGATGGATGGATGGATGGATGCAACCAGATAACTAGAGACACATTTGACAACTACACTGATGGATGGATGGATGGATGGATGGATGGACGGATGGATGGATGGATGCAACCAGATAACTAGAGACATATTTGACAACTACACTGATGGATGGATGGATGGATGGATGGATGGATGGATGGATGGATGGATGGATGGATGGATGCAACCAGATAACTAGAGACACTTTTGACAACTACACTGATGGATGGATGGATGGATGGATGAATGGATGGATGGATGCAACCAGATAACTAGAGACACATTTGACAACTACACTGATGGATGGATGGATGGATGGATGGATGGATGGATGGATGCAACCAGATAACTAGAGACACATTTGACAACTACACTGATGGATGGATGGATGGATGGATGGATGGATGCAACCAGATAACTAGAGACACATTTGACAACTACACTGATGGATGGATGGATGGATGGATGGATGGATGGATGGATGGATGCAACCAGATAACTAGAGACACATTTGACAACTACACTGATGGATGGATGGATGGATGGATGGATGGATGCAACCAGATAACTAGAGACACATTTGACAACTACACTGATGGATGGATGGATGGATGGATGGATGGATGGATGGATGGATGGATGCAACCAGATAACTAGAGACACTTTTGACAACTCGTGTAAATCCCTAAAATGAACATTTAATCAGGATTTCATTCAGATCCGTATTAACCTGTGTCCAGACCTGTGTCCAGACCTGTGTCCAGACCTGTGTCCAGACCTGTGTCCAGACCTGTGTCCAGACCTGCTGAAATGGTTTCAGCTTTCACGTAACACATCACATTTAAGGACTGGTCAGAGCATACAGAACACAACGATACTCAGCAATAGAGACTTTTGTTCGTCTGGAAGTGTCGCTATTCAACTTTACAAATAATTTAATCCTCTAAAGAAGTGTACAGTGCATGCATGAGTGTACAGTGGCTTTCATATGTATGTATATTATTTACTGTATTTATTGTAGAGTATGATTGTGATAATGGTTTACAGCATAAATGGTGTATTGCCTCAGCCATGCGAAGTGTGTGAAGCAACTCCTCTAATCTTTTCCCACAGATATCAATCACTAATCTCATCTAATCTCATCTGATCTCATCTAATCTCATCTGATCTCATCTAATTTAATCTAATTATGAATAATGCTCAATTTACTACAACAGATTATAACTAGATTTAATTATTGTGTGTGTGTGTGTGTGTGTGTGAGAGAGAGAGAGAGAGAGCGAGAGAGAGAGAGAGAGAGAGATTGTCGGAGGTTTACCTGCGCATGCGCAATGAGCGTGTCCAGCTCTGCCGGTTTTCCCTGGGAGACGGTTTCCAGTAAAGTGTTAATCCCGTTAATATCTAATAAGCGGTCCTGACCGTAAACCGTTAAAATATCCTGGAGGAAATCATGGTGCAGAGTCTCAGCTTTAAACCCGGGAGCTTTGCTTAGTAAAAATCCCAAACACAGAGCCGTACAGAGGATGGGAAAGTCGTGCATGGTTGTCCGTCTCTTCTGTCGCAATGTGATCTGAAAAAACCTGCAACAGCAAGAAGAAGAAGAAGATGAAGAAGAAGAAGAGAAAAATCCGCTCTTAGACTTTTACACACTCTCTCTCTCTCACACACACACACACACACACAGTGACACTCACGGCTCAACTTATATACCGTGCTCTAACCTCGTTTTGGACAATATCATAAAAAACGGTATCATATAATTAAAAAAAAAGAAGAAAGAAAAAAAAAAAGACAAAACCGGATGGCATGATGACCTGCACGTGGAGCTGAGTATCAATTTCCTATAGGTCACTGCATGATAAGATAAACAAATTTTTACAAGCCTCATTAATACCTAATGACCACAATATATGGTGCAATATATAATAAATAATAAGGGTTTGAATTCATCACTTGACTGAACACTGTGTGTGTGTGTGTGTGTGTGTGTGTGTGGGGTGAGATTTAACTTCCAAATCTGAGCAGCACCTTGAATAGACAGATTTTAAAATATTAAAGATTATGCAATTATTAATATATTAATATGTAATGGTGCTGCTGTTACAGTGGAGCTGATTAAAAAGGTTCAATGACGTGCTGCCCCCTAGTGGTAATAAGAGAAAGTGCTCGCTATGTCTTCTTCTTCTTTCGGCTTTTCCCTTCAGGGGTCGCCACAGCGAATCATCTCTCTCCACCTATCCCTATCTTCTGCATCCTCAACACTTGCACCCACTAGCTTCATATCCTCATTAATTCCATCCATATACCTCCTCTTTGGCCTTCCTCTTTGCCTCCTGCCTGGCAGCCCCATGTCCAACATTCTCCTACCAATATACTCACTCTCCCTCCTCTGAACATGTCCAAACCATCTTAATCTGGCCTCCCTAACTTTGTCCCCCAAACGTCCAACATGAGCTGTCCCTCTGATGTACTCGTTCCTAATCCTGTCCAATCTTGTCACTCCCAAAGAGAACCTCAACATCTTCAGCTCTGCTACCTCTAGCTCTGACTCCTGTCTCTTCCTCAGTGACACTGTCTCTAAACCATACAGCATGGCCGCTCTCACCACTGTCCTGTACACCTTCCCCTTGATTCTCGCTGATATTTTCCTATCACACAGAACTCCCGACACCTTTCTCCACCCATTCCAACCTGCCTGCACTCGCTTCTTTACCTCTTTCCCACACTCTCCATTACTCTGGACTGTTGACCCCAAGTACTTAAACTCCTGTACCTTCTTCACCTCTTCACCCTGTAACCTTACTGTTCCACTTCCCTCCCTTTCATTCACACACATGTACTCAGTCTTACTACGACTGACTTTCATTCCTCTTCTCTCCAGCGCAAACCTCCACCTCTCCAGGTTTTCCTCCACCTGCTCCCTGCTCTCACTACAGATCACAATGTCATCTGCAAACATCATTGTCCAAGGAGACTCCTGTCTGACCTCCTCTGACAACTGGTCCATCACTATAGCAAACAGGAAGGGGCTCAGAGCCGATCCCTGATGCAGTCCCACCTCCACATTGAACTCCTCTGTCTGACCTACAGCACACCTCACCACTGTCCTGCTCCTCTCATACATGTCCTGCACCACTCTGACATACTTCTCTGCTACTCCTGACTTCCTCATACAGTACCACAGCTCTTCTCTTGGCACCCTGTCATACGTTTTCTCCAAGTCTACAAACACACAGTGCAACTCCCTCTGACCATCCCTATACTTCTCCATCAAAATTCTCAGAGCAAAAATTGCATCTGTTGTGCTCTTTCTGGGCATGAAGCCATACTGCTGCTCACAAAATGTGTGCTTTATAAAAGAAGTTGAACCATGTTTATATTGAAATATTTAAGGATTTTTGGGCTTTACGTGAATTGTGTGATGTGAAATAACACAGTTATAACTTTATGTGATCCTGAAAATATTATATTTAAATGTAATGTACACTATATAGCCAGTTTATAGTGTTTAGGTTCGTAGAACGTTCAACTCCAGATTTTAGCCCCCACTGAGCTGTTCTAATAATCTCCACTCTTCTGGGAAGGCTTTCCACTAGATGTTTGAGCATGACTGTGGGGATTTGTGATCATTCAGCTACAAGAGCATTAGTGAGATCTGACACTGATGTTGTAAGAGTGAGGAGGTTTGGGGATCAGTCGGTGTTCCAGTTCATCCCAGAGGTGTTCAGTGGGGTTGAATCAGAGTCAGGTGAGTTCGTCCACTGTCATGCTGGAAGAGGTTTGAGCCTTTTAGTCGCAAATCTTAATCCTAAAGCATTCAGTGACATGCTGAAGAATTCTGTGTTTCTAACTTTGTGGTAAAAGATTCGTGAAGATACATGGTGTCGCCAAAAGTTTTGGGACACCCCTCCAAATCATTGAATTCAGGTGTTGTATTTCAGGGGTTCCTTTCACTGGAACTAAGAGTTCCTTTCACTGGAACTAATGGGCCAAGCCCTGAAAAACAACACCTGAATTTAATGATTTGGAGGGGTGTCCCAAAACTTTTGGCAATATAGTGTATGTAAATTAGGAGCAATATGTACTGTTAGAAAAAAAACAGGAATATAAAAAGTTATTGATTGGTTGATTGATTGATTGATTGATTGATTGATTGATTGATTGATTGATTGATTGGGGCTTTTCAGTATTACTGTGAATTTTAATTAATAAATCATTAAGATGAAGATTCTCTGACAACGTTTATCTTACTGATCAGTTTGATCCTGTGCTTAATATATAGTTTTGGAATAAGAAATATCTTTTTAATATCTAGTATATTTTTGTATAAGTACAGTTTTCAGTCTTTCTTTACATCTTCATTTTAACTTTAAACTCTGAAAGCATTTTTTAAAATACTAAATAAACAATTAGAAACGTTTAAAACATTCAGGAATTGAAGCTAAAACAAACTAAACGTCTATCGCCCCCTGCTGGTGGAAGCAAAAAAAAGCAACGCCAACTACCAAAAAAAAAGCGGAACTTTTAACGCTTGTTCCGGTTGTAGTGCAATTTTCTACCACTTTAACACATTTTGCATCCTTTTAACTTCCTGCTGTAATCTGATTGAACGAATGGGTTTCTGACGTAAGTTTTAAGACAGATAGTTTAAGTGCCTGACTGAAAAGTTTTTAATGTAGTTGTAATGAGTGTGCGACAATTAAACCACGTTAAAAATGAACTGTATTAAACAGGACGTTTAAGAAAATCGCAAACTTATTAGCTAAACAAAGCTATAGCTAAATTAACAATTGAATATATCGCCGTATTTAACTTAATCGTGCAACGAGTTATAGCTTCACTCCTTTCAAGCCAACTAAAAAGAAATAGAAATATTATTTCTATGACATATTAAGTCTTTCAATAAATTAGAACTATTGCTGTTTAGAAACAAATTTCTTATTAGAGTTTAGAGAGCGATATCGCGCTTCACGTTTTAGATTTCAATCAGGCACAGTTTATTGCTACCCAAAAGAGGTCTTTAGGTTGCAGGATGTGAACGAGGAGCGCGATATGATGCAACACCCCCTGCACACAGTTCTGTGTCTGATGAACAGCCATGGCAGCGCACTTTTGCCTGGGATTTGCCCTTTGCGATGAGAAGTAGACATTACTTCTAAAATCTCCACTTTAGTGAGAGGTATCTGTTCATTTTAATCTGTTTTAATCGATTATTGCTAGATTTACTTTGGTATTTTATTTTGGGACATTAGTGTATGAAGTTCACGGAAATGAAAGTGCAGCTCAGTTGGACAGTGGCAGCTGAAGGACTGGTGTTAAGTGACTTTACGAATTATATTAATTTCTTTTAAAAAAAACAAAAACAACAACAACCAGAAATCAGGGTTTATTTGTTTGTATTGTCTGCCATTATAGCATAAAATTTCTGAATCCTAAACGCCTACCTGCAGACAGATGACACTTGAAAGGAAAACATGTCCCTATAATGATGTAGAGTTTATTTATATGTTTGTTTGTTTGTTTGTTTATTTTCCTGGCATTCTCGGGTTGCACTTGTCCTCTTTAATACATTACAAATTATTCTGATCACTTTTATGCCACGACAAAACCTTTCCCTCCTGGTGGGAATGTTTCTGGATGTGATTTCTATTTTCCCATTCTTTACCCCTGGTGTTTTTTGTGTGTTTGTGTAAATCAGTGTGTAAGCCATTTTCTGATTGGTTTATTTAGATGCCCGGTCCTTGCTGATGGGGATGAGTCGGCTTGATGTGCTCTACAGAAGGCTCCTCCTCACCAAACTGTTCATCCAAGGATGGGGAAAGCCAGAGGATCTGAAACGGTGTGGTGCTTCACCACATAATAATAATAATAATAATAATAATAATAATAATAATAATAATAATAATAATTCCATCCAGGGTGTATCCTGCCTTGATGCCCTATGACGCCTGAGATAGGCACAGGCTCCCCGTGACCCGAGTGTAGTTCGGATAAGCGGTAGACAATGAATGAATGATAATAATAATAATAATAATACAAATGTCTAAAAAAAAAAAAACTAGGGTTTTATTCCTCTTTTTCAACAACATATCTCCAACTATCTGAATTAATTAAGAATTATTAAAGAATTAAACATTTTTATACTTAAATTACCTAAGATGTAACTGATTCAGAAATCCTACATACACACTATATTGGCAAAAGTTTTGGGACACCCCTCTAAATCATTGAATTCAAGGATTGTGCTCGTCCCCTTGGCTCCAGCGAAAGGAACTCTTAATGCTTAATGCCCAACTTTGTGGGAACAGTTTGGGGATGACCCCTTCCTGTTCCAACATGACTGCACACCAGTGCACAAAGCAAGGTCCATAAAGACATGGATGAGCGAGTTTGGTGTGGAGGAACTTGACTGGCCTGCACAGAGTCCTGACCTCAACCCCATAGAACACCTTTGGGATGTTCTAGAGGAATGGTCAAAAAATTCCCATAAACACACTCCTAAACCTTGTGGAAAGCCTTCCCAGAAGAGTTGAAGCTGTTATAGCTGCAAAGGGCGGGACAACTCCATATTACATTCATGTGCATGTAAAGGCAGACGTCCCAAAACTTTTGGAAATATAGTGTATATAATCAAGCTTTATGTTAGAAGTCATTGAAGAATGTTTTATTTTTGTTTGGTGATAAGGAGTTTTAAGTTTTAGGAAGCTGCTCCTGTTAATAAACCACACGGTTCTCGCTTTTTACACCGAGTTATATTTTTGAGCTCAGATCTTTTTTGTTTTTCTTTACAGGATATTCGAGTTTAGGAAAATCATCGGAGATAGGGAAAAATGTAAGACCCTCGTACCACGGGACTATCCAGTTTTTATCGACAAGGTATGTTTACTCTTCAAGGAGTAATTCACCAATAAGTCCAACTTACAGTTACTTTAACAGCTGATGAATGATTGAAAAGTCTCACGCAATATGCACTCAAATCAATATATACTCTCATCAAACAACACTGATAAGATGATGTCTGGATCCAATATGGCTACCAGATGACATCTCAGCCTGTTGTTTCAGCTGGATTTGGACCAGAAATCAAACGTCTTAGCAGATGGACAACAGTGTGAATTTGTGTGACGATTTGTATGAAACTCTTCCTGATTCAACATGTCTGTGTTCAGGTGGAGGATCACTCGGACTGCAGAATTCACAGCGGTCACTTCGTGTCCCCGCTCGAACACTTTGTCCCGGGCATTTTGCCAGAGGAGTCGGTTAAAGCCAGGTAGCAACGGCAAACACACAGTGACTTGCAACAGAGACTTTGTACTAAGGGCATTATTCAGTAGATTAAAAGACGCCATAAACTTATTTCCTTATAGCTTTCAGTTTATAGTTCCCAAAAAATGGAAGCAACACAGACCGGTGTGTATCCAACTGGCAGGAACAGGAGATCACGTGAGTAAAGGTTTTCTGTGTTTAGTAATAGAGTAATGTGATTTAGCATTATGTTTACTCATTTAGCAATAGGAACAATTTAACAAAAGGAAATAATTCTAATAATAATCATAATGATTATCAATAACAATAATAATAACATGCTTCACTGCTTCAGTAAGGAAATCGGAGAAAAAATAAAAAGAATCAGTAAAAATCATATGTGCATCAATAATAATAATAATAATAATAATTTTTAAAAAGTACTATGGAGTGGGAAATAATTACAAGGGAAAAAAAGGTTAAATTAAAAAATTAAAACAAGATCATATGAAATGAATGAAAACAGACATTTGTATTTGTATAAAAAAAATAGAAATCTATTTAAACAGACAAAATAGTCTGAAAAATGTTTTTTTAAAAATTTGAAAAAATAAAACAATTATTTAAAATAGAAGGAATATGAAATACTATATGAAATCAGGAAATAAATCCGATGAAATTGAAAGGTATATAAAATAATAAATAATAAAAAATTTAAAAATAAATAAAGAATAAAATTTAAATAATAAATGTTCTTTAGGTTGTTTTTATTCAGTTTTTTGGGGGGATATTAGACTCAAATAGGACATGGAAAACAGGTAGAAATGGAAAAATGTTTAAAAAAATAAAAAAATAAATCCATTGGCACTCCCGGGTCAAAAATGTTTCTGGGTGTTTTTGTGTGTATAGTTTTTCTGGAGGAGGCGGACTCTCATGGCCAGACCCATGATCAGAGAGGCAGGAATGGCGTCGCTGCTGCTGGAAAACCCGTATTATATCCTTCACTTTGTTACGTAATCACTGTGTGCGAATCATTTTCTGAAGATCTGAAATCACCTGTTTCCTTGACTCAAAATTGCACATGGATACAGAAAACCTAAAGACCAGAAGTGAGTATTAAAACGTTTCAGATTCCCAGTTATAGTCACAGTTATATGGTGATGGGGATTTCTCCTGTCGAAGCGACTCTGCAGCCTTTAATGTCACAGATGCATCACACTTATCCTCTTTCAAGCCATCGTTTTTCACAAACAGGAGTCCAGAATAGTGTGTTCTTGTTGCTTAAAAGCAGTATACGTGAATAGAAAGAACAAAATTGAGTATTTTATTCATACCATTACCAATTTAGCCCCTTTTTGTTTACTATGTTTAGAAAAATGCACCTGTACAAAGCAGAATTCGGTGTTTTCATGTCAAAAACAGTCTACATATTACAGTTACCTTCAACAAAATGCTCAAACCTTTAAAAAAAAAAAAAAAAAAAAAATGTGTGTGTGTGTGTGTAGGCGGTCCAGTCTGAAGAACGTATCTGACCTGTTCGTGATGGGCGGAGCTCTCATCCTGGAGTCGGCCGCTCTCCTGCACTGGCTGGACAGAGAAGGCTTCTGGCCACTGGGAATGACTGGCATATCCATGGGAGGCCATGTGGGTGCTTCTTCCAATCATGCTGGTGCTTACTGATATATTGGTATCGATATTTAGGTCAGAAATCATCAGAAAATGAGAATTTCTATCATTCACATGTCTTGCGGATCTCACTCTTCATGTCTTGATCTTAATCTACAGTGGTGTGAAAAAGTGTTGGCCCCCTTCCTGATTTCTTATTTTTTTGCATGTTTGTCACACTTTAATGTTTCAGATAATCAAACACATTTAAATATTAGTCAAAGATAACACAAGTAAACACATCATGCAGTTTTTAAATGAAGGTTTTTATTATTAAGGGAAAACAAAATCCAAAACTACATGGCCCTGTGTGAAAAAGTGTTTGCCCCCTAAGCCTAATAACTGGTTGGTCCACCCTTAGCAGCAACAACTGCAATCAAGTGTTTTCCATAACTTGAAAGTGAGTCTGTTACAGCGCTGTGGAGGAATTGTGGCCCACTCATCTTTGCAGAATTGTTGTAATTCAGCCACATTGGAGGGTTTTCGGGCATGAACCACCTTTTTAAGGTCATGCCACAGCATCTCAATGGGATTGAGGTCAGGACTTTGACTCGGCCACTCCAAAGTCTTCATTTTGTTTTTCTTCAGCCATTCAGAGGTGGACTTGCTGGTGTGTTTTGGATCATTGTCCTGCTGCAGAACCCAAGGTTCGCTCCAGCTTGAGGTCACAAACAGACGGCCGGACATTCTCCTTCAGGATTTTTTGGTAGACAGCAGAATTCGTGGTTCCATTTATCACAGCAAGTCTTCCAGGTCCTGAAGCAGCAAAACAGCCCCAGACCATCACACTACCACCACCATATTTTACTGTTGGTATGATGTTCTTTTTCTGAAATGCGGTGTTACTTTTACGCCAGACGTAATGGGACACAGACCTTCCAGAAAGTTAAATTTTTGTCTCGTCAGTCCACAGAGTATTTCCCCAAAATTCTTGGGGATCAAGATGTTTTCTGGCAAAACTGAGACAAGCCTTTATGTTCTTTTTGCTCAGCAGCGGTTTTCGTCTTGGAACTTTGCCACGCAAACCATTTTTGCACCCCGTCTCTTTCTTATGGTGGAGTCATGAACACTCATTTTAACTGAGGCAAGTGAGGCCTGCAGTTCTTTGGATGTTGTTGTGGGGTCTTTTGTGACCTCCTGGATGAGTTGTCACTGCGCTCTTGGGGTAATTTTGGTCGGCCGGCCACTCCTGGGAAGGGTCTCCACTTTTCCATGTTTTCTCCATTTGTAGATAATGGCTCTCACTGTGGTTCGCGGCAGTCCCAAAGCTTTAGAAATGGCTTCATAACCTTTTCCAGACTGATAGATCGGTAGGTTTGTGACCTCAAGCTGAAGCGAACTTGGGTTCTGGAGCAGGACAATGATCCAAAACACACCAGCAAGTCCACCTCTGAATGGCTGAAGAAGAACAAAATGAAGACTTTGGAGTGGCCTAGTCAAAGTCCTGACCTCAATCCCATTGAGATGCTGTGGCATGACCTTAAAAAGGTGGTTCATGCTCAAAAACCCTCCAATGTGGCTGAATTACAACAATTCTGCAAAGATGAGTGGGCCAAAATTCCTCCACAGCGCTGTAACAGACTCAGTGCAAGTTATGGAAAACGCTTGATTGCAGTTGTTGCTGCTAAGGGTGGACCAACCAGTTATTAGGCTTAGGGGCAAATATTTTTTCACACAGGGCCATGTAGTTTTGGATTTTGTTTTCCCTTAATAATAAAAACCTCTATTTAAAAACTGCATGATGTGTTTACTTGTGTTATCTTTGACTAATATTTAAATGTGTTTGATTATCTGAAACATTAAAGTGTGACAAACATGCAAAAAAATAAGACATCAGGAAGGGGGCCAACACTTTTTCACACCACTGTACATTTGAACATAACATAGCTTCGATTTTCTCAAGGGCTTCGAATCTAGTAAATAAAATATTTTATTGACAATATATGGCAGAGTATTTTAGACTCCTTCATGTTTAAATGATCTCTTTGGGCAACTGCAGTAATGAACATTTGAGTTCTTTTAGGATCATTACACATATTGTAATGAGAATTTTTACTCCTATTCTGTTTGCACACACACACACAGATGGCGTCTTTAGCCGTAACCAACTGGCCCAAGCCGATTCCTCTGATCCCGTGTCTTTCCTGGACTACTGCTTCGAATGTTTTTACCACTGTAAGATATCAATCTCGCTTCCTCTTTCTGTTTATATGAAGTCTGCTTGCTGTGTGTTTAGTGGTCAGTGTGAAATTCCCAGTGTGTAAGAATCCTTCCTCGCTCGGCCCTTCCACAGGGAGTGTTAAGTAGAGCTGTGAACTGGAGAGAACTGGAGAAGCAGTACGCCACACACACCGTCTACGAGGACGAGATCATCCACATGCTGGAGTACTGCGGGGTAAGACGCCATCCCGATGAAATCGTAGATTTTTTTTTTTTTTCTCCAGCGTTCCCGATTACAATTTTCCCATTCTCGTGTCTAGACGGACTCATTCCGAATGGGCCAGGACTTTGTGCGTGACGCCCCAGGCAGCTTTGACAAACTCTCGAGCATGTCCCTGTCCTCTGAGCTTGTACTGCAGCAGAGGGACGCTGGGGACGGGTTTGATCGCATGCTGTCGTCTTCTATCGGCGTCAATCAGACTCACGTGGACGCACTTCACAGCAAGAGCGTGAGCCGCAGCGCAGGACGGCATCGTTCGCTGCAGCGGGAGTCACTGTGCTTCATGAAGGGCGTGATGGACGAGTGCACGCACATCGCCAACTTCTCAGGTGAGGAGACAGTTCAGAGGATGAGAAGAGGCATTATTATTATTATTATTATTATTATATCATTTTTAACGTTTAGGTGTAGGTCTAAGTGACCCAGAGCTTTAAAAAATGTTTGTTTGAATGTTGAAGAAGATATCCTGTCCTAACACTGAAACTCTCTGACCTGTTTGTCTCATGTTTGATATTCCTCTATCTGCCCTCTGCTGTTTGACCTTCAATCCAACCCTCACTCTGTCCATTTACCCCTCTGTCTGCACCTCTATGCCCCAGACTTTCTATCTGCCCTCTGGCACTGACACTGTCTTCCCCGTTTTCCTCTCTGTATGACCTTGTGTCTGACCCTATACCCCCCCTTTGACCCTCTGTCTGACATTCTTCCTGCACTTTTACCTCTCTGGTGTGCTGTCTGTATAATTTATTGACATTCTCTCTGCCTCTCTATTCCTTTTTTCCCTTCTGATCTTCTGTATGTCCATTTCCTCATTTCTGATTATCCTTCTGCTCCTGTACCCCCCCCCCCCCCCGATTTGTTTTCTGACCACTGTTTCCTTCTACCCTGTTCTCACAGCACTGTTACCCCTTTCTGACCTTCTGTCTGCTCCTTCACCTTCCTCTGCCTCTCTGTTTCTCTCTCAGATCCTCTATACCACTCTTTAACCCTCTATCCACCCCTAATCTCTTATCTCTCTCCTTCACTCCAATCTGGCACTTTATCTCTGCTCCGTCTGATCTTTTATCTCACGCACTTGATGTTCAATCTGTCAGACATCCTAATTGCCCCTGTACCCCTCTATGTGATGCCCTCTGTTCACTCCACAGTGCCAGTGGATCCCAGTCTGATTATCGTGGTCCAGGCTAAAGAGGATGCCTACGTGCCTCGCTCAGGTGTGCGCAGTCTGAAGGAGGTTTGGCCTGGTTGTGAGGTTCGCTACCTCAACGGCGGCCACATTACAGCCTATCTGTTTAAACAGGCAGTGTTCAGGTGGGCACGAATCAACACACACACACAAACACACCCCACAATGGTACACAGTACACTCTGAAGTGTTTTATTCCACTTATAGCATAGAATTTGCCAATAATTACAACAGCTAATACGTTACTGAACGATAAGCTGCACTTTTTTTTCCATTTATGTTTGTTTTAAATCTTATGGACCATCTTCTCTATAGAAAATCATTCGGATCAATTGGAATGCGTATCAGTTTTTTATATTATATTCCCTAAATCGGCATCGTACGATGATCATGAGCCCAAAATGTCCTAATGTATTTTTTTTTTTCTCAAATCTGCAGACGGGCCATTTACGATGCCTTCGAACGCTTTGTTCAAAAGTATCCCTTATTATTATAGTCACGGAGCCTACGCCGCTGCGCTGTGCCGATGACACGGTAAAGAAAATCAACGAAACATAATACACAAGGACTCAGAACGGACCTGAATCTAATCCTCTCCACACCATGGTGCTACTGAACACTCACTAGTATTTACACATCAGTACAGTATAAAGTTTATAGACATTTACGAAGGCCAAGCCAAATTTCAACTACACCTTCTATAATCGATTTGTTTGTTTGGCTTTGACTGCCAAGCTTGCAGGAGCATCAGATTATTAATTAGATTTGAAATTAAAGTATTAGCATTTGCAATGGTATTATTTATCATTTGTAGTAGTTTTAAAAAAAAAAAAAAAAAAAATCCTTAAACAATTTATTTCCTACATATAATGACTACTTTTTCAACCCTTCACATTTCTGTCTGAACTCTGAAATAAAAATCATACTTTGAAGACTGAACTTATTGCTGTTTATCTTAAATAAAAAAAGACACTAACTTAAAGCTCTAAATGAAGGCTATAATTAAAAAAGAGATAATTACATTTTTAATTAACTACTTAATTAATTAATATTTTTAAGGAAGGAAATAAATCCTGAGAATGTTAAGTTTAGATATTTTTCCCCCAAGAAGTTTTGCATAAATCACAAATCAGATCTATAAGGATTCTGAGTAAAAAAATTACAGCGATTATATGTTTAGTGGATAGAAATGTCCAAATTTATGAATATTTCCAGAAACAGAGTAATAAAATAATACTTTAACATCAGAATACTTTATTGATACCCTCAGGGAAATTGTTAAACATCCATTTTTTTAAAAATGTTTTTTTTATAATAAATTAAACCTGCTAAATATTGCACTCAATTTCTCTTGTACTAAGGCTTATTACAAATAAATTAATAATAATCACAGCAACAGGCCAACCATTCAAATCCCAATTTATTAATGTATGAAACGTCACAATTTATTTATTTTTTTGTTTACCGTATAACGTTTTATTAATATTTATTATTGAAACTTAAAATATCTCTGAAATACATATTCATGTTTATGGGTCATTGTTTATAAATTGTAATTCTTTTAATTGTGTGTCCAATTTTTTTAAATAGTAGAAAACCATAAATATTGCGTTATTAGTCATCTTAAACATCAAATCAAAATATAAATAGAAGTACAAATTTAAGAGCGTTAATGAAGTCCATGTTCTCACCCCGGGTTACCTGGACGCTTTGCCCACAGTCAATATGGCGGCCATGAGCTGCATGTTTCACAGCCTGCTGAAGCCATTTTGCCCTCAGTGTGCGTTTGACCTCTGACCCCACACAAACGTGCCATCATGCCAGCCCAGTCCGCCATATTGACTGTTGTCTTTTGCCTTGAGAAGAAGATAAGCGAGAACATTTACGCCGCTTGGAAAAGGAAAACAATTGTTTAAAAACCGAAACCGTGTTTCCGTCGAGCTCCGTAAAGTCTGTGCCAAGGGGAATTTATCGAGATGGCCAGGAAGAAGAGCAAGCAGGCCGGAGTTGGGAATAAAGAGCAGAGTTTGTCGAAGAGCCCCGGCGGAGGAGGAGATGCAGGAGCAGCAGCTGCAGCCAGGAGCACTCAGGTAGCGTTAGCTCAGCCGGCTAATCAGGCTAACTCAAACATGGGCTGAATCCCAAACGCCTTCCTGTTGGACTTATAGTACACTATGTAGGGAGTATGAGCCATTATTACACATTTTACGCTAGTGAACATATGTATGGATTCCCGAGCTATTTGGGATGCGACTACAGCTTCGCCCCATCGCTTGCTTACCTTCTAGATCTTTAATCTATAAGCAGAGTATGCAGATTTTGGCCGTATGCTCTTTAACGAATGGTATGCTTTCGAGTTTCAAACATTTTAAGTCGTTAAAACGTGTTATAGCTTGCACTTTAGCAAGCAAAGCCAACAAACATTGTATTCGGGCGGAGCACCTTGCCTGATCCCAACCTGTAATAAATCAATAGAATTATTTATCTATTAAAACACTATACTTTACTAACATTTTAACATCTCAACAAATACCCCTTTCTAGCTATCTATACGACTCCTTTATTCAGGACGGCCTTACGTGCAAGCTATAAAAGCTCGAAGCGTTATTTTCTTTATTCCGCACCCGCATTCGTGCAAATCCCGCCTTCCGCGCTCGCTTGTGACGTACCCCAGCGCAGGCTGTTGATTGGATCATGGAAACGTCTGTTTGACGGATTGACATTAACTAGCCAATCGTGACGCACGGCAGCGTGTAGCAGGCGGAAATGTAAAGGAATACGGGTAGGGGGGAAATAACGACTATCCGAAGCTAATGTCCTCGTTGCTAATGTCTAGCCAGTTTGTTTCTGTACTGAATTACATTTGAATTCGTTGCTGCACAAGTTTAGCGGCTAGCTTTGATTTCTGGGCGAATAAAGGTGTTTGTTTTGCATCCCTGCTGTACTTTCAGTTTCGCTCTAGCACAATGTGACAGCCGCCACAGAAATGAACAAGGGCAGGAGGAGAAAAGTCAGCGCCTGCACCTGGGAGCCTCTTCATCACACTTTTAGAGGAAGAGTCCTCTCGGAATCACGTGGAACATCTTTATCTTCAAATACATGTGATGGATCCAGTGATTCTGGTGCTAGTGTGTTAGATGGTCCTGTGTGCTCACTGTTCCTGTCAGAAGTTGCTCTGACGTCACGGGGTGGCACTGTAATGGCTCGAACAGACTGCATGAGGGTCTGGATTCGGCTAGCTAACTGTTTAAGAGGTGACGAGTGCGACGGCATTGAGGTTGAAAGCTGAAGCAGAGCGTACAGATGAGCAGGCGAGAGAGCTGGACAGACTGAAACACTAAAGCGCCGCCGCATCACTCTCTTTAGGTCGAGACGTAACTGTAACAGTGACAGCAGGTGCTTACTTTTAACTTGATGATGATAAAACTGCATTTAGATGGGGAAAAGCTTTCTTCATCCTTTCTATGAAGAGTTGTCATGAGATGTACACACCAAGATGTTTCAGTGGCTGAGAACAATACAAACACTACTGATATAAGCGTACACAGGTGGGCGTGTCTACGGTCCTGTTAATCTTACAGGGACACGTCACGGCAAACACTTTGACCTTTATTATTATTATTATTATTATTATTATTATTATTATTATTATTATTAAATTGTTGTAAGGCTTGTCTAGGCATGCTGGTGTTGATCCAGTAGCACACACAACCACTGTGTATGTAGTTTATACACACGTTAAGAGCACAGATGCTTACCTCAAGCCAGGAGTGAGCTAGAGGCAGTATACGTGAGGAAGTCTCTGTTCCTGAAGCATTTTTTTTAGCCCACGTTAATTTGCATAGGGTGTTCAAACTTTTATCATTTACACATGTCACTTTTTAATTAGTAAAAAAAAAAGTGGAAGATTCAGAAATGCGCTTAAAAACATGGTGGGCGATGTTTTATTTCTTTAACGTTTTCAGACAGATGTAAATTTTTACATCTTCAGACTTGTCTTATTAAACTAATGAGAGAGAGAGAGAGAGAGAGAGAGAGAGAGAGAGGCTGGTGTGGGTACGACTGTATAGCTGCTGTAATAAACTTTAACCATAAATGGATCAAATATTCAATGATATAAAGATGTTATCAGCTCTGCTGTGGTATAAGGGAAGTAAAACACTCCAGGATGAGCTTTTATAGGAAAATAAATGACTTCTGGTCAGGGATGGGAACTCGATCGTTGATTTATTTTCCTGTTACATGTTTTATTCCACACTTAATGGATTATATAACACTTTATCAACCTTTTCAGATAAGATAAGTAAGAGTAAATTCATAAAACCTAATCTATAGGTGTAGGTAAAGTGAATAAGTCTGATCTCAGGTCCTGACTGATCTCCTTTCTGCCCCGCAGTCGGTGCACACGTGCTGCTTGCTGTGCCATCGGGAGTTTAAGGACTGGGGCTCAGGCCTGGCCAACGGGCTCCCGGGCCACGGCTCCAAGCTGGCGGACGCTGTCCCCGCGCTCTCGCAGGCCCTGTTGAGAGAGGCATCCGGGCGCAAGCTGGCGGACGCCGTGCCTTCGCTGTCTCAGTCGCTGCTGGGCGAAGTGCCGCTGTGGATCTGCCACAGCTGCCGCAAGAGCGTGGAGGAGGAGGAGCGGAGGGCGGTGCAGGAGCAGAGCGCGCCGGTGAGTAGAGAAGGAACCGACTCGGAGCGCCGCTTTACATACGCGTCTTTATCAAGAAAATCACCTCTTTTCACAAGGCTACATTCCTGTGTAAAGTGACGTGTACTTGTGAGATCGTTCTAAACGTGTTCTTGTCTGAACTTTCTAAAGCACCGGTTCTGGAAACGTTTCCCATGATCCCACTTTGTGCTGTCGCAGTGTCTGTTCTGGTAACATGGACGGGTTCGGAGACAGCTGTGTTAAATAGAGCGCTTAGAAGCATTCATATTCAACGACTTAGTTTTAGTTACATAAGCGACTTATCACTGCTTACGGAGGTCTGGATGATCATGAACGTGTCTGAATTACTGTTTCATTACTAAGTAATAGTGTAATAGTAGCTGATGATGGGTAGGGTTTATTTATTTATTTATTTATTTAATTTTTTGTGCTGACATGTTCATTGCGTTTTTCACTTTTGACTCTGAACTGCTAAAAACTCGAGAATGGAAAATCAAACGAAAAATAAACACTTAATTAACAGTAATTAAATGAATAAATACTTCTGTCTAATCAACTGTAAACATTATTTGTTTATTTATTTAATTAATAATAAATGTTTTAAAACCGTAACAGAGGATCCGCTCTAGAAGCCATGATAGTTCTGTTTATTTTTCTGTTATCTCTCGAGCTGTTTTTCTTACGCTGTTTGCGTAAGATTCCGATATGATCGATGATGTATGCTTTGTTATTATTTATAACACTGGATCGCTTTTCCTCAAGTGTGATGTCATGTGATGTGATATATGATTTCCCAGAAGTGACACACGGACATCATTATTGTATCACAGCGCATCACTTTCAGTCTTGGAAAAACCAGTTGTGCAGGTCGTGTCTGGGACTGTACCGAAAATAAACATGGGCTGGTAGCTAGTGCTGCGCTCTAATTACTCCAATTAATATCAAGATTAGTTGGAAGCTTATTATTATTATTATTATTATTATTAATATTATGTTGAATGCTTGATTCTGATTGGTCATTTTCTGTAACAGTGACTTCAATGCCGTGACTCACAGGTTTTCTAATAAGGTATCGTTACTATAGCAACAGCTATAGAGTTACGAAGCTACAGTAAAGCTATAGATGCTTCACGTCGTCAGATTTTCTGTGTAATTGTTGATGCGGTGAAGTTTTCTCGTCTTTATTTCATTTTAATGGAAGGAGACTCCAGTGTCAGAGGTCAAGTTTCTCTTCACATCACAAGCTCATATGGTAATGTGAGGTAAAGTATGTACAATAAAAGGAAATTTAGGCGCCAACTCTATGAAGGAATTGAAATTAAGTTGGAAGAGGAATGAGAATAAATAGAGTACACTGTAAAAAGAAATATTCAAGATGTCTGAATTTATTATTGAGATATATATATTGCACATAGTATAAAGAGAGATATTCCACATTGGGAAATATACACTATATTGGCAAAAGTTTTGGGACACCTGCCTTTACATGCACATGAATGTAATACGGAGTTGTCCCGCCCTTTGCAGCTATAACAGCTTCAACTCTTCTGGGAAGGCGTTCCACATGGTTTAGGAGTGTGTTTATGGGAATTTTTGACCGTTCCTCTAGAAACGCATTTGTGAGGTCAGGCACCGATGTTGGACGAGAAGGCCTGGCTCGCAATCTCCGCTCTAATTCATCCCAAAGGTGTTCTATCGGGTTGAGGTCAGGACTCTGTGCAGGCCAGTCAAGTTCCTCCACACCAAACTCACTCATCCATGTCTTTATGGACCTTGCTTTGTGCACTGGTGCACAGCAGTCATGTTGGAACAGGAAGGGGACATCCCCAAACTGTTCCCACAAAGTTGGGAGCATGAAATTGTACAAAATGTCTTGGTATGCTGAAGCATTAAGAGTTCTTTTCACTGGAACTAAGGGACCGAGCCCAACCCCTGAACAACAACACCTGAATTCAATGATTTTGAGGGTTGTCCCAAAACCTTTGGCAATATAGTGTATGTTCCACACAGGAAAGAGGTTTATTTAAGAGTTATTAAAGTGGCATAACTGGAGCCACGGCACAAAAACATAACCGTAAACGGATAAAAGTACAACGTCATTCTTTAATAATGATATAAACTGATATGATATAATGATGTAAATCATCAGTGAAGTGGATTACGAGGAATAAAACACTTGACTGAAAAGCGGAAAATGATTCCCAAGCAGCATTACTTCAAGAAAGAAAGAAATATTTCAAATCGTGTGCGCCTGTGTGTGATACTAAAACTCTGCTGTAAACTGTTATTATACACCCAGATTATAACGTTTAGTGCCTCCATCATCCTCATCATCAACTTCCTGTTTCAGAAATAGACAGAAACGGCACTCGTCAGAGAGAACCGGCGGCGGAACCGATGCTGATCCGTGCGTTTGATAAAAATGCGGTCAGTTTTGCGATTGGTGCTTTCGTACTTTACTCCAAGAGATTTTTAGTAAAATAATTTTAAAAAGAAATAAATTAATTAAATACAGCGGCTGCATCCTACAGACAACAAATGGTAGAAAAATAATATGAAACATAAAAGTTTATCATATTTATTTCTAATACAGATGAATTGAGTTTTTAAAAAAAGGTGCGATAAATAAAATGATATAAAAGATCAAATAAATTTCCTGTAAAATTAAGGCAATAATCGTAGACGCTAATTAATAAATAAAATATAATTTATGACACTATAGTGTCAGTGTTGTGAAAAACATATGTACGATATTACCCGGATAAATCACATCTTTTTATTAAAAAAAAATAAAAAAAATAATAATTTATAAACAGTGATAAAATGAATGGCAGCTTGCTTATTTGTTTGTTCATTTATTTGTTTACTTTTTTGGCTGTTTCTCTATTTATTTATTTGTTTGTCTGTCTGTTTTTCTGTTTGTTTGTTTAAGTTTGCACAGATCCCTGTAACACACACACACACACACACTCTTTTTTTTATACACATCTAAGTTTCATCTGTACGCTATCATGAGCCTTGAAAAGCGTGTCTCCTGACAGTATTGCACTTTTGATATTTTTCTGGCCACCCAGAGTGAAATTTTTTTTTTATCTCTCTCTGTTTTTAAATCAGTGACAGATGGAGCCCGATGGATTTGTTCTTGATAACGTCTTCCAGATCTTTGGGGCATGAACACAGAAAGCTGCTTCACTACTACTTTTTTCTTTCTTTCAAAGTTTCCTACATCGAATATAAAAGCAGACGATCGTTAGGCATAACCTTTACACATCATTGATCTGAAGTTGAGACAGCTTAAATGATGGAAAAATTAGCAAAGGAAAAAAAAATATATATATATATATTTTATCTTTCTTGTAGTGTTCTGATTTTTAATTTTATTTATTTATTTGTATTTCTTTTTTTTGGAAGACTTTGTTTATTTTTCAGCGCGGAAATGTGCCGTAATTTCAGAAAGCGTCTTTCGTGATTAAAAACTTATATGTATTGTGATACCATAACACCCTTTTTTTTTTTTTTCTTTTTTTTTTTAGCTAGACCGCTTAAAGACCTGTTTATTTGCTCAAACTAAGAACTTTACAGCTTGTGTGTGTGTCCACTAATTAATTCATTGCGAATTATTATTGGTTATGACACTCTACGTACCTTTTCGCTGTGTGCATCGCTCGCCTCGTCTGTTTGCCACGTAAATTTCCGCTTCCTAATATCGAAACGCGGTACCTAGCGACAACATCATTAAACAGGAAAACGTTTTTTTTTTTTTTTTTTTTTAATGAAGTATGAGAGCTCGTCAGTTAAAGATTGTAAATCTTGTATTGCATTGTTGCATTGTATGACTTGTTTCTTCACAGATGCTCGATATAAACACATAACAAAACACAAAAGTCACCTTTACTAGTGCATAAACGTGCCTGTGATTAATATGAATAATTTCCATGTTGAATATAATGTTACTCTATAGTGTGTGTGTGTGTGTGTCAGCTACAGCTCTGATTCAGACTTTAGGGGAAAAGCCAAACCACAATCCTGCCAGTGTTGTAAAAGGGCTTGATAACAGACGTGACTCTTGCTAGGTGATCTTATCCAAACAATGGCTTCCTGAAAGCGCACTGATTATTTACACGCCGCAGCCAGTCAGTGGAAAAGGCTAAACTTCCGTCTCCCGTTTCCAGTTTTTATGTGTTCACACTGATCCACAGTGCTGGCTTTTTGATTTATGAAGCCATTCTCATGCACTATAGTGATATTTTACTCTGTGTGTGTGTGTTTTGCAGGCGTCGCTGTCCCACTCGTCCTCGTGTAAGTTGCAGAATTGTGGGAACGGTTACCCAGAGCAAAACTCGGTGGACTGGGATCCCAGCTCCTTCCTGTCGGCCCGGAAGCTCTCAGGCCTTTGGAACTCGACACACGCGAACACAGGAGCTCACTGCACCCACGGCAATGCTACCCACTCTCAGCAAGGTGCGACTTCACTCTGGATCTCACGCTCGCTGTCTGGAGCTTTGTGTTTGACTGTACGGAGAGGATTTCCTACCGATGTCTGATCTATTTCAGTCTAGTCACGGTGATTGGAGTCCGTCGCTTACGAACCGATCGGTCAGAAGGACCAATGAGTCAGTACACTCATTCTAATACGTTATGGTTTCTATAGTAACAGCAAGCATAGGGACTTGAATACTGGATACTAAACAAACAATGCTTCATGGAAGGAGTCTCCAGTTTTACTGCTTTGTATCTTTCAAAGGAAAAATGTAACTATAAACTGATACAAGACTTTAATATGTATAAAGGTATATACTCATAGGCAAATTTCTGTAGCATATCAGGAATAAGTCATTTGATGTTAGAGGAGAATGTTCAGCTTTGGTGCAGTAACAGAATCTCAGCTTGTCGATGTTGATTATTTCCTATAACGCACCGCCCCCCCACCCACACCCCCACCCCCAAGTGTTTTATTCCTTACACACAACATGGGAAGATTTTACCACAGAAGTGATAAATGCATTAAAAGATTAGACAAGCTGTGAGAGGCCTCTCTGGAAAGTTCACCACCTTCTGACCAATCAGAATCGGACCGTTCATCAGAGCCGTGCTATTCTTAGTCATAACAGGTCCAACAAGGTTATTTTTAGTTATTCTTCACATAATAGATGATTACTTCCTCTCTGCAATTCTACTCAGGCCGTCTATTTTTTATTCCGGTCTGTCCTCGTCCGTATTCCTGTCGAAATAAAGGATTATCTATTATTAATTTTTTTCCTTGTGGTGAGATTTCCTAATCTCACATTTATCCTGCGCATTTATTATATTCCATTCCCTTCTCCATGTAGCGTGTACGTAATATTTTATTCAAGTCTACTATCCTGGATAAATTTTGATCTCTAAAGCATGACATTATAGTGGAGCTCAGTTATGGTGATCTGCGTTATTTATCCCTCACTTCTTTTCCCTTGTGGCTGCTTGTGGTTGTAGCAGGAGGAACGGCAGGACCAACCTGTCACGATAAACGATCGTCTCACGAGGCTTCCGGGACCAAGACGTGTCCCTACAGTCACCCAGCGTCCCCCAGTGCCACATCCACCGCTACGCCACTCTCTACCTCCGCTGAGCTCTGCAAGACCTCGGCCAAGCACTTCAAAACAATGTGTAGGAGACCAACTCCTCCAGGTACATACACACACTTTCTCACACACACACACACACACACAGGCTAATTTGAATAAAAAAATCTAAACTCTCTGCTCCTTTTTTCCAGGTGAAGCGTTTCACCCGAACGAGCAGCACCAGCCGTCGGCGGATCTGTCCGTTCCACCCAACAGCCCGACGGGTCTCTGTTCTTCCCAGAATTCATCTCTGCTGCCCCCCTCCACCAAACCCACATCCAATCAGCACGCTCCGTTCACTCCGCTAGCACCAAACCTCGGCGCCAAGCACTCGGGCGGGCAGGACAAACCCAGCACCTGCAAAAACGCCAAACTGGGCTCCTCCGTGATGGGCTGCAATCATCCGTGTAACGGACACAACACCAACGGCGCCTCCGCAGCCTCCACTAACGCAGCACATTTAACAGTCAGCACGTGCAGGTATGCCTGCGGTGGTGGGGACGTGATGAGAGATTTGGAAGATTTTGCTGTAAATCTTAGCTATTTTTTTGTTTTGTCTTTTTAAAGAAGTTTCTGTGTTCTGCGGTTTTAAAGGGATCATGGTTGGGATGTGTGTGTTTGTCGTGTTTAGGGACCAGGCGTGTAAAGGGCACAAGCTGGTGAACGGGTCGTCGTTGTGCCAGCAGGCGGCGTGCGAGGGGGACGATGTGGAGGACGAGGACAGCGGCTCCGAGCGCAGCTCCTGTGCCTCCTCCTCTACGAACCTGCGTGATGGCAAATACTGCGACTGCTGCTACTGCGAGTTCTTCGGACATAACGCGGTAACGAAGTATTCGGCAGCATACGGCTGTAATAATACTAACTGATTTACATATTAAAGGTTTAGAGCACTCAAAGGGATAAGGATAATGAAGACATGTAGAAGGTGCAATGACTCATGAAATGACTATTAGAGTTAATGATGTGTATCTTTAACAAGATTAAAAGGTGAAGAACCGAAAATTGGACAAAGAAACAAGTTCTTAATCTGGAATAAAAAGCATTCTTGATGTACTCTGGAACATCATTCCTGAGATTTTAGTGATTATCTGGGTTAACCAAAGTGCTCGTGGATTATACCGCTTCAGGAGTTCAGCAAGATTTGCCTAATAGCTGGCAAAATTTGAATGATTTAAACTATCGCTGTTTTTTCCCTTCTAATAATAATACACATCATAATGAATAGAAGCAATGTGCAGTGAGTTCTGCTCATAGCTTGCATCTGTTTGTGTACAATACACTCGATTACAACACTGTAAGCCATGATTGTCCAGGAAGTTCTAATAGTCCAAATTGTTTATGTAGAGTTGTTACCAATTTAAAAAAAAAAAAAAGAAATAAAAATTCCCCTTCATCCTCCAGCCCCCTGCAGCTCCCACGAGCCGGAACTATGCGGAGATCCGAGAGAAACTCCGCTCGAGGCTGACTCGTCGTAAAGAGGAGCTGCCTCAGAGGCAGGACCTGGACCCAGCTTTAACGAACCCCATAGATCACCGGGACGTCGACGAGCTCCTCCACTTCATCAACTCCACAGAGCCCAAAAGGGTCAACAGCGCCAAGGCCGCCAAACGTGCTCGCCACAAACAGAAGAAGAAGGTATGGCTTCTGTAAGACAGTTGAGTCAACAGTGATCCTGACGTTGACAAAAAAGGGGAACAATAGAGAAGTGTAACGCACATCAAGTGTTTTTATAATACAGATTTTATAGATGTAGAAGATTAATCATTCTTTTTATATGCCTGTTTCCTGTCCAGGAGAAGGAGCGTGCGCAACAAGCATGCAGCGAGCAGCGTTTGTCCTCTTCTCCTCAGCCAGAGGCGACAGAGGACGTGGAGGAGGAGGAGCGCGCTCCAGACGGCGAGGCTGGGCGGCTACTTGAGTGGCCTCAGCTGGAGCTGGAGCGTGTCAACAGCTTCCTAACGTCTCGCCTCGAGGAGATCAAGAACACCATCAAGGACTCCATCCGTGCCTCGTTCAGCATGTACGACCTCAACCTCGACGTCAGCGACTTCCCCAAAAAAGCCGCTTCGCTAGAGGGTCAGCGCCTGCTGCCTCACATCAACGGTTCGGTGACGGAACCGCAGCAGATCGACCTGGACCTTGCGCCGCTGTCGTTCAAAAACTTTAAAAAGAGCGTGAAGATTCTCCAAGGCCTGACCAGCGAGAATAACAACAGCAGCCCCCCTCCCACCAACCCCCCCACCCCCACCCCCACAAACAACAACAATACCACCGTAAACACTGCTCCTGCATCTAATGACGCGCCCAAATCCAAAGACGAGACCAAGAACACCACGGGCAACGCCGCCAAAACAAAGAAGGGCAAGAAAAACCAGCGGCAGGAGCAGGTGTCCCAGGAGCAGCAAGCTAACTCCAAACTGGCTAAAGCGACATCTGGAAATCAGGAGAAAAGCAACGAGGCAGAGAAAGGAGCCAAGGGAGGCTGCAAAGGAGGCCAGCAACACGGAGAGTGTCAGAAAACAGCCAGCAAAAAAGTAGAGGAAAGCAAGCAAGCTTCCAAGCACATAGGGAACGCAGCCTCGAATGGGAACCATCATTCAGGTTCCAACATGCAGAGGGGGAAGACCGACAGCGATACGAGAAGCAACAAATCGGAGCAAGAAGCAGACGGGAAAAGCAGCTCAAACAATGTAGTCAGCTCACAGAACTCGCAGCACCAACAACAGTCCAAAGGAAAGAACAAGAAGAACAAGTGCAAGACGGAAAAGTCCAGTAGTGTAATCGGTAATCTGATTTTAATTTAGTTTACTTATAGAGATTCACTAGCTGTAGAACACTTTCTTTATTTATTTTCCTTTTAAAAGGCTGATGTCCTTTGGTTTTCTCCTTGTCTGAGGAATTCACTATTGTTGTCTATTTTTTTTTTTTCTTTGTGGCTCAACAGACGACGTGTTCCTCCCCAAAGACCTCGATCCGACGGAGATGGACGAAATCGATCGCGAGGTCGAATACTTCAAGAGGTGAAACATTGTTCAGTGAAGAGTGAATCACAAATTCCTCAACACGTCAGAGCTCTTGCATATTGCCCAAAGTGCTAGTTGAAGTAATGTGTGACATGCAGCAAGCGATCGGATTCGGATTATTAAACAAATTATTTAAAAAATGTATTTATTTATACATTTATTTATTTATTTAAAAAAAGATTTATTTGTACAATTATTTATTGATTTAAACAAATCATTGATATATTTATTTATTTAAACAATTGAAACAAATTTATTTATTTAAAAAATAATTTTAAAAATATTTATTTATACATTTATTTATTTTAACAAATCATTATGTATTTATGTAAACAAATTATTTATTTTAAAAACATTTTAAAAATATTTATTTATACATTTATTTATTTATTTAAACTAATTATTTAAAAATATTTATTTATACCTTTATGTATTTATTTAAACAAATTATTTAGAAACTATATTTGTGTATACATTTATTTAAAGAAATAATTTAAAAAATATTTATTTATACACCTAATTATTTATTTAAACAAATTTAAAATATTTATTTACACTTATTTATTTATTTACACATTTGTTTATTTAAACAAGTTATTTAAAAAGTATTTATACCTTTATGTATTATTTAAACAAATTATTTAAAAAATATTTATACATTTATGTATTTAAACAACTTCTTAAATGTATTTGTACATTTAAATCATTAAAAATATTTATTTATTAAATTTAAACAAATTATTTAAATATTTATTTACACATTTCTCCATTTATTTAAACAAAGAAAATATTTAAAAATATTTATTTATTCATTTAAACAAATTATTTTAAAAATGTATTTATTTATACATTATTTATTTAAACAAATTGTTTAAAAATTTATTTATTTATACATTCACTTATTTATTTAAACAAATTATGTTAAAAAATGCATTTATTTATGCATTTATTTATTTAAACAAATTATTAAAAAAAATATTTTACTTATTTATTTAAACAAATTATTCAAGAAATGTATTTATTTATACATTTATTTATTTATTTAAAGAAAGTATTTAAAAATAATTATTTATACATTTATGTATTTAAACAAATTATTAAAAATATTTATTTAAACAAATTATTTAGAAAATGTATTTGTGTATACATTTATTTATTTAAAAAATATTTATTTATACATTTATTTATTTATTTAAACAAATTATTTAAATAAATATTTTACACATTTGTTTATTTATTTAAACAAATTATTTAAAAAATATTTATATATACAAAAATTATTAAAATATATATTTATTAAATTATCTAAACAAATTATTTAAAAATGTATTGATTTATAAATGTTTTTTATTTAAACAATTTATTTAAATATTTACATGTTACTTCATTTATTTAAACAAGGAAAATATTTTAAAATTATTTATTTTTTCAAACAAATTATTTAAAAAATTTATTTATACATTTATTTAAACAAATTATTTAAAAACTTATTTATTTATATATTTATTTAAACAAATTATTTTAAAAACTTATTTATTTATACATTGATTTATTTATTTAAACAAATTATTTAAAAGATTATCCATGGTCCACTGATCTGCACACTTCTGACACTGATTGGCTCTTTTTTCTGTCATTGTGTCTTTCTCCAGGTTTTGCCTCGATTCAGCTAAACAGACGCGACAGAAGGTGGCTGTGAACTGGTCCAACTTCAGCCTGAAAAAGATGCCATCGAACGCAGCGCAGTAATGCAGCATACACAAACACACGCACCACACACACACACACACGCCTGGATGATGGTAACCGGAGAACCCCCAACTTCCCAATAGGACTCTACTCTCTCGGCCATCTGATTGGTGGCTGTAGTCTGTAGCCACTGTACTATTTGATTGGCTGGAGGTCGCCGTCTGTCTCCGCCCCTTTCTCAGTACGCCAGGGGACCTCGTCACGCAGTCTGTAATCGTCCACCGGAGAATTTTTACTGTATCTCTTAAGTAGAGCGGGATCACTCGCTGGAAACCTCATTGCTTCATTTTGTAGTGTGTAAATAATGATTTTACAATAAAAAAAGGTTTTAAACCCCAAACCATGGCACACCTCGGCCCGTCAACCCGCAATGTCTATTTATTTATTCTTTTCTCCGAAAGGTACATTTTATTCTGACATGCTTATCGACAAACACTGCAGATACTGACAACACGACAGAAAAGTGACATTGGACAGAACTATCACGAGCACGTGCTTCATTTAATAATAAACACCTTCTGGACTTGAGCGTATCAGACGTCTCAGTAGGAGCGTTACATTATACGTGTTATATTTATTTCCCAACATGCGTCGTTTGTTCCTGTTCGATGTTCGCAGTCGTTTATTTTGAAATGAGTCGGATTCCTTAAATTAAGATGAAATCTGTCATTTGCTCTATGTGATAGCTGTACGATCTCACAACAACAAAACCCGCTGATTTTTAGGTCACCGTCAAAAAAAAAAAAAAGGTGGCAACATTTACGGTTTAGTAAAAATCAAGGGAAAAGGACTACAAAAATTCTTGTGAACCAATAGAAATCAAGTAGACTAATTTTACTGGTCAGCAAAATACAACATTTTGAAGTGCTGCTTATTATGAAGTAGCACTCGGACCAGATTTAAAAAAAAAAAAAAAATTTTTTAACCTTCTCATTCACCATTATGTGCTTTTTTTTTTTTTTAAAAGACTTCTTTATTTTTCTGCCTGTGAACAGTTCCTCTGAGACGTGTGATAAATACAAGCTCGGGGACGTTAAGTACTTAAGTAAAAAAAACAAAGGTTACAGTGTGGGACCATGTGAAACACATTTTTGCCCTTATTACGAGTATAATTTTGGACAAATTAATAAAAAAAAAAAAAAATCACGAATAAACAAAAACACTAATATATACAGCGATGTTGTATCTAATACCTGTGTTCAACACTTCGAACCCATCACGTGAAATCCTCAATCGAAAAGGGAAAAAGATGGACGGGACTTCCCTTGCATGCCGATCCCAAACTGACAGTCAGGTTCCAGATGAGCACTGACCGTTAGAAGAGTTCTCCGAGGTCAGTCTTGACTTTGTGCCCCTGAGAACCTTCCTCTGTAGCTGTCCGGCTGTGTGCCGGTCGCTCAGCCTCCTTCCCCCCCTCCTCTCTCTCTCTCTCTCTCTCTCTCTCTCTCTCTCTCTCTCCTCTCTCTCTCTCTCTCTCTCCTCTCTCTCTCTCTCTCTCTCTCTCTCTCTGTAGTCACTGCTTGTAGTAGTTTGGCTTAGACTGAATTCAGATGGAAAAAAAAAAAAAATCCTGTCCTGGTGTTTTCTGTGTCACGTTTTTTTTTTTTAAATCCTGTCTATGATCTTCAGCACCATGGTACAACACTGAAGCCTGATTATCGCTCTGCACGTGTATGTGTCGCCACTTTCATCCCCTGAATAGACGAATCTTAAATAACCGATCTGTTGGGACCTGGGAAATAAGATCGATGACGCACCATCTCTCTTTCTTCACTTGGCTTTGAAGGATGGAGATGAAACACACGATGGGTTTTTAAATGGGTTTGAGCTGTTGTGTTTTTTTTTTTTGTTTTGTTTTTTTTCTCCTATTCTACATCTCTGACGCTATCCAGGTTATATCGAACTAGAACACATTATTTTAAACGTTTTGGAATGTAGATTTATACTATACCATTAAAGGCCAAGTGTATGTTGGCTTTTTTGTTTTTTGATTTTTTTTTTTAATTATTCGCTTTTGATACTGTGAAAATCTTTCATTCTGAAAGATTAAAAACATTACAGTTTTGGAAAAAAAAGAAAAGAAAAGTGTCCTGTTTGATTTCTATCAAAATCGATGAGGAACTCTGATCTTAAAATGGTGTAACGTGGAGGAGATAACGGATTATAAATAACAGCCAGAATTATTGGCACCCTTTAAGAGATCTGAGAAATTGCTTTATTTGTGTTAGCAAATCCACTTACTGTTACTGTCTTTATATGATTTCTTCATTTTATAAACCTCGCATTTGCATAATTGCAAACGTTATTTACAAGTAAAGTCCTCTATCCGGTCTTCACAGACTCTGTGATGGATGTTTATCCAGCTCCACACGTAACGTCCCTGTTGTGAATCACCATGGCAACGACTAAAGAGCTATAGATTCAGACGACAGATGCGTAAGTTAGAAATTGGAAACAAAACACTCCCAAATGTCAGAACTAAGCAGGTTGTTTGCCTCATGGGCTTTCAAAATCAAGCTGTGTGAAAGAAATTCTTCCTAAGAACAACACTAAGTGTAGCAGTTCTGGTGATTAGATGCAATATCTTGCTAAAAGTTTTGGGACACCCCTCCAAATCTTTGAATTCGAGGGTTGGGCTCGGCCCCTTAGTTCCAGTGAAAGGAACTCTTAATGCTTCAGCATACCAAGACATTTTGCACAATTTCATGCTCCCGACTTTGTGAGTTCCTTTCACTGGAACTAAGGGGCCAAGCCCAACCCCTGAGAAACAACACCTGAATTGAATGATGTGGAGGGGTGTCCCAAAACCTTTGGCAATATAGTGTACATGGAGATGCAGCAAGACCCCCAAACAAATCCAAATTAAACACGGAAATGATCGTAGGAGACAAATTCTAGGTTTCCAAATGTCTCCGTAGTTCACTGGATGTTCGCCTTATTGAAAATGTGTGGTTTAAATTAAAAATACACATAAAGGAGTTTAAGTTAACTTTTCTGTATTCGTCACATATACATTACTGCACATTGAAATTCTTTCTTCGCATATCCCATCCTTGGAGGTTGGGGTCAGATTGCAGGGTCAGCCATGATGCAGCACACCTGGAGCAGGGTGGGTGGGGTTCCTTGTCAGGTGTGGTTCTGCTTGGTTGAAATGAAAGCCTCCAAGCCAGGTGGATAAGACTAAAGATCCTCTGCCCTAAAAAGTTTCTTCAACTTAATAAAAATAATGTGTTGAAAGTATACAGCATCATGTGTTTACACACCAAATATCACTAATTGCGTGTGTTATATAACTATTTTACATAGTCATTAAGAGTGCCTAAATTCTTGACCATAAGTGATCATCAGCATTGTTAAGATGCTTTAGACACAGTATTACGTAACCTCCAGCTTCTCACATTTCTATTGATGTGTGATAGATATATTAGGCTTTTAAACGTGCTTCATTTTCCACCCTTCATTTTTTTTTTTTTTTTTACTTATAATCCCTACACGCCATTGTGTCTTCTCCGCATAATCGCCTTCGCGTAAAAACTAGATTGGCCACACTGGGACGCCGTAGGAACGTAACGCGTGCGTACTTTTCCGTATTTTTATACCCGTATTATGCCAAACACTGCATCACGAACGCGATTGGTTAATTTTTCCAGCAGCGCCGCCGATTGTTTTCGCTGCCCAATCAGTGCAGTGCTTGTAGAACGAACTAGCCAATCCGCAGGCTGGATGAATAGTATGTCAAAAACGGGTAGGAGGAAAAAGATAACTCTGTAAACAGCAACTAGCAAACTAGCCAAACACCGATTTGGTGTGCACGTTTGAACGAAATATTTCTCAGACTAAAGTCTACAGACATTTAGAAATCTACGCACCATGGATGCAGAAGCCAAACCGAGAAAGGTACGTTAGTTTAATTGTGTAATTATTCATAATGGGTTTTTTTTCTTCCCCGAAACGGAATGCTAGGTATGTGCGCTGGCGCTATTCGTTAGTGTTCGTTAGTGAATAGCAAGCGTATAGCTGTTTAATTCGGTTAATAAATGTATTATTTAATGTACGACGCGTAAAATATTGATTTTAAAACGATGGTTATTATTGTATTACTACGTACTAGCTGATAGTGGACTCAGTGTGTCATTCATTTTCATGCCATGCTAATTCAGTTGATCTCTAACTGAATAATCTGCAATGTAACGCTAACATTACATTATTTCGTGTTTATATATATATATATATATATATATATATATATATATATATATATATATATATATATATATATATATATATATATATATATATATATAATAAAATCATTTAATAGCTTATAAATGAACGATTCGATATTGTAATTTACTGTTGAGTTGTTCAAATGATTCGACTCACGACACTAAAAAGATTCGACTCGTTTTATGCTCTCTCGCACGTCCTTTGCTGCAGACACACTGTACTTTTTTTTGTCTTTGTATTGTAGCATACGGCAAAGTTACGTGACTTCCCGTTAAATTAAATCCCGTTTATATTCAATAAAGTAATAAAGCTGAGCTTTCAGGCAAAAGAAATCTAATTCAAAATACATCAGTTATGGGAGATGCTGATAATAAATATAGCTTATTCCTATAGTTGTATTTCTGCATATAGTAATCAGTTATTAGTAATTATACTACAATAAAGACAAATGGATTAATATTTATCTAGAAATTGAAGTGTTTCAGGGTTTATTTCCTTCCCAAAGTTGCATGCCATCCACATGTCACTGCTGTGTTTTGAAAATCTGTTGTTTACGTAACTCTAACTACACGACATTGCCAAAGGTTTTGGGACACCCCTCCAAATCATTGAATTCAGGTGTTGTTTTTCAGGGCTTGGCCCTGGCCCCTTAGTTCCAGTGAAAGGAACTCTTAATGCTTCAGCATTTTGGACAATGTCACGCTCCCAACTTTGTGGGAACAGTTTGGGGATGTCCCCTTCCTGTTCCAACATGACTGCACACCAGTGCACAAAGCAAGGTCCATAAAGACATGGATGAGTGAGTTTGGTGTGGAGGAACTTGACTGGCCTGCACAGAGTCCTGACCTCAACCTGATAGAACACCTTTGGGATGAATTAGCGCGGAGACTGCAAGCCAGGCCTTCTCGTCCAACATCAGTGCCTGACCTCACAAAAGCGCTTCCAGTGAAATGGTCAAAAATTCCCATAAACACACTCCAGAAGAGCTCCCAGAACTCCACATCACATTCATGAGCATGTAAAGGCAGACGTCACGGTTTTGGTCTGGCTCGCAGTCTTGGAACAGGAAACTGTTCCCACAAAGTTGGGAGCATGAAATTGTCCAAAATGTCTTGGTATGCTGAAGCATTAAGAGTTCTTTAAACTCTTAATGGGGGTTGGGGGGGTTCCAAAAACTTTTGGCTATATATATATATATATATATATGTGTGTGTGTGTGTGTGTGTGTGTGTGTGTGTATGTGTGTGTATATATATATATATATATATATATATATATATATATATATAGTGTGTGTGTATATGTACATGTATGTAACACTAAGTAGACTTGTATAGTATACAATATGTGTGAATTATAATTTAGTATTCATACCATAAGGTCCTTTGGTCTTTCAGTTAAATTCACTTGTAGACAAAGTTCCCTCAATTTGACCTCTTTGAGGCTACTTTATTCTGTAAATAAAAATTCTAAGCATCATCATTCTCTCTGGCATTCTATCATCGATGCAGTCACAATTTCAGAAGTGGGTATATTTAATGCAAATAGTAATTGGTTTGTGGACAAGTATACCTACAAAGTGACCCTCATTTCTGTGCACACTGTGTGTAGTGTTTAAAGGTATGAACAATACAATAAAGTAGCAGAGAAGTGTTTTTGACTAATAATTTATTTTAGTTAAAACGATACATAAAAATGAAGGCAGTGACGAATGGATTATTTTTATCCATGACCTGCCTACGGTCTACAGAAAATCTGTGAACCATTTTAACACCAGCTAAGTTGAAGGTGAATTCTTAACTACTTTGTCACTTTTTGTGAATATTTAATGATTGTAATATTTTAATTTCCAGCGAAACTACACAGAGGAGATGTCTGCTTCAGACGATGATGACTATGTGCCATATGTTCCAGTTAAAATTAGAAAACAGCAGATGGTATGTACTGAATGTTACTTCTTTTCCCCCGTTTTATCATGTATTCTGATTCTTTGGTTCTGCGTGAAAGATAGACCTCCTGTTTTCTTGTTCATCACAGTTTGTTTGAATTTGATGTTGAATGTGATGTGCGTCTGGACTCTCAGTTGCAGAAGATGATGCATTTGCGAGGGAAGGGTTTGACTGAGGAGGACCAGAAGGACAGCGGAGGAGAACAGAAGGATGAGGACGAGGGTCTGGGACCACGATCCAACGTCAGCCTGCTCGACCAGCACCAGCACCTGAAGGAGAAAGCAGAAGGTAGCGTAGACACGTGATCCATCTGTGGGCGCTCGTCCGTGGGAAGGATTTAAGACGCGATCCTGAATCCTTGCTGTTAGAAATCGAGTACTATGCTGCTTGTTAGCAAGGTGTTTATTACATAATAGTGGGATTCGATTGTTGACTGTGTTTTAGTGTTATGAATGGGTTCATCTTTTTGCAGCCCGGAAGGAGTCGGCAAAGGAAAAGCAGCTGAAGGAGGAGGAGAAGATTCTGGAGAGTGTGGCTGAGGGCCGAGGTGAGTACCGTGACAAAGTCTATATGGTGAATTTTTTTTCTTTAAGGATAAAGAGTTGATTGCTTATTAGTGTTAGTTGACTTGTATTCATTGCAGTTAATTGAGCTATGGTGAGGGGCGGGGCATGTGGTCATGGGGGTGTTTGCAATGCGCATATTCACTGATAATTGTAGATGATTCAGTGCCTTTTTTTTTTTTGATGAAAAACATGACTGTAATGCCAAGCCATTTACATGGAATTCTTGGGCATCATATCAAAGTTTCCTCTCTTTGTCCCCTTCAGCTTTAATGTCTGTTAAGGAGATGGCCAAAGGTATCACCTATGAAGACCCTATTAAGACCAGGTGAGATGTCTTTTCATATTCGTTTTCAGGGAAGGCAGAATTTCTGACTGACCTGTACGGTTACTTTCTGTATCTGTATGATTTATATCTTGAATTGGTTTTGCTCTGTTAAGCTGGAAAGCTCCTCGCTACATATTGAACATGCCAGTAGTGAGGCATAATCGAGTGAGGAAGAAGTACCACATCCTGGTGGAGGGCGACGTCATCCCCCCGCCTGTTAAGAGCTTCAGAGAGATGAAGTTCCCTCAAGGTAACAGAAAACCTCCAATGTTTAGAAAAGTGGTCATTTATTGTGCAAGTCAAATTAAAATTTCAGATAATACTCTAAGAATAAATCATTTTGTAATAATAATAATAATATTAAACAAACTTTTTATATAGCGCATTCATAAAATTAAAAAAATGCAGCTCAAAGTAAAAAAAAAAAAAAAAAAAAAAAAGATAAAAGGACAACTCCAATTATAGCAGTGACAAAAAATTATTTTTTACACATAAAAGTACGAATAAACAAATTATGGTAATGTAAGGCTGGTTAAGGGGTAATGTGGGGGGAAAAAGGGTTTTAATGTATCTATTAAATGCTAAATATATAAACAAATATTTTGCAAATGCTTTACATATAAATGTGATTTAGCTAGTAATTTTATTAACCGAGTACAGTAAAAATTAAAAGTGAATCATGACCAATTATCCAGCTTGAATAAATCTTTACTAATCTGCTGTTGTGTAAATATAATGCGAGTTTTCTTCTTGTATCGTTTTATGACGAACATCAATCAGTCATATTTACATTAAATTGCCATTAGGTATTTGTTCAACTGAATAATCACCGCCCGACATATTTTGCAGCCATTCTGAAAGGACTTAAGAAGAAAGGAATTGTGCATCCAACACCCATCCAGATCCAGGGAATCCCAACTATGTAAGATCACAATGCTAAAAACCAAGAGATGTGCTGATTTGTTAAAGAGAAGCATACATATGTCTGCTCTGGGTGTTGTTATTGATTTATTCCTGTCTGTGTGTAGTCTTTCTGGCAGAGATATGATTGGTATTGCGTTCACGGGTTCCGGGAAGACTCTGGTCTTCACTCTGCCCATCATCATGTTTTGTCTAGAGCAGGAAAAACGCCTGCCCTTCTGCAAAAGAGAGGGACCCTACGGGCTCATCATTTGTCCTTCTGTAAGCACATGTGCATTGCTATTTTATACATACACCGATCAGGCATAACATTCTGAGCAGTGACAGGTGAAGGGAAATAACTCTGATGATCTCCTCATCATGGCACCTGTTAGTGGGTGGGATATATTAGGCAGCAAGTGAACATTTTGTCCTCAAAGTTGAGTTAGAAGCAGGAAAAATGGGCGAGCGTAAGGATTTGAGCGAGTTTGATGAAGGACCAAATTGTGATGGCTAGACGACTGGATCAGAACATCTCAAAAACTACAGCTCTTGTGGGGTGTTCCCGGTCTGCAGTGTTATCAAAAGTGGTCCAAGGAAGGAACAGTGGTGAACTGGCGACAGGGTCATGGACGGTCAAGGCTCATTGATGGACGTGGGGAGCAATCCAACAGATGAGCTACTGTTGCTCAAATTGCTGAAGAAGTTGATGCTGGTTCTGATAGAAAGGTGTCAGAATACACAGTGCAGGATGGAAGGGGAACCAACACATTAGGCAGGTGGTCATAATGTTATGCCTGGTCAGTGGGCATACATAATTTAACATCAACATTGTGAGCTGTTTCAGGTTTAAAGACTACACTGGGATATATTTTTGTAAATGACTGTTGCTGTGCCTTTATTCTCCTCTAGAGGGAGCTGGCGAGGCAGACACACGGCATCATAGAGTATTACTGCAAGCTCCTGGAAGACGAGGGCGCGCCTCAGCTGCGCACTGCCCTCTGCATCGGGGGTATGTCTGTCAAAGAACAGATGGAGGTGGTCAAGCAGTAAGTGGGTGTCCTCAGAAACACATTAACTACAGCTGTTATTTATCTGAGGATAAATAAATCATAGCATAACGAACGAGTGTGTCCGGTCAAATAAACGGGTACATTATAATCCGACTTTAATGTGTTTTGCAGCGGCGTGCACATGATGGTGGCCACACCGGGCCGTCTGATGGATCTGCTCAATAAGAAGATGGTGAGTCTGGATATCTGTCGCTACCTGGCTCTGGACGAGGCTGACAGGATGATCGATATGGGCTTTGAGGAGGACATCAGGACAATCTTCTCTTATTTTAAGGTGATCATTTTTGTCACTTTTAGTCATGTTTTCAAGTGCAGTCAGCCATTTTTATAATCTAAACACATTTTTCTGGTAATGTTTAACAATGTTCTCATCGATAAAATATCTGCCTCCCATCTCTTTGGTGCCCTAAGCTATTTAATTAAATGGGAGAAAATAAATAATTTTGCTAACTAAACTAACTAACCAGGTGAAAGAGGCTTTCTCTACATCCCTAATTCAGAAAACTCTCCGCCTTCTAGCAGCGTCTGTAGTTTGGGGACGTGGCTTGTTTTGTTTTTTTAAGGTTCAGCTTGCACCAAAAACACTCAATATACCAATAAAACAATTAGTCTCTTTTTCACACTTGTGGTGATGGATATTTAAATCGATTTCTCCCCCAGTCCATCGTCTAAGCGGCATTCGTGTTGATTTTTTTAATGTTTAAAATATTTCGAATGAATTGCAGAAATTAACATGTTCATTTTGACAATCACTATATTTTATACTATTTAGTGGTTTCTGCTTGCCATGACGACTGCATTTCAGTCATGCACTGCAGTTTTGATCTTGCTTCATGTTACAGTTGTGTTTTAAAAGTAAGCTGAGAGCAAAATTAGGCTAGTGTAGAGAATAGGAGTCTTTTATAGCGGTGTCTGAAACTATGGACTGTTCGATATATAGGGCATAAACACCGATCAGCCATAACATTGTGAGCAGTGACCGGTGAAGTGAATAACTCTGATGATCTCCTCATCATGGCACCTGTTAGTGGGTGGGATATACAGTGGTGTGAAAAAGTGTTGGCCCCCTTCCTGATTTCTTATTTTTTTGCATGTTTGTCACACTTTAATGTTTCAGATAATCAAACATTTAAATATTAGTCAAAGATAACACAAGTAAACACATCATGCAGTTTTTAAATAGAGGTTTTTATTATTAAGGGAAAACAAAATCCAAAACTACATGGCCCTGTGTGAAAGTGTTTGCCCCCTAAGCCTAATAACTGGTTGGTCCACCCTTAGCAGCAACAACTGCAATCAAGCGTTTTTCATAACTTGCAGTGAGTCTGTTACAGCACTGTGGAGGAATTTTGACCCACTCATCTTTGCAGAATTGTTGTAATTCAGCCACATTGGAGGGTTTTGAGCATGAACCACCTTTTTAAGGTCATGCCACAGCATCTCAATGGGATTGAGGTCAGGACTTTGACTAGGCCACTCCAAAGTCTTCATTTTGTTTTTCTTCAGCCATTCAAAGGTGGACTTGCTGGTGTGTTTTGGATCATTGTTCTGCTGCAGAACCCAAGTTTGCTTCAGCTTGAGGTCACAAACCTGCCGATCTATCAGTCTGGAAAAGGTTATGAAGCCATTTCTAAAGCTTTGGGACTGCCGCGAACCACAGTGAGAGCCATTATCTACAAATGGCTAAAACATGGAACAGTGGAGAACCTTCCCAGGAGTGGCCGGCCGACCAAAATTACCCCAAGAGCGCAGCGCACAACTCATCCAGGAGGTCACAAAAGACCCCACAACAACATCCAAAGAACTGCAGGCCTCACTTGCCTCAGTTAAAATGAGTGTTCATGACTCCACCATAAGAAAGAGACTGGGCAAAAATGGTTTGCGTGGCAAAGTTCCAAGACGAAAACCGCTGCTGAGCAAAAAGAACATAAAGGCTTGTCTCAGTTTTGCCAGAAAACATCTTGATGATCCCCAAGAATTTTGGGGAAATACTCTGTGGACTGACGAGACAAAAATTTAACTTTCTGGAAGGTCTGTGTCCCATTACGTCTGGCGTAAAAGTAACACTGCATTTCAGAAAAAGAACATCATACCAACAGTAAAATATGGTGGTGGTAGTGTGATGGTCTGGGGCTGTTCTGCTGCTTCAGGACCTGGAAGATTTGCTGTGATAAATGGAACCATGAATTCTGCTGTCTACCAAAAAATCCTGAAGGAGAATGTCCGGCCGTCTGTTTGTGACCTCAAGCTGGAGCGAACTTGGGTTCTGCAGCAGGACAATGATCCAAAACACAACCCGCAAGTCCACCTCTGAATGGCTGAAGAAAAACAAAATGAAAGGGGGCCTCAAAATCCCATTGAGATGCTGTGGCATGACCTTAAAAAGGTAGGGTTTATGCTAGAAAACCCTCCAATGTGGCTGAATTACAACAATTCTGCAAAGATGAGTGGGCCAAAATTCCTCCACAGCGCTGTAACAGACTCACTGCAAGTTATGGAAAACGCTTGATTGCAGTTGCTTTCTGCTAAGGGTGGACCCCAAACCCGTTATTAGGCTTAGGGGGCAAACACTTTTTCACACAGGGCCATGTAGTTTTGGATTTTTTTTTCCCTTAATAATAAAAACCTTCATTTAAAAACTGCATGATGTGTTTACTTGTGTTATCTTTGACTAATATTTAAATGTGTTTGATTATCTGAACCATTAAAGTGTGACAAACATGCAAAAAAATAAGAAATCAGGAAGGGGGCCAACACTTTTTCACACCACTGTATTAGATGGCAAGTGTAAGGATTTGAGCGAGTTTGACGAAGGGCCAGATTGTGATGGCTAGACCACTGGATCAGAACATCTCCAAAGCTGCCGCTCTTGTGGGGTGTTCCAGGTCTGCAGTGGTCAGTATCTATCAAAAGTGGTCCAAGGAAGGAACAGTGGTGAACCGGCGACAGGGTCATGGGCGGCCGAGGCACATTGCTGCACGTGGGGAGCGAAGGCTGGCCCGTGTGATCCGATCCAACAGACAAGCTACTGTTGCTCAAATTGCTAAAGGGTTAATGCTGGTTCTGATAGAAAGGTGTCAGAATACACGGCTGTTTTGGCAGCAAAAAGGGGACGAACACAATTATTATTATTGGTCATAATGTTTTTCTGTGTTTTGGCCCAAAAAAAACAAACAAAAAAAGGAACTGTAATGTTCAATTTAAAGTGATTGTCCCGTCACTTTTCTGAAGTGTGTGGATTAGTTGTGTTGTCATTTCTGCAGTCCCCCCCCCCCCGATTTTTAGGTAATCGGTTAATTTACCGCTATGGTTCATGTGAATATAGGGAGATAACTTGGGTGCTAATGTGATAGGAATTTGTGAAGCAAGGTGAAATATTTGACACCCATATTTGCTTTCAATCTATTTAAAAAAAAAAAAACATGTTGATCTCAAAATTTATATATAACTGGAAATACTTAAGGGAAGTGTACACATCATTTCTAGATCATTTCTCAAGAATCTTCTTGTTTCCTTAAAAACCTTTATAAATGAAGCTCTAATAAAAATTCACAGATGATGTATGTAAATGAAAGTATAAATTATGTGTTGGTTGTGTGGGGTTTTTTTTTGTTGTTGTTGTTTTTTAATGGCCTTTAATTTGTGACTTAGGGTCAGAGACAGACGCTGCTCTTTAGCGCTACCATGCCCAAGAAGATCCAGAACTTCGCCAAAAGCGCTCTGGTCAAACCCATCACCATTAACGTGGGCCGAGCCGGAGCTGCCAGCTTAGACGTCATTCAGGTGAATGCTTTGTGTGCATGAAGGGACGAATTCTAAATCCTTTTGCCATAAAGCAATAATAATAATAATATTATTATTGGGACAGGTCTTACTCCAGTACATTTACTGCACTTGTGGTTAAAAAGAATTATTTATAAAAGATAATTTTGCAGAGTCACAACCGAATGGAGAACCTGAGTTTGTAGTTCAGATAAAGTGGGTAGTCATTGCTATAGAGCAATTTCAACATTACCACTAAATTTGTTGCATAATTCTTCCACAGGAAGTAGAGTATGTCAAAGAGGAAGCAAAAATGGTGTACCTTCTGGAGTGCTTACAGAAGACTGCACCTCCTGTATGTATTTTTTCACATTTTATCAAAAGAATGCTTGCATGCAATTAATTGGTACATTTATTCTTGGAATGATCACAGCTTTTGCTTGTGTATCTCGCTCACGCAGAATGAGACTCTACACTCATCGTGTACTTAAATAGGAACATTTCGTGTCGTTATCTAAAATCAGCCAATCATGTGGCAGCAGCACAGTGCAAAAAAAAATCATGTGGCTACAGGTCAAGAGCACCAAACAGCAGCATGAAAGGAAAGTGTGCGACACTGTGACTTTCATCGTGGTTTGGGTGTTTCAGAAGCCGAGATCTTCACACAATCTTCTCTGGAGTTTACACACAATGGTACAAAAAAATCTTCCCATCCTGTGTGTCAGTCTGTAAGCTGTTACACCCTGTTGACGAGATAAATGACCAGACTGGCTTTTGAGCTAAAAAAATTCAACAGAACTCATAAGAAGTCTTCACATCTCAGAACGCACAGCACATCAAACCTTGAGATGGATGAGCTACAACAGCAGACAGCCACATCAAAGATTTTTTTGCATGCAGAGCTGCTTTTCTGCTCAGGTCGTCCCTTATTTTTGTTGTATCCGTCCTGTTAGCTTAAACAAATCTGGCCCATTTCCTCTGACCTCTCAGCAAAGCTTCTCCACCAACCGAACTCTCAATGTTTTTTTTTTTTGTTTTTTTTTTGCACCATTCTGTTTCTGTGAAAGTCCCTAGAGATCAGCAATTTCTAAAATATTCAAACCGGCCCATCTGGCACCCACAAACTATGCCAAGATCAGAGTCACTTTTCTGATGTGAATATTACCTTAAGCGCTTGTCCTATATCTGCATGATTCTTTTGCACTGCGCTGCTGTAACATAATTGGTTGATTGAGATTATATGAATGTGCACAATAAGTCTATATTGTCCCGGGTTCGATTCCCAGCCAATGCCTCAACCCCAGCCACTGGATGCAGTGCCGGTCCCAAGCCCGGAAAAATGGGAGGGTTGTGTCAGGAAGGGCATCCAGCGTAAAACATGTGCCAAGTTGTTTGTGCGGATCAGTTGGTCCGCTGTGGCGACCCCGAACAGGGAGCAGCCGAAAGCTTTAAAAGTTCTATATTGTACTGCACTAATAATGTATGCGAAAAAGCTGGCTGTGTACTTCCTTCTCCGATGGAATGAATGATGCTTATTAAAACTACATAGATGACATGCCTTATTTTGTATAATCCTCTCTCTCTCTCTCAGGTGTTAATATTTGCTGAGAAGAAAGCAGATGTGGATGCTATTCATGAGTACCTGCTCCTCAAAGGTGTGGAGGCAGTGGCGATCCATGGAGGCAAAGGTAAAACACACCATCAAAAATGTACTGCACACCTACTGAACAGAGATCCTGGATAAACGTTAGCAAGGTGGTGGTATTTTAGTTTTACTCATCACACCAGTGCACAAAGCAAGGTCCATGAAGACATGGATGAGTCCTGACCTCAACCTGATAGAACACCTTTGGGATGAATTCAAGCGGAGACTGTGAGCCAGACCTTCTCGTCCAACATCAGTGCCTGACCTCACAAATGCACTTCTAGAGGAATGGTCAAAAATTCCCATAAACACACTCCTAAACCTTGTGGAAAACCTTCCCAGAAGAGTTGGAAGCTGTTATAGCTGCACAAAGCAGGACAACTCCATATTACATTCATGTGCATGTAAAGGCAGACGTCCCAGTTTTGGAATGGCTCAAAGTTTCCACTGTAATTCATCCCAAAGGTGTTCTTTTAGGTTGAGATCAGGACTTTGTGCAGGCCAGTCAAGTTCCCAAGCACAACCCCTGAATTCAGTGATTTGGAGGGGTGTCCCAAAACTTTTGCCAATGTCGTGTATGTAAAACAGCACTCTCAAACTACTAAAACAACCATTACATGCCAGCAATTGAAACAATTTTGTTCTAACAGAGCTTATATAATAATGATTGTAATTAACCAACGACTTTAACAGCTAAAGGGGTTCTTGATTGCTGTTCTAATCGTCCTGTTGTCATTCACCAGACCAAGAGGAAAGAACAAAAGCCATCGAGGCCTTCAAGGAGGGGAAGAAAGATGTTTTGGTGGCCACCGATGTGGCCTCTAAGGGTTTGGATTTCCCTGCCATTCAACATGTAATTAACTACGACATGCCTGAAGAGATCGAGAACTATGGTGAGTGTGGGCAAAAATAAAACGCCACTATGGTGGCAATATTGGCTGTTTCATGCCATTATGATGACTTGAATGTGGCAGTCTGTTGTCTGTACTTTTTTCTGTTTGTGTGTTTGAATGCCTAGCAAGCTCTATAAATCTTTTCTCTGCCTGTTTAACAGTCCACAGAATTGGTAGAACGGGTCGATCGGGCAAAACCGGAATAGCCACAACGTTCATCAACAAGGGATGCGGTAAGAATAAGAAATTATATCCCTCTACATTAAGGCAACAGGTTCATCTAAAGCTCAATTTAGATGGAAAAAGCTTAAAAATAACATGTTAGCAAGCTGTTAGATTAGTGCAGCAATGTTTGGCAGCTTTATGTGATGTAGCATACCTTACCTTTGGACTATATAAATCAAGTGTAAGAAGTGTGTTGAAACTCTGATGAGGACCTCCACAGGGAATTTGTCGTGTGTAAATTCTGATCTTTTGCCTTCACTGTTGCAGAGGAATCAGTGCTGATGGATCTGAAGGCCTTGCTGGTCGAAGCCAAGCAGAAAGTTCCACCTGTTCTGCAGGTGCTCCAGACCGGGGACGAAGCCATGCTGGATATTGGAGGTGAGCATTTCATGTGGTTTAATCTCTGCTCGGCTAATTTTAAAACAAAACAACTTTTATAAGTAGCCAAATCTGTGAAACAAAAATTTCATCTTTTGTAAATCTGGAGGGAATTTTGTTCAGTTTGGGTACTGTTCTTAAGTACTCTATATGAAACTAACCTTTGTTTTCTTCTCTGTTTTTCCCCAGGAGAGAGAGGCTGTGCGTTCTGCGGTGGTTTGGGTCATCGTATCACAGAATGTCCCAAGTTGGAGGCCATGCAGACCAAGCAGGTTACCAACATCAGCCGCAGGGACTGTCTGGCCAGCAGCTCCATGGACTTTTAAGCCTCTGGATTTCCTCGCTTTGTGGACGAGAAGAGAACTTTCCGAGGTGCTGGTCTGGAGAAGAACGAAAAAAAAAAAATCAAACTTGGGTTCCCCTCAAATCAGCTGGACATTATTCTGATACAATTGTTTTTGTGCTGTGACCATGACTGATTTTATAAAACGTGTATATTAAATGTCTGTCCTGTCACACACTTTCTTCCTGTGGAAAGCTTGAACATTTGAGTTGCGTTATGAACGACTCCTACCTTTCCTGGAAACCTGGCCAGCAAGATCATGATGATGGATGGACAGATACACACTTCAGCGTCTTTGAACAGAAGCTTCCTCATGTGGCACTGGGATCCATGGAAGTCTGCCTGCTGGAAAGAATTCACATAAATAACCATCAGAACTGGTATATCTGAGCAAAGACTTTTGTAACAGTATACAATACAGTTAAACTGATTATTACATCATTGTATCTTGGCAAGTAAAACAGGAGCTTATAATAACAAAATATGTTAATGTGCTGTTATTAACATTATGGGAGTGGATTTTTTTATTTTGATAAATACACCCCAATGAATCTGTGGCAGTTTTATTTTAAAAAACTGTATGCTTTATAACTTTTAATGTATATGTTTTGTGAATTCGGTGAGGAAAGTATTAGGAGCAGAATGGAATATTTTTGATCTCTGTATCTTTGGTCAGGCAAAATGTCATTAAAGTGAATCTGAACACATGTACCAGTCCTGTGTGTCTTAGTTAATTTCACAAGAAAAATGTAGTTTTTTTTTTTTTTTTAAAAAAGTAACCTAGACTTTCCACTGAATATGATGTGAACTTCTATCGTTTCAATCCACACTGTGCATTTCATTTTTTACCAAGAAAACGTATAGCAGTATTATCCAATACTTATTTAAAACGAGTTACCGCTTAAAATTACACTAGTCTTTTTTTTTTATGCCTAGTATAAGCACCATACATATTTTTCACTCCAATATTAAGACACCAGAGAAGCCACATCCCCCATCTCACCTTGGTAATCCCTGTGCCAGTGCTCTTTTCAGTCTTCCTGTTTGACAGACGCAACCTAGCTTTCTGTCAAGGTAAATGGAGAAAGTTGTGAGTTCATTCATTTAATTCCATTTTTATTTATTGTTATTGTAACCGTACATCAGAAGATGCAAAGCAGAATAAAATTACGAATCATCTGAAATCACGCTAAAAAAAAAAGGTACTAAATAACTAGAATGGTAAACTATGACATAATATAATCTACATACCATAAATAAATTTCACACCTCAGAAGGATTACACACAAAAAAAAGTCATAAAATCTATCCATGTTTGAAATTACACAGGTATAGCAACTGTGCGTGAACTATTTTTCACGAATGCCGCTGAAACGATGGACCTAAAAGAGTACACACAATCATTTGAGCCTAGGAGCAATGTGGAATAGCCGATCCAGCAATGGCAGGAGGGAAGAAACGGTACAACCAGAAGGAAATCTACACAGACAGAAGGTGGACATGCAAAACTCCACGCCAACAGAAACCCGAGCTCAGGACTGAACAGGAACCCTGGAGCTGTGAGAATGGTACAACATGAGGAGCAACAGATGAATCTGCTGCAATTATGTCATCGTCATAACCTGGAAAATTCCACGACATTGGAATAATAGGAAAAACAAACAAACAAAAAAACAAACAAGTAATCGATATAGATGATAAAGCATCACCGATAAACAAAGAAGCGCTTTTTTAATTTTAAATACGTTATAGGCATAACATTATGACCACCTGCCTAATATTGTGTTGGTCCCCCTTTTGCTGACAAAACAGCCCTGACCCGTCATGCACTGTGTATTCTGACACCTTTCTATCAGAACCAGCATTAACTTCTACAGCAATCTGAGAAACAGTCGCTCGTCTGTTGGATCGGACCACACGGGCCAGCCTTCTCTCCCAACGTGCATCAGTGAGCCTTGGCGGCCCATGACCCTGTCTCCGGTTCACCACTGTTGATAGATACTGACCACTGCAGGCCGGGAACACCCCACAAGAGCTGCAGTTTTGGAGATGCTCTGATCCAGTCGTCTATCCGCCATCACAATTTGGCCCTTCGTCAAACTCACTTAAATCCTTACACTCGCCCATTTTTCCTGCGTCTAAAACATCAACTTTGAGGACAAAATGTTCACTTCCTGCCTAATATATCCCACCCACTAACAGGTGCCATGATGAGGAGATACTCCCTGTTATTCACTTCACCTCTCAGCAGTGACACCGTTATGCCTGATCGGTGTATGCTGTCTATACAGTTTTGAGAATGTAAACTAACACTACTTCTCATCTTTACATGGTTAGCACTTTGCTAACAAATGAACGTGTTTTTTCTCCCCTCACTTTGCAGGTCAAAAGCGCGACAGTCGAAAGATTTCTGACTTCCCATTGTGAGTTAAGTCGAATGCAGCATTACAACACAGTTTACTTGATGAAAAATGGTGTAATATCATTACTCACAAACAGTACAGGCCACATATTAATACTGTTAAAGATTCTCCTTTTTATATGAACGCCCCAGCCCTACAGCATGAAGTGAAAACGCTTATGGTTAACACGAATGTATACTGAATTGTTTTTCTGTATTGAGACAGTTCTTTAGCTTTCATGAAAGGAGCCCCCAGTGTCAGTGTTTTGTAAAAAAAACAAAACAAAAAGTTCCTCTACATCATGACAACCACAAGAGAAAAATTTTAAAATAAAACCCACACACACACACACACACACACACCACACACACACACACACACACATTACAAGAACCAAGTTGTTTTGCAGCCTTTTGTTTCCTGTCGCTGGAATGTATATATCTGGCTATGATTAATGCACTGCTTATGAACACTCCTAGCAGCGATTGGTGCAACGCACGTACGGAAATTCACATGAACCTTTTTGGCCTCTGGTTGGTGACACGCTCTTCAGTTCCCCTCTGCCTTAACACGATAAGAAGAGCGTGGTCTGAAGAAGGAGTTTGCACTGAAGCTGCAGGATGGATGTGTTGGTGAAAGAAGGCTCGCTGTTTTTGCAGGGAGTCAAATTTGGAAAGGTGAGTCTTTGGAGACTTCTAAACACTGGTGTTTGACTCTTCAGGACAAACAAACAAAAGAAGTTATTAACACTTTAGTATAGTAATTATCAGGCTTCACTGTACCTGCTGTTTTAATCAGCATTACTAGAAATACTACATGTAAAGCTCACTTAATAATAATAATAATAATAATAATAATAATAATAATAATAATAATGCTACCAAGAATCTGTGCTTGTTTCAGGTAAATAACTTCATTTTAATTGAACTAAAATGTACATGTTTTTTTTTTATAATCTTTATATCTACTGTCCCATGCTTGAAACATCCTTTTCCATGAGTCTTCCGTTATGATTCATGAAATGAACTTAAAATCGTTACCTGAACTCATTCACCCCTAAGAAATACATGGAATGCTCTAAAGCATGAAACGGCATCATCGTGGCAACTTCCTGAAGATCATGGGAAGAATTTTTTTCGTTTATTTCTCCTTTATTTCCAATGGCACTGACTTAAGGCAACTTGAAAATACAGACCTGTTAAGTAAATGATGGATGATCATTTAACAAACAAGGCTAATTAAAGCCCGACACTAGTTAACCACATTTAAAAGTAGTTGTGTAATTTTATCCTAATTTTAAAAACTCAGCTCTCTTACTCCAAGCACAAAATCCAGCCCAAAAAACACACACACACACGCACAAAAAAACCCTCTTGTGGCTATGGCAGATAGAATGGTAGCAGCATACGCCCCCCATCCCAAAACCACCGGCATTAAAACACTGCTAAATTATTCATAATGAATCATAGGGACTTGTGAGCGTTAAGATAATATTAACACTCTGCATTATTGATGAAGGAAAAGCCGAAGCTGTTTAGGAACCGAGGTGCCTCCGTATGCACAATGGTGTTTATAGGCTATCAATCATTCATGTGAGAGCGAGGCAGCTCAGTGTCTCACATCTAGCACTGAACCGATCCCTGGGAAGAAATAGCGTTCAGTTACAGAGTTTAGTTACAGCTGAAAGGACTTTCCCCTCACTGTAGATCTCAGAACTAAACTGTAAAGCAGCGTAAAGAACCAGACAATATGTAAATATATATATAAAAAGATATAGTATGTTCTCTGGCCACATCCTGTCTGCTTCTGGTTAAGTTGCTGGCTGTGCTCACCAACGCTGAAGCTTTTTTGACCAAGTGACAAAATAGACAAAATAAAAATGTCATTAAAATGCATTAAATAAGTAAAGAATGAAACAGATGATGCATGCAGTTACAGGAAAACAAGCAACACGTGTGGAATTAGTGGTCCTTCTCTTATCCGTCTCTCTTTTCCTCCACTTATTCGAATCTAATAAGAACAAAACGCAGCTTATCTTTTTACTGATAAACCAGAAAGAGCTAACTGAGCTGTCCTGATATCAGAAGAGTTACAGCTTTCCTTCTGACCATTACAGAGAGCTGACCCAGGAGACTCGTTCCATGTTAAGCATCTCCTGACAGAAAAGCACAACATATCAACAATTACATATGTATTAAAACGAGCGCATTAATATAAACTGCTTTGGAGCTGCACCACTGTCAGAGCTGCAGTTATAGAAACTAAAATCAACACTTTTTGACCAACCAGAATCGAAAATTTCAGAGTGCTGTGGAATAATTATTGTTTTATTTATTTATTTATTATTTATTTATTTATTTATCAAACTAAAGCATAGTGCTGGTACATTTCCATGTGCCGGTGTCTTTGTGCCTCTGTCTGATGAATAGAAGATCTGGAGGAAGATCTGGGTGATGGTGTTTAAACCAAGCCAGGCAGGAGTCGGTCGCATTGAGATATACGATGTGCGGGAAGGAGCAGGCATGTCTGCGAAGCTTACCAATCTGAAGAAAGCTGAGAAGCGGGTGATCCGGCTGGCAGAGTGCCTCAGCGTGACCCCAGCACTGGGGGAAAGCTGCCCCGCAGGATGCACCTCCTTTTACCTCAACACAGTTCATCGCATCTACACGCTGGCAGCACCCATAGAGGACGAGTGGGTACCCACCCTCTGCTCCCTGGCATTTCAGGTAAACTCGACCGTGTACCTTAACTCCATAAAGAGCACACACACTGATCAGGCATAACATTGTGAACAATGAGAGGTGAAGTGAATAAGACTGATCTCCTCATCATGGCACCTGTTAGTGGGTGGGATATACAGTATTATGCAGCCAGTGAACATTTTGTCCTCAAAGTTGATGTGTTAGAAGCAGGAAAAAATGGACAAGCGTAAGGATTTGAGCGAGTTTGACAAGGGCCAAATTTTGATGGTTAGACCACTGGATCTCCAAAACTGCAGTTCTTGTGGGGTGTTCCCGGTCTGCAGTGGTCAGTATCTATCAAAAGTATCCTGCAAGTCCTTTAAGTGTTGTAAGTAGTGCCAGTCTTGGTGCCAGATACCACAGCACACCTTCAGGGATCTAGTGGAGTCCATGCCTCAACGGGTCAGGGCTGTTTTGGCAGCAAAAGGGGGACCAACACAATATCAGGCAGGTGGTCATAATGTTGTGCCTGATCAGTGTAGACCTAATTATGCCAATACTTTTTGAAAACAGAATTCACTGAGGAAGAGACAGGAGTCAGAGCTCGAGGTAGCAGAGCTGAAGATGTTGAGGTTCTCTTTGGGAGTGACAAGATTGGACAGGATTAGGAATGAGTACATCAGAGGGACAGCTCATGTTGGACGTTTGGGGGACAAAGTTAGGGAGGCCAGATTAAGATGGTTTGGACATGTTCAGAGGAGGGACAGTGAGTATATTGGTAGGAGAATGTTGGACATGGAGCTGCCAGGCAGGAGGCAAAGAGGAAGGCCAAAGAGGAGGTATATGGATGGAATAAATGAGGATATGAAGCTAGTGGGTGCAAGTGTTGAGGATGCAGAAGATAGGGATAGGTGGAGAGAGATGATTCGCTGTGGCGACCCCTGAAGGGAAAAGCCGAAAGAAGAAGAAGAAGAAGACTTTTTGAAAACAGAATAGTGTGAAGAATCAAGAACTGATGCTGGGGCTGATTTCTTTCTAGCTTAGACAGTAAATTCCAGCAACCCATCACTGACAGTTGTGTCAGGTGATTAACCCACAGGGACACATTCAGTACACATATACCACAAATGCCTTTAAAGAATTAAGTTAAAGTAGACAGTAGTATAAATTACGCAAAAGGACAGACTTTAGTGTGTTTTAGGTTTTTTTTAAAAAAAAAAAAAACATTTCTGAGGAAGCATGGCATTGAACCGAGTAAATTACAGACTTAAAACACTTCACAAATGTATATCTGTGTATAATCTGTGTCTGTGTGTGATAATTAACACATCTCATTATTATCATTCCACTGATGAGAACTCATGATGCATAACGTCTTGCCTAATACTATTATTATCAAAGTGCTGATCGATTCTTACATCACATTTTAATACCGTTAACTGTATGACCTGCCGGTTTAGTTTAGTTCACAAACTTGCAACACGCGGTTCCCAAGCACCGCCTACTTTCATGAGAGGCTATTTGACTGACACGTCAACCGACCAATCACAGTGTTAATTGTGCCCGAGGAGAAGATAGACGAAAGGGTGCTACAATGAACCAGCTTCAAATTTGAACAAAAAAAAAAAAAACACTTTGTTAGGAAAATAATGACACTACACTTGAACAAGACGGCTAAACATACTCATATATATTTTAAAGCGGTTATCTAGCTAATTAGCATACGTATTAAAAACACCGAACAGTTAATTAACCCATGCTAACTGTCATAGGTGTTAGAAAAGTTTACCACTTACCAGCCCGAGTTTTCTGTCAAGGACGAAGGATTAAACCCCAAAATATTCAACTCTCGAAGCTTTGTTCTGCCTGTTTCTTTCTCTTTCAGCTCTCTTAGCGCCATTTTTACGTTTATAATAGAAAAAACATCTTTCGGATGCACTGCTACTCGTTTGTATACCGCTAGCTTCCAACAAAGCTAAAACCTAATTAAAGCGAATCACGTGATCAAAATAGGCGCATCTTATTGGTTAATGATAGAACATGACAAAAATAGATGAATTTAAAGTTGTAATATATTAAATAGAGTTCGAAAATAAATTATAAGCATTAAGTAAATTTAATTCGATGGTATTTATAAAAGTCATAAGACACGAACTATGATGATTCAATAATAAAGTAATACTTCGGTGCTGTTGCATTCTTAGTTGATCTTTTTTTTTTTTTTTTTTTTTTATAATAGTATCTCTGACAGCAGGTTCAAATCCACTCCTTCTATTACATTATTGTTTCCATAATCACAATAATGTCTTATTAACTTAAGGAGAGAGGAAAAAAGAGAAGCTGCTAAGAAAATGACTGTTTACAACTGCAAAAAAATAAAATAAAATGATGACAGGGACTTACATGCATCAGAGATATTTCCCAACAATAAACTGAACTATAAAAAAAAAAAAAAAAAATTAGAATGTGTTATGTAATAAATAAAATGGCATATCACACCACCACGTCATAGACTATTTTCTTGCACCACACCTTAATGTGTTATTCTTTACGTAACCTAGATTCATTTCACTTTGCTAGTGTGCACACCAGGTATCTTGTACAAGGTGGGGCCTCCATCCAGGAACGCTCCACAAGACCTGTCATTGCTCTGATGCTCCCAGTCGTCTAGCCATCACAATTTGGCAGGTTGTTAAAGTAACTCAGCTCCTTATTTTTTAAACGAAGCATTATTGTAATAAAAAGCTTAATTGAATCAGAACAGGTATTCATAAAGCCTCTCCTCTACCATTATATTACACATACATCAACAGATCGCGTTGCTCTTTGAGACCACACAAGTATAAATAAGCTAAAACCTTTCTTTAGTATAATCTGATAATTAAAAGGAAGAGCAGACGATTTTATAGCTCATGTTACCCTGAGCACTGGTGAGAATAATCATCTGTGGAGGGGTTGAGTTCCTGTGTGATAACTGAACCTGTAGAATGAGGAAGTACTGATAAACCTTGCCTTGCCTTCACATCTCACTCTGTTGCTTGCACAAGATCTTTTCTGGCTGCACTTCAAAGATGAGGTGTGAAAAAGAGGAATTGCATATGTTGACCGTTTCGAAATTTTCCATTTTATATTCTCAGCCCAACGAGGGAGGTGGTGAGGCCAGGAGAGCACTGGGAGATGGTGGTGATGTTGATGCTCCCATGACGGAAAACGACATCTACTCCACCTTGAGTCCAGGTGAGGTGGAGCTCCTTGTTTTTATTGACTTTATCATTTCTTGCTTGGTCTACATCACTAGTTTTTAAGCATTTAAGTGAATTCAGCTGTCATTTCAGCCATCTCTGAGGATTGTGAGTTGTTCTAAAGTGAGAAGTATGAGGCTTGCAGACGCTGAAGTTGTGATTGTTATCAGTGTTTTGTAAGACCATGTGTCCTAACAGGAAATTAACTAGTGTTCAAATCTATGTGTGTTTTTGATACAGTAACACTGTGACATCAAACTTCATTATTAATCATAGATCTACTGTGACATGAATATGTTGTGAACTCATGTCTGGTCATTTTGTTTCCATCGTATGATGACAATTGGTCATATCTGTTAGTAACATTTTCAGGATGTTTTGAGGTAAATTGAGAACCAGGAGGAAAACTACATGGACATAGGGGGAACATGCAACCTATGCCTCTACAGACAGGGTCACCCAAGGTTATGATCAAAGATTGACCCAGGAGCTATGAAAATACCTCTTACCATGCTGTCCTACCAGCTTTCTGTCCAAAAAAGCTTGACTGTATGGAGAAGAGTTTGCAGATTTACATTCAAGTGGTCTCTCATTCTGCATACAGGTCAGTTCCAGGTGACGGTGGCAAGCTCAGAGGCATCTGTGCGCTGCTGCATGTTTGGATCGTACCTGCTGTCCCCTGAGAGAGAGTCCCTGTGCCTGCTGGACATGAAGACGGGCCAGGTTGCTTTCTGCTGGCCCTATCGTTTTCTACGCAGATTTGGCCAGGTCAAGGTATGCATATTTAAACGTATTCAAATGGGAAACTCTAGGTCTTGTCTTTAAGTTCATATTATTGATTCTTTCACTGTTATGGCTATGTGGCCATACACAATTAAGACTACATTAAAAAAAAAAACTGTTAACCACCAAAAGCTAACCACAAAAGAACCATCCACCATCCATCACATATAAATAAAAATGAAAGAATGACAGAAGCCCATACTTGGGTGACAAGTAATAAAGAACTGACAGCAAAGAAATAAAAAAGCTTTAGAGCATCATATCATTCATTTCTTCTAGCAAGATCCATCAATTAAGAATCAAGTCATTGACTTGTGCTCCTTCACCCCTTGCCCTTAACATTTTTAGAGGTTTCTAGGTTCAAGTTCTAGGTTCTCAAATAAAAAAAAACAGGCTTATATATTTTATTAACTCTGTTACAGGAAGGAATAAGTATCGAGGCAGGACGTCGTTGCCAAACGGGAGAGGGCCTCTTCATTTTCCTCTCAAATCAGGGGCAACAGATCTACCGGGCTATCGAGGAGGCCATCATGCATCAAAGCGTGCAAGACCTGCTGTCCAAAGCTACTGCTCTGCCTCAAGACATCATTGTGCAGAAACCCAGTCCGCCGTCTCCAAATACAGGCATCTCCCGAAGAAACCTTGCTCTTCCTGCACTTCCTGGCCCCAAACCCACTGCCGTAAGCTCTAAACCTGAATGTGGTCAAGATTTGTATGCCAAGGTGAAGCCTCTGCCCAAACCAAGAAATGTACCACCTCCACCACCTCCAGTTTTGCCTTTGCTCAAAGTAATGACTGAACCAAAGGCAGAGTTAAAGCCGAAAGATATGGACATCAGTGACATGGAACCCGATTATGAGTCCTGTGACTGGAACAAGAACGCCCAGTTGAGTCAGGACAGTTCTGACCGTCAGCTGTACAGCACAATCAAACCTCTGCTGCATACCAGAAGAAAACCAGATGAAGATGCCAACCACGAGAACCCTAAAAGCAGCCGACAGTCTCCTGTAATTGGCTACCCTGAAGCCCCGGTCAACTTCAAAAAAATTCTGTCTGATGTTCTCTTCAAAGACGGGACCAGAATCACACCATCTCCTATACCCAAATTATACAGAGAGAGCCCAGATCTCTTAGCTGAGCCAGATTACTATGAGATCCAGAAATGAACTAGCCACTACTGAAGGCAACAATTTCCCAGCTGTTGTGCAAAATGCATTTTCTTTCAGGTCTCAATTTGATTTCTCGGATGCCAAGTGAACGATACAGCTTGGAATAGTGCAGTTCGGTGATCGGAAAAACACTACTGTGACATAATTTTCCGGATTGAGTCTCTATCGGGAATAGCGGGAATGATTGAACAGTCACTACGGCCGTCTCCTATCGGCCGTTGTAAGCATCCGTTGGTTGTATTGCATGAAAAGCAATCAAAAGTACCACAACATAGCATCATTCTTACACATCACTTGCCTGATGAAATGCCGTTTGAGTGTTGTTGTATGAAAGTATTGGCACCAACAGCTCTGCTAGGGTCGCTTGCTACTTGCTCTGTCGGCCAACCAAGTTGCTGTGTTGCTCTTGTGCTTTTAAGTTCACCCTGTTATGGAGGCAGCAAACTGAGCCAAGAATATTTTAATATACCATTGGTACCATAGTTTCTATATTTCTTAAACAAGTACTTGTTAATGTATGGATAATTCTGGATTCTGTCACACTATGCATATAGTGACTGCAATAAAACTGAAAAAAATTAAGGAAAATTGTTATTCAAGAAGATCCAAACATGATCAATGTGTCATCAGTTATACAAAACATAACAATATATTTATAATACAAAATGTGTCAAATCTGTATATATGTATTTAATCATGCCAGAAGAGTAAAGGTGTATAAATTAAAACTTAAATGCTTTTTTCGGCAGTTAAATTAAGGTTTTTATTAAACAATTACCTTACATTCATAAATAGCAGTTGGTTCATTGGCAGTGGATCTGTGTTATGTGTGGATGTAAATCACAATGCTCAGGTAATAAAGTGCAGAAATCCAAAAAAAAAGCATGGTTTTTACGGTATAAATGAGTTCATATTCACCCCCCCCCACCAACAGGCTACTTTAACGTCTACTGCACCTATTTGGTTCCCTTTAATGTCTACTAAAACACAGACAGAGATAATAGTTTTATGAGCCCACACACAATCGCAGGTTTATTTTTAGGGCCGCAATAATATGTTGTTTGTAGAAGATTATTGCCGTGCTGTTGGCCTTTACAATACTGGTATATCAGAGAACATCTTTCAGATAATTTGAGCAAGAAATATCTAAAATACCTAAACAAACAAACTGCATCATTTTGTTTTGGTCTCCAATTGTCCATTTCAGAAAGTCATAAATACACTAATATTAGTAGAATAAATAAGCTGACTCTATTGCTAAAAAAATATTTCTGTAGGCTTCCCTGTGCCTTTTTGTTTAAAGACGCAAATGCTCCAGTCTGCCCTGTACACAGACTCTTTATTTCAATGGGCTACTGTAGGCTAATCATGCCTTTCTCCTAGAAAGCAACTAAGAGAGAAAGAACCATTACAAATAACCCAGAAATGTGAAGAAATTAATGTTAAATAGCTTGGAAAAGTGAGCTCGAAAATAAAAGTGATATTAAGGTTAACCTCCTTGAGGGTCACAGAAGAAAAACAAAACAGCCAATGTGGTTGTTTGGACAGAAGACGAGACGATGAAAAAATGAGAACAATAAAAGTAAAGGGGAAATAAAGTTTACCGGGAAATTACTGATAACACCCTGTTATAATGATATCATGTAAAATCTGTGAACAAATGCTCCTGTAAGTTTAAGATTAGCTAGGAAAGCTAGGAATCTCACAGTCCACGTACAACCCTGCTGACGAAGCCCTCAGCTGGACAAAGCCTCAGACTGGACAGAAGTCTCCACTTTTTTTGGAAAATTTGGAAGTTTGAAACGTTGAAGAATGCGCAAAGTACACATATGCTCACTCGATCAAGTCTATTGTAACCACACTGACTCTGGTGTTACTGAAATGAGCTAAATAGACACCTTGCATTAACCAAAACACCAAATTAGAATTAGCCGAGTTAGCTAGAATGTTTGGGAACAGATTTTTGATGGGATATTTGTTAGTTAGTAAACGTGTGGCATTGAACAAAAAAGTATGCTATTAAGTTTTAAACAGGTGTGACCATTCCAACTTCCGGCCATTCAGGCGCTTCTCTTCGCCCGGTCTGGGGCTTCACAGGTGAGCTTTAGTGTCACAGAAGAAAAGATCGGTATCATGGGATAGAAGAATCACGGCACAGTCATTTGCACATGAATACGCAGGTTTTTTTTCGCCCCCGGTCCATCAGGTGCTCACTGCGTCCCCGGATGTACGTCCTCGGCGTCGCTGCAGTGCGAAGACTCCCCGTCGCTGCCGTTGGCCGCCGCCAGCTCCATTTTCGCGGGATCGAAGTGAGCCGAAGGCGCGGACAGGATCAGCACGTGTCCTTCGGTCACCGGCGCCGTGGACGGTGTAGTCGTCGCGGCCGCGTCCACGGTGTAGCCGGCGCAAGGCGTCTGGAAGCACCGGCGCGCGCGCGACGCCTCCCCGGTGCCGCGCGCCGCCACGCCCTCGAGCAGTTCGGAGAGCTCGGCGATGTAGATCTGTGCCATCTGCAGTGTGTCGTACTTGGACAGCTTCTTGTCGTTCTCCAGGGACGGGATGACGCTGCGCAGGCGGTCGAACGCGCGGTTCAGGCCGTGCATGCGCCGCCGTTCGCGGGCGTTCGCCGCGACGCGCCGGTGCCTGTGCGCGGCGCCCAGGGCGTGCTCTTTAGGGGCGGCGGCGGCGGCGGCAGGGTCCGGCGACGTGTCCGGGGTGACGTCAGGCGAGGCGCGCGCGTACTGACCGGGACGGTGCGCACTCATCCAGCCCCGCGGGTCACTGCGGGTCAGCGTCGCGTGCTCGGACCGGGGGGTGTCCTGCGGCAGCTTTGGCACGTGCGCTTCCGACCAAGTCAAAAGTTCAGCATTGGCCATCATGGTCAGAATGTGGAGAATAAAACGTCTAGAGGTCTCGATGTGGTTGTATTAATTCCAGATATTCTGGGTTTTTTCTTTTTAAATTTTTAAAATTTTTTTGGGTAAGGCAATGAAAAATAAATGAAAATGATTGAAATATGGAGTAAAAATCCTTGATGCTCTCCAAACTTTCTTCAGGCACCCTTTTAATCCCAGCAGATTTATTATGAGTTCAATGAAGGAGGGAAAAAAAAAAAAGTTTGAAAATGCAATGCAATCTATTCAAAACTTTGCAGGTGAAACAGAAGCCCTTGATTCCTCCTCAAGCTGAAATCCAGTCAATTCTGCTACGAGTGAAAATTAGTTTCAAAACCTTGCTTGAAAGATCTTCAAGGGCGGTGCATCTACTCAGAAACAGATCTAACGTCAGACGTGGACACACGTCCTGCCTGCATCCAGGTGCTTTGATTGCTCCTTTAGTACCCATTCAGAGTGGACCCTCCTCCCCTCGGAGCTACAGTCGGGTGTTTCAGGGCCAATAGGAAAAGTTCCTCTCACACCCACAGAAGAAAGGAGGATTTGTGGTTTTGACACGCTAGGAAGGCAATTGTTCTCTGGTGATGGATGATTTTGGAGGCGGGAAATGTTACATTTTAATACGAATTGCATTGCGATTGTTGTCTTTGGAGACAAAAATGATTCCACTGGAAAAAAAACCAACAACACAGTGATTGTTTTGTATTTTGGTCTCTGTGCACTTCACTAGGTGAACGTTTTTAGACCATGATGAGAACTCAGTTTTTCTTATTTATTTATATCCATAACTAATTAATTTCATGCCTTAGGTCCGCAAGAGAGATCCACAAGATCCATCTTTGATTAGGAAAAACTTTCTCAGAACCAAAAACCAGCGCAAACTGCACACGGATCACGATAATGAATTGCATATCCTAATCAAAGTGTGCAAAATATTTATCCCAGTTCTGAACTTGGGACTGTTGAGCAAACATCCTTCTATACTGGAATCAACAGCCAGTGCCATTGGAGGAAGCAGCTGACTTCCTACAGCAGAGTGATATATGATTGTGTCAGTTCTCAAATAAACTGTAAAAGGGAGCAGTGGAGTGTTTAAGGCTATAAACCGAGCAGGTGGAAGGCGGCTGGTAAGGCACACCTGTCAGACCCCGTAACTCCAGCCCAAGCAATGAATCATTCAGGTCAACAAGATGGGCTCAAATAATAACAAGCATTGAGCCATGATCATTGACTGCTGGCATGTTGCTGTGGAAAGGAGATTTCATTCCAATATTGTCTGTGTTGTAAATATTTCTTCCTAAACTGTACTTCCTAAAATTAACCAAAGCAACTAAATTAATATGTATTTATTTGTAAAATGCATATATATATATATTATACGCAAAATACCGTATAAAATTAGTAGGTTTTTAAATGTCTTTTTAATTTTTTTTATTTTAACATATTTTATTTTTTTATTTATTGTCTAGGTAATTAACATTTACATAAACCTATATATAAAATGCAATTTTTAGATATTTTTAATTATCAAATCATTATTTATTAAATAATAATATACTATGTTTTAGTGTATATATATATATATATATATATATATATATATATATATATATATATATATATATATATATATATATATATATATATCTATCTCATATGCAACACAAATATCTAAATAAATTTTATATATTTATTTCTTTACCTTCTTTATTATTTATTTAATAATTTCATTCATTTATTATTAAAAGGCATTTTATGAAAACACTAAAAAGAGCATATTTTAATCTATTTATATAAGAAAATGAACGCTTTTATTGTTTTCTTTTGTTTAATTAACTCAATTTAATCCATACCATATACAAATATATATATATATATATATATATATATATATATATATATATATATATAAACATAAATACTCATTCTACTATTTATTTACAATTAAAATATTATTTATGTCACAAGAAAAGCTGTATCTAAACTCAACTTTCTCTTAAAGAGCTGAAAATGATAAAAAAAAAAAAAAAAAACTTTTACAAACTGAAGGACCATAAAAAGGACGAGCCAAAGTAAGCGCATGAACATTAAATGCCAGTGCAGAGCAGCACAACGACGGATTAGTTCGAAGCAGGTCTTTAGGGTCGTTAATGTGTAGCTCTGCATTTCCTGCCTGTAAGCGTTTTCGCCTTTTGGCACAGCAGACACCCGAGGGCCGAGTTGCATCAGCAGCGTAACACTCGCGGCCTTGTGTTTTGGCATGGCCGGTGGTGGGGTGTGGGGAAGATCATCGTAAGTCAGTCGATCCCCAGGGGCCTGGAGATGCTGCTCATCTGAGGGAGAGATGAAAAGAGAGCAAGGCTGGTTGCCTGGCGTCCCCTGGCACCCGTCGCCCAGTCTGAGGCTCGCTGCACATCTCCCATATGCTGTCAAGGGTTACGGTTAAACTTTTTTTTCTGGAGAGTGAAAAGTTGATGGCAGCGTGGGGTGAAATAATGATTTCGGTTACAGCTCCTTGTCTGACTTGGTAATAATGTAACAAATAATTAATTATTTATAAAATTAGCAGCCTTTCCTTCTTGTATTAGAAGGAAAAGATTAAACTTAAATCTTCAAAATATTTGGATGTAGAAAATACAGTAATGTTATTCAGTTTGAAATAATTGAATCATTATATATTAAATTCTGGTTCAAAATGGTATTAGGTTCATGACTATTAATCTCTCAGTGTGTGTGAGTGTGTGTGTGTGTGTGTGAGAGAGAGAGAGCGAGAGCACGTGTGTAATAGAGAGAAAGCGAGAGTGAGTGTGTGTATGTGGTAAATATTAAAGTTAAATAAGGAAATCAGCATGACCTGCTAGCCCGTCATCGGGTTAATGAGCCTTACACGGAGCTGAATAAATGGGCACACTCTGCCTCCATTCATTTTCCTCCACGCATGTTTAATCCTCGCCACCCTACTGGCGCACGCAACAGCCTGCAGCCCTGCCGAATAGGCAATGAGGAGAGAGAGTCCCACTCCCCATCTGCTGTGGCCCTGAGACCCGGGGGAGTGGAAGATGGCAGGAGCATATCAAAGGTCAATCTGGAAACAGCCACCCGCCGTGCCGGTGTTTGAAACCCACTGAGGCAGACGGCCACGCACGGGCCAGCAGACTGGACCTGGAGCAAATCCTGATCCTGTGCTGCACTTTTAGCAGCACGTGAAACCTCTGTTTCTTTTTTAAATCACGTGTGAAACACATCCTGTTCAGGGATCCATACATGCAAAAGGTTTTTGAGCATGGTAACCATTCCTGGATAAAAAAACAAAACAAAAAACCCCTCCCCAAACAGTTTTAGTTTCTGAATCTCTCATAACCTTCAAGAGAAAGTAGAAGCGCAGCTCTCTTCGCTTCTCCGTCCTTCCACTGACTAAATATAAACGACCGTATTTTATAGCCGTGACCCTGAACATTACCGAATCAACACCTCTGACGACGTTCATTAGCATTCTAATCTGACTTTGCTCTGCTTGTTGTCTGACAAATTATGCCACCTTAAACCTTGGTCATGATAAGTTTTATGAACGCATGTCATCACTCAGGGGCTAAGAACGTGAATCGTCACAGACAAGACCAAAATGTTCTAAAAAATGTAATATATTCTGTATCAATTCTAGGTATTGGTTGATGAAAAATTGGAAAAAATTAATTAGACTAAAAGGAAGGATGCCTGGAGTTTTTTTTTTTCTTCTTTTTTAGAACTATTACTACTGTTAATGCATTGCATGACATATAACACATGAACGTGATGCTATACACCTTGGATGCTATAGAGTTATAGAGTGCTACAAACCTTATTCCAGGGCTCTGTAGACCTAAAGCTCCAGGGGTTTCTGATTCCATCCTTAACTCAGGTACATGTTCTCCCCATGTCTGGGTTCAGTGGTTTCCTCATATCTTGCAAAGGTATAGATGAATTTGCTGGAATTGCAGCAGACATGTTGTTTGTTACAAACCAGTTGCACCACAGCTGCATTGCGTACAATGAAAAATACACAACAATTGTTAATGCATCGCTTCTTTCTCAGTCCTGCTCCTGTTTTGCACATTTCACTTGATCTGAAACCCAGGTGAACTCATTTGATTGTCTTTCCAGCTCCAGGTTAAACTCATCAGCTCATTAACAAGCACTTTGTGAGTTTGGAGTGTGTGTGTGTGTGTGTGTGTGTGTGTGTGTGTTAATGTGTACAACACTTGAGGAACTGGCCTAACCCCTGGCTTTCAGTAGATGAGCCGAGATGCTCATTTTATTTAAGAGATTTTAATCTTTAATCGTTTTTGGGATGGAAAAGAGTTTAATTTGGCAACCCTGAATCTATAATAATTCCTATATATAGCCTATAATGTTACAAGTATATAAAACAAACTTTATAATTTTTTTTTTTAATTAAAAAAAAAAAAAATATACATAAATATAACGTTTTCAACAGTAAAGTATAAAAATATATAAAATTTGTCCGCATCCTAATGGTTCTGTGCGTGAGAGCGAAACAGTGCGCATGCGCGCTGCAGATCCAGCAGACAGCACCATTTATATGCTTATACAGTGTTTACAGTAATTTAGCCGTCCTGCCCCTGCCCTCTGTGTGTGCAGGGGGGTAAAAGCAGAGACGAAGGGCTCTTTTATGAGCAGGACTTAATGAAGCGAGGCTAAATGAGCCCCATCTAAACACCGGCCTCAAGTTTCCTAAAAGAGCCGAATCGGACGTTTCCACTTTTCACACAATAAGCGCCTATATAGTGAAACACACACACACACACACACACACACACACACACACACACCCTTGCTTCATGTCTGAGCCATGCAATCAGCAATTATTCTGCTTCACCCAGAGCGATCCGCAAATTAACTAAATAAATAAGTAGTGGTTTATTTTGGGGAAGTGAAGTAAGACACCTTTCCTGTTAAGAGGATTATTACAGTCAGTGCTATCCGAGGCTGATAATTAATCAAACTAGCTTTATCTCTATGCCCACAATGTGTGTTCACATGTGTGTCTTTATAAAACTCTTATTTTTAATGTAATTTCATGCTTTCCATTAGAATGAGATGGTGGCCGCCATTACCTGTTGCTACCAGTAGGAGGCAGTGTTACTGATGACAGAGATGCGAGCATCCTCGTGTTTATTTTCTTTCTTTCTTTCCACAGGTGAAGTGTACACTAAAAACCCTAAACAAATTGTTTGTGTGGCCCAACAGCACACATGCTCATCTTTAGGTTGAACAGAAATCTATCATTATAATGCAAATGTTAACAACTCCCAAGTTAAGAAATGCCAGGTTATTTATACATGTTATAAATGAGAGCTGTTTCAGTTAAGCTCCTGAACATTCTGTTTCATGAATAAAACCTTTTTTCTTTGAGTTATATACCGTGCATATCGGTGCATACATGCTTGTAGGAATAGCTCCGGGAAAAAAGTTAAATAGGTTGCTGAACATTTTCCTCTCTGGTGACCGGGAATGCTTGGATGAACATAATAAAAATACTTAAATAATAAAAGTATTTAACTTCAGTAAGAACTTTTCAAGTTCCTTGGGCTGAAAATGTGAATGTAGGCTGATTTTTCACTCACTTATATAAATAAGTGCCTCTAAGTGTTTTATAGTTTGGGATGACCTTCCACTGACTAGAATACTTTCTGGTATATAGCTTATTGTAGCATACGTTATGAAAATACAAGGTGAACTGGAGAAAAATGGAAGCGTACCTCTAGTATGTTCATGTTCATACACTGACAGACGGTATGAGAAAAGGCAAAGAATTATTTAATAAACTTAGAGCTGAGAGGCATCGTGAACATCAGCCATAGTGTTTTTACAGAAAATCCATCGGTCTCACGGATCTCACGCCTGGGACCTGGGTCTCGAAGCTTGAAAATTGTGCAAATCTGAAGCTTTGAAGTTTGGTCCCCATTCACTATTTTACTAGCTAAACTATCTTTACAAGAAATTAACAAGAAATGATGAATAGCAGAAAAGTAGGCCAGGATTAAAAGTTTTTAAAAAAAAACTGAAGTTACAGGAGCTGGAGTGCTCCTGGAGTGTACGAAAAAGGTTGTTAACTCTGGTTAGTTAGTACAGGATGACAACAACAACAATTCCTCCAAAGTGCTGTTTGATCCAAGCACATATCTTTAAAAATAAATTGGTATTTATTGAGGGATGTGTTACTTTTTTTAAGCGGAACCCATGCTGCCTACAAACGTTTGCACTCAATTATATTTTTGAATGAACTCCAGCCACAGAAGAGCAGCAGTCGACTGTAACGGGAAAAATATTTAATTTATTGCTATTTCATCAGTATTTGGCTATCCATCATGTGTAATAGTCTTATTTGAAGGAGCTAAATCTGCCTCTGGAGATTCGATAAACGCATAAAACATAAAATAATGAGCTCAAGTAGCCATTTTGTCGTTCCTTAAAACCGAGTTAAGGACACCGATAGAGATTAAACGATGAAGTCGATTTATTACGCTTTTCTTCTTTATTGTAAGCTAAACTCAAAGCGCCATGTGTGTTAGCATAACAGCCTATAAATGCGGCGCTCGCAGCAGCGTGTAATTGGGATGCTTCTCCTCAGCAGGGGCCGAGGATCCATTCAGCATCAAAGACAAAAGGGCAGAGAATAAAGCTACAAGCACACCCAGCAGGAACGCCTTCAGTCTTCTCAGGGGGAAAAAAAAAGAGAAAAAAAACCTTTCGGTAAGACTCGAGCGCAGGGCCAAGGCTTCAGCACGACGGCTTGAATATTAAAAAGGAGACGTCCGAGTGAGGAGCTGTCATCTCGTCAACCTCCACTCTTGTCTGAATCTCTAAGCAAAGGCCATGGAAAAAAATGAGAAAAACAGGTGTAAAATGGTGTAAACCGCATCCAGCATTGTTCCTGAGAGTAACTTACATAGAATTTTAAAGGATTTAAAATGTGCACTACATCCTACAGGTGAGTGAGCAAAAATTGACCAGTTTAACTTAAAAAGAAAAGAAAGACAGAAAGATAAATTAAACATGGCAAAAAATAAAAAAAAGAGTTAAACATGACAAAGAAGTATGATATAACTTAGCTATATATTTTAGCTTTTTTTTTTTTTTTCATAACACCGCCATTTGCCAACAATTAGGAATTGTTATTGAAAATTGAAAAAAAATATGAGCATAAAAAAAAAAAAAGAATAAATTTCATATAAGAAAGGCAGACTGTACTTTTTTATCCTGTTAGAGCAATGGTCAAAAATTCCCATAAACACACTCCTAAACCTGGTGGTAAATCCATCCAAGAAGAGTTGAAGCTGTTATAGCTGTAAAGGGCGGGCCAACTCCATATTAAATTTATGTGCGTGTAAAGGCAGACGTCCGAAAACTTTTGGCAATATAGTGTATTTGTGGACAGCAACAATTTCTTTATCTGTTGTCTGTCATATGAGTTGTTGTGAACGTGCTGTCACTAGAGAAATGCTAACTCTAAAGAGAACGAGCGTATTAATATTTAGCTGTTATTTGTCTTACAGTCGGAACTACTTCCAGAGACAAAATAATCAGGTGATAGCGTAAATCTAATTTTTTTTGTGTGTGATTTTCATTGAAATATCTTCTTTCAAGTAAGCGGTTTGTTAACCTGTAACTATTCTGACCAGCGGTTAAATGTTCTGCACTTCTGGAGGTTGTGGGTTTAAATCCCACTTGTCACACAGCCACCGCTGGACCCTGTTGAGACTCTTAACCCTCGCCTGATCGGTCACCGTCTTGGATCGTGTCCTGCTCCATTTGCGTTGTCTGCCAAATGAATGAACGTCAATGCAAGCCAAGAATGTAGAACATCATCTCAGAGGGAAGGAGCTGAAGCAATAATGACCCTGCAGTAAAGCTGTCACGCCAGTCGCGTCAGCGTGGCATATGGGGACCGAGAGGCGCGTGGCTTTACTGTGACCTTGGGCACTTAGGAAACAATGCAAACAATCCAGCAGTGCCACCCTCTCTGAAAATAATTACCCATGTCACACACACACACACAATAATTTTTCTGTTTTTTTCCCCTCTGACTGAAGTGCTAGTGAACTAAAACGTTTCATATTCTCTTTTTTCTGTCCATTTTTATCTGCTCTTCTCACCAAGTTTCACCACTGCTCTCCTCATGTTCTTATATTCATATCCATTCTCTTTTTCTGTCCATCTTTTTCTTCTCCTCTCAGAATTCTTTTCATTTCTCTTTTCACTTGTTTTTAAAAAAAAAATCAAATCCTTTCTCCTCTGTCCATCATCTTTCTTTTCTTCTCAGTGCTTGCTCTTGCCTTCTAACAACATTCTCTTCTAAATCTTAGCTGTCCCATCCCTCTCTCTCTCTCTCTCTCTCTCTCTCTCTCTCTCTCTCTCTCTCTCTCTCTCTTTGTTAGACTGAAGTTAAGGCGATTCCCCACTGACACACTGAACTCACTTCATTCAATGCTGAAGTCCGACACCAGGTCAGAAGTATCTCAAACAAATCCCTTTTAATCCAAACACAGGTGTGTGAGCGGCCATGTTTAATCCTGACTCCTGTATTTGAGAAAGTATATGTTGAATAATAAATAAGTGAGATGTGTGAACTTTATAAGAAAAAAAAAAGAGCTGCATTTTTCCTTTTATCCACTAGATGGGAACCACGCATCATTATTCTGTCTCAGGTGCTGGTACTGAGAATCCTCTTTTGGAAATAAACTGAAAGTGTGTGTGTACGATTGATTAAAGATCAGTCTAAGAGCCTTCTTAGAATCTGTTTCGGTCAAGCTGACAGCCTTGCAGATCTAATAAACAAATAGCGATTATGATGTATGCATGATGCTTTGTTATTTCTGTCATAGAAAGGTTTTTTTTTTAAAAACTAGCCTGACTGCTGCCTTAGTGGACACTGATGTCACCTGGATACTGCAGATTTAGAGTTAAGCATTGCTGCTGTTGGGAATGTTATGAGTATTCAGAGTCGGGCTATGCACCTGCACCTCGATATTCTAAGATCCTCATAAGGACTATGCAAATTATCTTTTTTGTTCATGTCTTTTGAGTAGAAGTGTCCACATCAGGGCTTTTCGATAACATCTAAACAACCATCTTGCCTTTAACCCAAAATAATATCTGGTATAGAAAATACGGACTGTAGGTTGTTTTCTTCTCTGTAGCCAAATGTAACATGATGTAACAGAGCTAGCTCTGTCTCACGATCTAATAAAGAAACTGCATTCATTCATCAGGCAAGAAGAAGATATTTCATCAGGTTGCAGTCTAGTTTGGATGAAGTTCTGCTCCTGAAGTCACACTGATGTTTACTCAGGACCTCAAGCCTCAAGGGGCACATATAATGAGCTTCACTTGAGCTAATGAAGTATTGGAACAGGGTTTACGACAGCAAGCGGGAATCCCCCAAAGGGGAAACAGCGAGGGGAAGTCAATGAGGTCGACTGAGAACAATACTGGAACGCAGCCATAGTCATGTAAACTCTGAGGTCATGTTGCTAATGATGAAAATGAAAATAGGCTTCCTTTCGCTTCTGTGTTTAGCATGGCAACAGCCAACAGGGGGCAGTAGCATCTTTTCATTTTTCCATCAGAACTCTGGGCAGTTAAATGCTTGCTAAGAAAAACGTCCTGCTGAATTTTAGATTCATGACTAGTGCAGTCTCAGGGTGTCCTGATGCACGTGCACGTCTTACACCACACCGTTGTTTGTACCAGTCATCCTGCATCCTCCGATCTCTGTGCTTGTAAGATGTCCCTCAGTGTCTCTCAAACCCTCCTAATCATATAATCTGTCTTTGTTCTTTTGTTTAACAGTTGATTCATTCCTGATAGACAATGCGAACTCACCGGGGCGTCGTTATCGCTAACGTAAAGTAATGTAATATCAAATGAATTGTGATCCCGTCCTGTTTAATTTACTCCTAACATTCAGGATGCAGTGCTTTTCATTTACGACGTCTAATGATGGCCATATTTCACCCGATTAAGATGTTATGAGCAGAGGTTTAATGGCTTAATCATGCACAATCACACCGTTGCGCGAGGCCTCAATTATTCTTAGCAGTTTTTTAATTGGCAGGCATCGATTGTTTATTAATCGGTGCCTTCGTGCAGTTCCTGTGGGAAAGACTTGTAATAAAGAATGAAAGTGACATTCACAGGACTCATCAAAGCTCTCTCTCTCTCCCTCTCTCTCTCTCTCTTACACACACACACATACACACACACACAACTCTACCTCCACCTCTAACCATATGACTCTTTCCTTCCCTTTCACACTTCATATGTGTGTGTGTTTTAGAAAGCAAGGTGAGCTTCCTGTGTCTTTTGCTCCCAAATTTGTCTGTCGGTTTTTAAGCCTACGGCAGTGACATCACTAATCGATAGCTTGCTCTGTGAAAAAGTCAACAGAAAAAGGCCCTGATTAAATAAACAGCCACTACCCTTCAAGGTTGAAGCCGGATATGGAGCGAGCGATCGTCATCTCCGAGTTCTAATCTCATCTGGGTGACGCACATAAACAGCACTGATGGGGAGGACTCCAAAATCCCATCATGATTTGCACCTGTTGGTCAAATGCTCTTCTTTTCTCTTCTTTTTTCTTCAGCTCTGACTTTAATACAGTTCAATTCAATTCCAGCTATTGCAGACTCCAGGGAAAACCACTATGAAATATTAGCAAGAGGTCAAGTCGACCAAGCACATATTTGACGATTGGGTCTTCCGAACTGAAATGGGGGTTGCAAATTAACTTCTTTTCAGAATACAGATCAAGTAGATCAATCACACTGGAGCCGTATGACCTCCCAACATAACATTGTGGAAACCTCAAAAAAAAAGTCACTTTCCCATACTTTGAGCATCCCCCTTCGTCCAGCTCAAAATCTTTATCCATTAAGCATAATGTGTGTCAAATCATGTGTACGAATAGTAAGAAAGACTTGAACCAACTGATGCTAGTGATTTAAGTACAGTTATTTACAATGACCCAAGGTAGGATTGAAGCTATGAAGGGCCCCCAAGATCCTGCTGTAAATGATAGGAAAATGGAGTGTAAAGAATGATTTGTAGGAGGTTGGCAATCTGGGGTGGATCTCCTTGGAGTCAAGTCACTGCTCCTTCAAATTGAGAGGAAGCAGATGAGAATGGAAACTCTGGTGTAGACCCAGGACCCACTAGAGAGATTATCAAGCATTTCCCATTTGACAGAGACCTCAGAGAAAACCCAGGACCTACTGGAAAGATCCTCAGGCATGTTCTATAAGACAGAGACCCTGGAGTAGGCCGGGGGCCCACTGGAAAGATTATTAATGGACAGAGACCCCAAAATAGACCCAGTACTTGCTGTAGAGATTACATCTCACAGATCAAATGGGAAAGTCTGGGGATCCCCCAGAAGGAGCTAGAATCTGTGGATTGTGATAGAAAAGTCTAGGCTGACTTCCTAGCCTGTTTCCACCCAGAAAGGCGGAAGAGAAATCAATGAATAAATGACTGAACGAATATGGTGGTAATGGGATAGGAGGTTGTCTGAGTTTGACAATTACAGGGTGATATGTTGGGGAGCCAGTGTGGCATTTCCTTCAAAAAGCAGATGCTCTAGAAGGTTAAGACATTGGACTACTGATCAGACTGTCTTGAGAGCAAATCTCCCGCCAAGCTCCCAAGGACCCTTGCGCACGACTCTTAACCTGCCAACTGTTTAGATGTATCGTTCCTCAAAGGTAAGTCACTTTACATAAACAACAACAGCCAAATGAGTAAAATACAAGTCTCGTGCACATTGAGGTGACTTGTACAGACCTGCCAACATCTTTGGTAGCATTAATCCCTTGTAGAAAAGCCAATTCACTGAAGAGGAAAGAATGTGCAAGGATGTGAAAGAAGATATTTCCTTTTCAGGTGCATGTTGAATTGTGAATTCACACGCATCAATCTTACCTGAGCCAATAGAAGACAAGAAGGTGGAACTGTCATATCTTTTCACATACAAATACAGAAGAACTTCTTATTACTAAATATTGACCACACCAAGTTTTTGCGTATTTGTTTTCTTACTGCTGCCTCACGCACATCTAGAAAACCAAACTGTCTACCGACATTGGGCAGGGTTTTTGTGGTAAAATTCACTTTTTTTCTCTCTGCTAGCTAGGGTATTCCTGTTAGCAATCTTGGCAGCTCTGTGTATTATCACTGATCCACTGGTAATGACCTATCGGGTCTGTCCATGTCACATGCCTTCATAGGGGAAAAGAAAGGCACTCAGAAAACATATTATCCTAAAGGTCATGGCCGCAGTCTGAGTTATCGTTATTTCATGTCATTGCTGGTTTTTGTGTAATGATCACAGGCCAGAAAAATCCTGTGAAAAGAAACTCACGTTATTCAGATACGCTAAAAAAGTTTGAGTCCAAAAGTCAATCTCAAAGAGACATACGAGGCATTAGCTCCAAATAGGCCATCACTCCTAAGACGAGCTCATATGATCGGTGTCGAGTGAACGCTTCATTTGCGTCCTCATGAGTCCTCAAGATCACGGCCGTATGTCTTTACAGAGAGAATGTAGGCATCGCAGTGAAGCTTTGTATAACACCATCGATTTATAATTCTATCTGAACGCCCCCAGAGACCGAAGGAACGATTGATCTGAGGACACAGATGAACCAGCGTGTGGTCAGCGTGCAAATTAATTCATTTTCTACATCTGCTATTCTATTATTATTGCTTTTGATAACCATTTTGTCTGGAGTAATGTATCTAACCATTTGGCAGCCACAGCAGCGGTCAATAGCAGGAAGTATAGACTTACAGCGGCCTGGTGGACTAAACCTCTTCCAGTCAAGACTTAATTACTCATCACACCTCAGACTGGGTGTTGCACAGACTCACAGTGGAATCCAGGATGTGTGATGATTATTGTAATTATACAACATCATTCAATTTGTAATTTTCAACATAAACTTTCTCAAATGGAAACTGTCATGTGTATACATTTAAAAGGTTATGTGTAGCACACATTTTGACTATTCAAAGAACATCAGCTGGACACAACATCACAACACACAACACAACATCGACACACACAACACCTTCACCGATAAACTGCACGGGGCCGCCCCCTGCTGGTCATCGCAAAGCGTTGTGACACGTCTCATGTATAATATAGCACTACTGCAAGTCACTGTGTGTCCTCACCCCTGCTTTCTTAGAGCTGAATTAATTGGTTGCCTCACTCACTCACACACACACACACACACACAAAACTGTCCTCTTCACGAAGCCAGTGGCTTTAAATAGATTAATTAAACCACAGGGAGTTTTAGTTAAGCAGAGGAAGAGATGTGAAAGCGACTGCTCTGGACGTTTTTGGGGGAGAGTATGCACTTTTCTCTGACGGCTCCTTTATGTAAAACACAATTTCACGGATGGCTGGACAGAGAAATGCTATATTTCTAGTTGCAGTGGTAACTGAACTGCAGGGTGCAAACTGGATATGCTAGTGCTTGGGTGTTAAGATTCTTTAAAATGTCCATACAAACAGATTTGTGAGTAGTTCTTAGCAAAATAAAATAAATAAAACAATCTTCCATTTCACCTGTGTGTGTTATTCATCCCATCATGACGTTGCCTGCATGATGCTGTTACCTTGCAGACGTGGCACATTAGACTAAACACTTCCTGTTGTGTGTAGCTGTTACGCTGATGTAATCGCTCGAGCCTGACGGCCATGACAAACCCAGAGAGAGGGAAAATTCCACAGTGGCATAGCGGGAACGGTTGTGATTTTTTTTTTTTTGTTAAATCTTACCAAGCCATGCATTCAGACATCAAACCCTGGTTTATCTAGAGAAAAACATGTCACTGGGGTGCATATTATTTGTGTTGTGTACAAAAATTTGTGACGTCTGAAAGAAAAAGAAGGCACATGTCTCATTTTCTGACTGGATTCATGTTTGTGCGATTCTTAAATGTCATATATGAATATGTATATGAGTGTGTGTGTGTGTGTGAGAGAGAGAGAGAGAGAGAGAGAGAGAGAGAGAGGGGTTTTAAACATGTTCCCATTTGACATCGCCTCAGGAAATAGTGCATCAATGTGCACTTATAGTGTAAGGAGGGTATTTTTCTGAACAAAAACTTGTAGCTCCTAAGCAATTTGTGCAGCCTATTTGCCTCAAACTACACACAAAAATCATATAGACTTCCTAATTAGCTTTTTTAACTTGGGTTAAACTTAAGTCTGAGGTAAAAACTATTACAAAATTCACAGCATTGTTTGGACTTTTCTTCTGCTCCCTTATAATGACTTGATGCTAGCAGGTCACTTCAGGTTGTTTCTTTTCTGTACATGTGTTCCCGCTTTGGCCTCTAAATAAAAGATTCAGAGAAAGATTTAGAGACTTGCAAAGATATTTGAAAAACAACAACAACAACAAAAAACAAGCCACTATACATTTTCACCCTAGCTAATTTTGTACCTAGCTAATTTTAGCTGGTCTCTAAGTAAGTATGGCACATTATGAGTACATGAAAAAGGGTCCTATGTTTGCAGGGTCCTATATTCCCTAGATTTACATGACACATAATGAATACATGAAAAAGGGTCCTATGTTCCCAGGGTCCTAAATTCCCAAATTTACATGACAAACAATGAATACATAAAAAGGGTCCTATGTTCCCAAGGTCCTATGTTCCCTAGATTTACATGACACAGAATGAATACTTGAAAAAGGGTCCTATGTTTCAAGGGTACTATTTTCCTTAGATATACATGACACATTATGAGTACATGAAAAAGGGTCCTGTGTTTGCAGGGTCCTATGTTCCCTAGATTTACATGACACATAATGAATACATAAAAAGGGTCCTATGTTTCAAGGGTACTATTTTCCTTAGATATATATGACACATTATGAGTACATGAAAAAGGGTCCAGTGTTTGCAGGGTCCTATGTTCCACAGAAGTACATGACACATTATGAATACATGAAAAAGGGTCCTATATTTCAGGGGTACTATGTTCCCTAGATTTACATGACACATTATGAATGCATGAAAAAGGGTCCTATGTTTCAATGGTCCTATGTTCCCTAGATTTACATGACACATTATGAGTACATGAAAAAGGGTCCAGTGTTTGCAGGGTCCTATGTTCCATAGAAGTACATGACACATTATGAATACATGAAAAAGGGTCCTATGTTTCAATGGTCCTATGTTCCCTAGATTTACATGACACATAATGAAAACATGAAAAAGGGTCCTATTTTCTCAGGGTCCTAAATTCCCAAGATTTACATGACACATAATGAATACATAAAAAGGGTCCTATATTTCAGGGGTACTATGTTCCCTAGATTTACATGACACATTATGAATGCACGAAAAAGGGTCCTATGTTCCGAGGGTCCTATTTTCCTTAGATTTACATGACACATTATGAGTACATGAAAAAGGGTCTTATGTTTGCAGGGTCCTATGTTCCCCAGATTTACATGCCACATAATGAAAACATTATGTTCCCAGGGTCCAGTGTTCCCTAGATTTACATGACACAGAATGAATACATGAAAAAGGGTCCTATGTTCCCAGGGTCCTATTTTCCTTAGATTTACATGACACATTATGAGTACATGAAAAAGGGTCCTATATTTCAATGGTCCTATGTTCCCTAGATTTACATGACACATAATGAAAACAATGAAAAAGGGTCCTATTTTCTCAGGGTCCTAAATTCCCAAGATTTACATGACACATTATGAATGCATGAAAAAGGGTCCTATGTTTCCAGGGTCCTATATTCCCTAGCTTTACATGACAAATAATTATTACATCAAAAAGGGTCCTATGTTCCCAGGGTCCTATGTTTCCTAGATCTTCATGACACATAATAAAAACATAAAAAAGGGTCCAATGTTTCCAGGTTCTTATGTTTCCTAGATTTATATGGCACATAATAAACACAGGTTGTAGGGTCCTATGTCCCCAGGGTCCTATTTTGTTTCTTTTTATGTCTATTTTTTATAGGCTACAGTATGGCATTTCTTCAGTTTACTGTATACATTTCATTACTGTTCGAGCATGGAGTTGAACCTCAATTCCAGTGTGTGCAAAACCTAGTTAATTTTCCAAGTGTGGATAAAGAATGGATTTTAAACTAATGTATGTTGTTATTCACTTAAATGTGTCTTTGGTGTTAAAAGGTAATAAAGTTATTAAAGGGCCTTGGGGAAATGAGTCTGAACTACAGAAATCCTTTTGAAAATTTGTCTTATTGTATGTTACAGAATATTGAACTGGGGAAAACAGAACCTTGGGACAACACTGTACGTGCTTGTTTTAGATAAATAAATTATTAATAAAAACCCCCAGCAATTATGCCTCTCAATCTACTATGACTACATGTTCCCTTAACATATAACCAGTAAAATACTTTAAAAAATCTTACGTTCTTATATGAGTGTATCAATCTGTTGAACATCTCATGCCTGACTGATCATTTTCCATGAACCCACATCATTCCCTTAACCCTGTTATGTCTTGAAGATCATGGAAAAACTATATCCTTTTCTGTTTTACTTTCTTTATTTAGTTAGATAGTTAGTTAGATTTAATGTTGGAAAAAGTCCAACAAGAAACAAATAAAAATGCATTACATGGCACTGCAGATGCTGAATCACCCTAATAACTGCTTCTGAAATGGTGACAGAGATTCCCTCAAGAGGAAATTATAAGGTCAACAAACCAATACTGACTTGCAGTTGGGAAGGAAGTTTGAGATTTATGTACTCATGGGACTTTTTTTTTTTTTTTTTTTTTTTTTTTAAATATAAAAGCATTTCCAGCAAGACTGCTGACATTGAATCAAATTTCTTGCTATCTTAAAGACATGCATCGGTTTTGGAGTTAATCATTGTTCTGACCCTGCTGATCTACGGGACTTTTGCACAGCATTTCTTTGTAATAACTAGCCCATGTAAAGTGTAAGAGCTTCCAAGAGACTTCACCTTTTCTCTGTAGCTTTCATCTGCCTGGTCAGCACTGTTTCGAGGATGAGAGAGAGAGAGAGAGAGAGAGAGAAAGAAAGAGAGAGTAAGAGGGAGGCGGGTGAAGTCCCGATCCTGCCATCTCCACAGGTTCTGAAACTAATGAGGGGCCTATTACCCGGCCCTGCCTGACACCTTGTGCATCTCCAGCCTGCCGCCTTCTCGCCTTAGATTGAAACTGGACCGAAGCATGTGAAAGAAAATTGCTCAGCATCATCAATCGAGCTCGGGCAGTTCGGCAGCATGCAATCAGCGCTTAAAGCGTTCGAATTACAGTCCAGGCAGTCCGGTGCGAGAAAATAAGCTCCCATAATGCACCTCCCAGCTGTGAACACTCAAGGCGAGGGAGTCAAGCTGCTGGCAGGAGAACGAGGCAGCCGTGGCCGTGCCATTAGTTATTAGGCCTGGCACTTTGTTTCCTTCGCAGGAGGCAGGAACGCTGCTGGGCTCTGCAGTCAGCATCATTACCAAGCTTCCCTCTCGGGGACGTTTCATAGAGGAAAAGCTCAGTGAATACAATGAAATTGTTTGTGAAATAGTTTTCTACTGTATAAACCTGTGTGTCTAGTGGCTGTTATTTGGGTTGTTTGTATAGAACTGGTGTGGTGCCATAAAATAGCCTACAAGCTGTAAAGTGGGAAAAATCCATGAGACTGGCGAGAGGAGCTGTACTAACAGCGTTGTGTTAAAATTCGACATGATATTGAAGTTTGAAAGCATTTAAAACACACTAAAATATATTATAATAGAATCTATACATTTTGTTACGTAAGGTATAAAACACTTAGGGTGAGCTGATATAGGAAAATAATGAACAATAGGTTGATATGACGAAGCCGAGTCTCCTTTACCATTCAATTCAATTTATTTGTATAGCGCTTTTAACAATGGACATCGTCTCAAAGCGGTTTCACAGAAGTATAGAAACCTAGAAAATATTATAACGTTTAAACTTAAGTTACTATTTATCCCTAATGAGAAAGCCTGAGGCTTTACTACACTCAAATTGATCATTTTCCAATAACAGCCTGTCCTGAAGTGTTAACTGACTGTTACTGAAGCACTGACACTGGAGACTCCTTCCATGAATTCCATACAAAAACATTATTAAATTACACAGTATTCATGTGTATTATTAGCTCTAAATTAATTTTGTAGTTACTAAAATGAGAAAATTAATCAACACCTCCTGACCAATTAGAATCACAGACGGTGGTACAAACCATTTTTCCAACCAACACTATGTTTATAATCCATAAATTTATTATTATTATTATTATTATTATTATTAGCTTTAGTTTGGAAACTAACTCGAGGTCACTAGCAGCTAACGAGTCTGCTCTCTCTGACACTGTCCTTGGGACAAAAAACCCAGAACATCTGGCATAGTAATTGGAGTTATGTGGTTTCTGTGAAATGAATGTAAATAAACGAGCACTTTCATTTGTTTTTAATAGTATGCAGTGTGTTGAGGTGGGAGTTAAATAACACTGCATTATCTTCCTGGTGTTAGTTTAGCTTTTTTAAACATCCGGTCCTTAAAAAACACACACACACACACACACACACACACACACACACACAGATGGAGAGAGAGAGAAATTTGTTTGACTTTTACAATTTCTGTGTAATAACACTTTAAGTGAAACAATAAAAGCAAGATCAGGGATTTGAGCTCATCAGGGATGAGTATCTTGAGGCTTAATTGACTACATTTTAAAAAGCTAAACATTGCTTCTGATGTTTACACAGGGTCGGAAAATTCCAGAAAATCATTACACTTTGAAACGGAATTAATTTCCCCGGGAAAAAACAGGGTTTTTGGGAAAACAAAAACTCCACCCAAACCCCCAAAAAACGGTGTTGTTTTTAAAAGGGTTAATAACAGGGGGCTTCCCCCCCGTTAAAAACCCCTCCCCCAACCCCTGACGAGAGATATACCTGATAAAATATGAAAATCGTTGGTTTGGAAATCTTTTTTTTTTCCTTCCTGAATATCACTGCATTTATCTTTGCTTCTATGGAGCTTTATATTGAACATGTAATACGTTTGAATTGATGGCTTCATGACCAGTTCTGTAGCAATGCTCATAAATAAAATCTCTCGTTTAATCGCTTTGAATAACAGCTGTAAATCACTGTTCCCATACCAACAAACAGCTCTCCACCAGCCACAGCGACATCATTTTTCCCTCTCTAATATGGTCAATATTCTTCTAAATGAATGATCTGGCCAGTCTTATAATTGCAGCAGCCTACACATGCATTGGCAGTAATTTGCTCTTTATTTTCAACCCGAATACCAATTAAGCGACAGAGCTGTCTCCTTGAGAACTTGGTAATATGTGGTTGACGAACACTCGTTTGCTTATGGAGATTCGTCGGGAACGGTTTATGAAAAGGAAAACAAAAAAAAACCCTTGTTCGGTTAAAGCCGAATTCTATCGATCGTGCCTTCGGCTAATGGTCTCTATAATTAACAGCGTCGATATTCCACCGCACGTGCTGCTGAGTGTACAGTAGGCTAGAGCTGGTCTGGAGCTTGACATTTCTCAAATTGTGTTGGATTGATCTTCGTTTTGTGTGTGCAGAGCATGAAAAACAATGAAGAGGAAGTGAGTGGAGGGGATTTTTTGCCAAAAAGCGCTTGGAGACATGCGAGCAAGCCGTTTGTTACGGGTAGCAGGGCTGGGGTTGAACCACTAGGGGGATCTCAGCAGGGGTTTGTTATGTCATGTCTGTTTTTGTTTACGTCGGCCATGTGTCAGTTAAGCCCTGCCCTAACCTAATGTGTCTTGATTGATGTTCACCTGTTCCTAATGTTTCATGATTACGTTTCCTATTTATAGTCCTGTCTTTGTCTGCTTTAGTTGCTAGTCCTCGTTCGTGTGTAGGCCGATGTAGTGTTGCGGTTTTCTGTTTCATGTTCATGTCTCGTGCTTTATGTTAATAAAACCCCGATTTTCACGCCAAGCTTCGCGTTGGGTCTGTTATATCCTGCCGGACACTACCGGCCGTAACACCGTTATTTAAATCAGAAAACATCTGTTGCACTTAAATACCACGCAGTCTAGGAACAGAAACCAGGAAGTACACCAAAAAATAGAGAACGAGCAACACGTCACATGGTGGATGTTTCTCTTAGCTAAATGTAGAAGTTTTAAATTGTTTCCTGTAGTCAAAGGATGACATTCTATTTGTTAGCGCAATTAAATTGGCGTTTAATTTAAGATAAAAACAAACAAGAGATGCTTGTAAGGTTTCATTATTAGCGCCTTAAAAAAACCCACAAGAGGCAAAGTATATTTTCTCGCTTTCTTTTTCGACGTTCATCATCATGCTAATGAGAAATCCAGTGTAGAAGACAACATAGTGGAGACAACATACTTCGGACCCAGTCAGGATTATTTACATACAGGCGCTAGCTAGCATGCTATAGCAAATGGCATGCTAGCTTAACTAACAACATGGAGCTTGAACTAAGCTAGTCAACTTTTAATTGAAATAAAATAGTAAAACAGATGAGAAGGTGTACACAACGCTCGAACTTGAAACTGTCGTAGCTGATTAGCCAGCTCTTTGCTAGCTTTAGCTAATTGTAAAACAGAAGCTAATCAGATTCATCCATCGAAAAGATAAAAATTCGACTAATAGTTTCCACGATTCGTTAGGTCATTAGATGTTTCTAAAACCGACTTGAACTGTTATTTTATTCGTCGTAAGCTAACATACTGTTTACTGTTGTTCAGTTCCAACCTGCTGAGCATCAATGCACTGAAATCCGTCTTCACTCTTATGAGTTTGAGCCAACGTTTTCCACATGGCCTACATTTATCAGAATGTTTACCGTCGGCAAAGTTCAGCAACACACCTCCACTTTGTCAAAATAGTCTATAGTCAATGCCTTAACCTGACGTCATCTCATGTTTATGGCTAATTTACAGAACAGATCTCGTAAAGGAAAAAGAAGAGCAATCATGATTTAGTTTATGATATAAGATTTTTATTTCATTCCGCAGACCTCAGGGCTTACTGACAAGATGAGCTATACTTATTGTATTTTATTAGCGTGGAAGTTATTATTCTGCATTTTAGTAATGGTCTTTTTATTGCATTATATATTCTATTATTCCATGTCCCAAAAGCCAGATTCTTCGTCCTGGGTTTGGGTCGTCGGGCCCCCGCCCATGACTGCTACCCAAAATAAACTGAACCGGACCCTTATGCTCCTTCCTGCGGGTGGTGGACCTACTGGAAGGTGGGCCTATGTCTTTCCTTCGGGCTGTGCTCGGCAAGGCAAAGATTTGGCCACCAGGCCTGGCTCCAGGGTGGGGCCCCGGTGACGCCAGTCCGGGTGATGTAACGGTCCTTGATGTTGTTCCTTAACAATATCCTTAACAACAGCTCCTCCACATTGAAAGGGGACAGTTGAGGTGGCTCGGGCATCTCTTTCGGATGCCTCCGGGACGTCTCCCTGGGGAGGTGTTCCGGGCATGCCCTATCGGGAAGAGACCCTGGGCACGTTGGAGAGACTATGTCTCTCAGCTGACCTGGGAACGCCTCGGGACCCCTCCGGAAAAGCTGGAGGAAGTGTCTGGGGAGAGGAAAGTCTGGGCATCCCTGCTTAGATTGCTACCCCGACCCGTCTCTGGCTCTGCTTATCCGACCCGGCTCCAGATAAGTGTAAGACAATGAACATGAACATGAATATATTCTATTATGCTTGATGATGCAATAAGGAAAGTAGGGTGAGCCAGTTGAATGATGGGGATCAAGAAGAGAGAGAGAGAAAGAGAGAGAGAGATCAACATCAGATTTTAAATTGCACATGCCTGAAGCTAAGCACAATGTCCTTTCATACTTTTCTCACAAAAGTTCCAGACATACTACATCATCATCATCATCATCATCATCATCATCATAATCATCATCATTATCACAAAGTACCAATCAAACTACTGGTATTTTTCCACCAGATAGTGAGTACCAAATTAGTCAAAAAACATTCTGTAACTCAGTATTTCTGATAAATTTGGTTGTTCCTTCTCAGCAGGATTCCAAGATAAAAATAAATAATGGAGTTAGTGTCACAAAAGACAGGAAACGTAAAAGAAAAAAGAAAATCAAGGTGTACATCTCATATTGCATACTATCGTCCTGAGAAATGTCTGACTTCATAGAGTGGATACATTGTGGTCAGTAAAAAACCCCGGAATGTTCCATTTGGTTCCATTCCAGCTTTGAAAGTGTAAATGAATCCTTAAAGTTGAAAGCATGGTCGAGTCATGTCTCATTGAAACCTCATGACCATCAGTTGGGTGACAAGAGAGCAAAACAAAAATGAAGGACATGGTGGACATGTTGAATTGAAAATGTCTGGTTCTGAAGAAATGTTGCGATGTGACTAAATCTAACAACGGGCCATTTTTTTTTTTTTTTTTTTTTTTTTTTTGTTGTTTTGTTTTTTGTTTTGTTTTTTCACTAGGAGGTGATATAACATCCCATACAAGGAGCTCAAATCATCTTGACATAGGCTAGTTAGTTAGCTGATTAAAGTGCTGTTATAATTGAAGTGTGTGCACTATGTGGCTTGATTTTATCTGGAAAAACAACAACAGCAGCAATTTGCGGGAAGAAAATGTTCCACAGTGGAAATAGCTGAATTTCTCTGCTTGGTTAGTTAGCATTAATTTATTTTCTTTGCTTGCTTGCCTAAGTACTCTGCTTGCTAGTTAAAGTAATTCCTCTGCTCTCTAGTTAGTCAAATTTCTCTGCTTGCTAGTTAGTCAAATTTCTCTGCTGGCTAGTTAGTCAAAATTTCTCTGTTTGCTAGTTAGGGAAATTTCTTTGCTTACTAGTTAACCAAATTTCTCACCTTGCTAGTTAGGGTAATTTATCTGCTTGCTAGTTAGCCAAATTTCTCCTCTTTCTAGTTAACCAGATTCTTTGCTTGCTAGTTAGGGTAATTTCTCTGATTGCTAGCTAGTCAAATTTCTTTGCATGCTAGTTATCCTAACTTATCTGCTTGCTAGTTAGGCAAATGTCTCTGCTTGCCAGTTATCCTAATTTCTATGCTTGCTACTTAGGGCAATTTCTCTGCTTTCTAGTTAGGGCAATTTCTCTGCTTTCTAGTTAGGGCAATTTCTCTGTTTGCTAGTTAGGGCAATTTCTCTGCTTGCTAGTTAGGGTACTTTCTCTGCTTGCTAGTTAGGGTAATTTCTCTGCTTGCTAGTCTAGTTGCTTTCGGCTGCTCCCTGTTCGGGGTCCCCACAGTGGACCAACTGGTCCGCACAACCACTTGGCAAATGTTTTTTTTTTTCGCCGGATGCCCTTCCTGACGCAACCCTCCCATTTTTCCGGGCTTGGGACCGGCACTGCATCCAGTGGCTGGGGTTGAGGCATTGGCTGGGAATCGAACCCGGGTCTTCCGCATGATATAGGATAAACCTACCACTGAGCCACCAATGCCCCCAATAGATCGGTAGGTTTGTGACCTCAAGCTGACACGAACTTGGGTTCTGCAGCAGGACAATAATCCAAAACACACCAGCAAGTCCACCTCTGAATGGCTGAAGAAAAACAAAATGAAGACTTTGGAGTGGCCTAGTCAAAGTCCTGACCTCAATCCCATTGAGATGCTGTGGCATGACCTTAAAAAGGTAGTTCATGCTCAAAAACCCTCCAATGTGGCTGAATTACAACAATTCTGCAAAGATGAGTGGGCCAAAATTCCTCCACAGCGCTGTAACAGACTCACTGCAAGTTATGGAAAACGCTTGATTGCAGTTGTTGCTGCTAAGGGTGGACCAACCAGTTATTAGGCTTAGGGGGAAAACACTTTTTCACACAGGGCCATGTAGTTTTGGATTTTGTTTTCCCTTAATAATAAAAACCTTCATTTAAAAACTGCATGATGTGTTTACTTGTGTTATCTTTGACTAATATTTAAATGTGTTTGATTATCTGAAACATTAAATTGTGACAAACATGCAAAAAAATAAGAAATCAGGAAGGGGGCCAACACTTTTTCACACCACTGTATATATATATACAATATAAAAATAAAAAATATACAGTGCATCTCAAGTTCATCGATTAAGCTTCAAAAGTAGACATTTTGAAAGCCCTTTAAAGGAAATGCATAATATTTATTTGAATGACTGATATCTTCATTGATTCATCTCTTATTTATTTATTTATTTATTTATTTATTAGTTTTGGTTACAGCCTCCAGCTACATCATTTTGCCCATTAGCATCCCAAATAAACCCAGATGAGCAAAGTGGGCTTCTGTATTCCGCCTCATTAAAACAGGACGTGATAAAAACATCTCTACTAATAAGGTGGTGAAGCCTTTAGAACAGCCTCCCTCCCGTTCTCTTAATGAGAGCTGCAAATACCAAACACTGGCCTGGCAGTTGCCTGGCAGAGGATACACACAGAGAGAGAGAAAGAGAGAGAGAGAGAGAGAGAGAGCGAGAGAGAGAGAGAGAGAGCGAGAGAGAGAGAGAGAGAGAGAGAGAGAGAGAGAGACAGGCCTGGTGTTATTAAAAAAGGGCACGAATATAAGAAACACCCTTACAGTAAATTACAGGTCCATGTCACAGAGGGGAAATGTGTGAGAATTCACTGAGCAGAAAATGTGGATTTTTTTTTTCTGTAACAGTTCTGATTGGTTATCATTTCTATAATAACGGCTCATTCACCCAGACATAAGAGTTATAATTACTTGTTATAAAGGGTTATAAACTCTTTATAATAAGAAAGTTATAATTTAACAACATAACAGTTATAATCGTTGATATTGTGAAGGTTTCTGTTTATTTAATGCTTATTATGTAAGGAGTCTCCAGTGTCAGTGCTCTGTATATATAATAATAGTTATTACAATATTTTAAAAAATGTATTAAGAAATGACATTTCATTATTTTTATCCCTATATAGTTACACTATATTGCCAAAAGTTTTGGGACGTCTGCCTTTACATGCACATGAATGTAATATGGAGTTGTCTCGCCCTTTGCAGCTATAACAGCTTCACCACTTCTGGGAAGGCTTTCCACAAGGTTTAGGAGTGTGTTTTTATTTTTATTTTTTAATTTTTGACCATTTCTCTAGAAGCGTATTCGTGAGGTCAGACACTGATGTTGGACAAGAAGGCCTGGCTCATATTCTGCACTCTAATTCATCCCAAAGGTGTTCTATCAGGTTGAGGTCAGGACTCTGTGCAGGCCAGTCAAGTTCCTCCACACCAAACTCACTCATCCATGTCTTTATGGACCTTGCTTTGTGCACTGGTGTGAAGTCACGTCGGAACAGGAATGGGTCATCCCCAAACTGTTCCCACAAAGTTGGAAGCATGAAATTGTCCAAAATGTCTCTTAATGCTGAAGCATTAAGAATTCCTTTCACTGGAACTAAGGGGCCAAGCCCAGACTCTGAAAAACAACCCTACACCATAATCCCCCCTCCATCAAACTTTACACTTGGCACAATGCAGTCAGGTGAGTACCATTCTCCTGGCAACCACCAAACCCAGACTTGTCCAACAGATTGCCAGACAGAGAAGCGTGGTTCATGGCAATTCCGGGCTGAGTTGCTGCTGTTCCCAATTGCTTCCAGTTTGTTATAATATCACTAACAGTTGACCGTGGAATATTTAGTAGTGAGAAAATCTCATGAATAGACTTATTCCACAGGTGACAACCTATCACGGAACAATGCTTGAATTCACTGAGATCCTGAGAGCGACCCATTCTTTCACAAAAAGCAGTCTGCATGCCTAGGTGCTTGATTTTGTACACCTGTGGCCATGGAAATGATTGGAACACCTGAATACAATGATTTGAAGAAGTGTCCCAAAACCTTTAGCAATATAGTGTATATAACAGTGTAGAACATCTTTGAAACAAGTTAGTTTCTTGGTCTCTTGAATATAATAAGACTAAAATGCACCTTGTCATGTTACCAGGAAACTAGAAAGTGTACTCCTCTATCCTGAAGAATTTTTCAGAATATTTCCAGTTACATCTTTAATTTGGGCCGTACCAAAGGTCTGACACTGGGGACTCCTTCCAAATATGAGCTCTTCACTATAGGAATGTGAGAATGCCAGTTGTCTGCAGAATGAATGTGAAATGAGGCACTAAGTATTTACCAAATCTCTAAAATAACCCCCTGTTGGCCCCACCGACTTCCTCCCTGATGCCTGCATGTGCTCGTTTGTGTGTGCGTGTTCGGCTAAGCAGGATGCTGAACAATAAAAAAAAAAAAACAAGAGATAGATTCCATTACGACAGGCCGCCATAATCACCTGTCTTCAACAAGCCTCCACTGAAAGGTTGCAATCTATCGGCTAGTGAATGCCAATTATCCTCCTAAACGAAGTTTTGCACAGTGATTCCGTCAGCTGGCTGGTTGCGCCGCTCGAGACGCTTTGTGAAGTTGTCATATTTTTCATCATTCCCACTAATGCCGTGCGAAAGATGTTCTCTGGAAACGTCCATGCTAAAATGAGGCTGCTTGTACAAGCTTTACAGGGAAAAGAAATTGAATGGCAAAAGCATGTCAGCGCAGATCACTGAGTAATCGCATTCTAATTGTGACGTGCAGACTGACTTATACAGTCATGCATTCAGGATGATACACAGGCTATCAAAATATTCACTCATTTTAATTAATGCACTGACATTAATGTTTTCACTGCAGATAAACCAATTTTTGAGTTATTTAGTGATCAGAGTCTGAACAGATCCTGTGTGATAACAAGGTTTAGTATATATGAAAATATTTAAACAATATCCAGTCTTTGTGCCCATCAGTCCCAGTAGAGGTGTGGCTTTTGTGACTAAATGAAGGAAGCGTGGTCTCTGTACTTGTCAGTCCCAGCAAAATATGCATGGCCTAAGCCTGTGTACCTGTCACTCCCAGTAAAGGACATGTGGCCTAAGCTTATGTGCCCATCAGTCCTGTTAAAAGAAGATGTTCCCTAGGCTTATGTGGCTATCAGTACCAATAAAGTAGGTGTGGCCAAACTTATGTGCATGTCAGTTCTAGTAAAGGAGGTATGACCTAGGCTTAGGTGTCTATCAGTCACAGTAAAGGAGGTGTGGCTTAAGCCTATGTGTATGTCAGTCCCAGTAAAGGAGGTGTGGCTTAAGCCTATGTGTTTGTCAGTCCTAGTAAAGGAGGTGTGGCTTAAGAGCATGTGTGTGTCAGTCCCAGTAAAGGAAGTATGGCTTAATCCTATGTGTTTGTCAGTCCTAGTAAAGGAGGTGTGGCTTAAGCCTATGTGTGTCAGTCCCAGTAAAGGAGGTGTGGCTTAAGCCCATTAGTGTGTAAATCCTAGTAAAGGAGGTGTGGCTTAAGCCTATG
>JAUCMX010000016.1:21875728-21890728 GCA_033459395.1 Hemibagrus guttatus | reverse complement strand
TACACCTGTTAAAAGGCCTTAAATCAATCCAATAGATAATCAAAAACTATCCTCAAGACTGTTGCTGTATATTTCTGGCCTAGCCCATTGGAAGGTTCACTGCTCACATGCTCCACTGGTCATGTTGACGTATTCTAAAGCCTTTTGTTTGGTCAATTTTTCATTTCCACCAATGCTGAATCATTGTACTGTAACAGCAGCTATCAGATGAGGATGGTCACAGTGCCCGGTTTGCAGGAAATGGCCATTTTCCTCTTTGATTGTGCCAGTTGTTTGCAATTTAGATGGCAGCCATAAAGTGGAAGGTTCCTTGGAACTGAGATTGCTGGAGAAAGATACTGATGTGGTTTGGCTTGACAGTCAAATGCCCATTTTCCTGTTCCTTTTTGAACCAGAAATGGTTTCAAACGAATTTTAGATTTGCATTGAGCCATTTGCAAGAGTAGGCTATTAGTTCTGAATTGCTCATATGGACTTAATTATTTATTTTCCTTTATTCAGTCCAAGTGGATTAATGCAGGTACGTGATATCATAGAGGTCTGTTTTTGCCCGAGCAAAACATATTTCATATTTTATTTGTGATTCCCCCACATCTCTCCTTAAGAAGGCTTCCCACTTAACCTCGGCCTGGCTCGTTTTCCAGCTCACTGGTCCTTATTTGTTTCGGCAAGAACTATGAGTTTTGCTCTTTTTATGAAAGTGCACAACCTACAAGCTGTCTTTTCTGTGCAAGAATTGCTTATTATTTTCTTGAGGAAAGAAAATTAATTCAGCTGAGACCAATATTTAATATTAATGTCATAAAAAATGGATAGATGGTGTGGCGGAGGTGGAACGTGTTTCTCCCACTGACTAATTCAAGGATATTAGAGAGACTTGTTTGTTTTCATGGTGTCCTGTTGTGAAGGCAGGGTCAGGATGAATTAAACAGCACAGCACTACAGAGAGAGAGAGAGAGAGAGAGAGAGAGAGAGAGAGAGAGAGAGAGAGAGAGAGAGAGATGAGAGAGAGTGGGTGAAAAAGCAAAAGAGATAAAGAGTGTTTAAAAAACATCCCCTCAAAACGCAGGCAAGATGAAGTGAAGCGTAACCAGTCATGCAAACAGGACCTTAGGAGGGCTGTTTTTATTTATTTATTTATTTTTTTAAGTATGGCTGTTCCATATTTATCATCACCCTAGGTGTGTTTGTTTTGATATGATGAGCGTTTGGAAGATATCAGAAGCTGTTTAGGGCCGGATATTAAACAACAAAGTGCGCCTCTGTTGATCTATACTCAAGAACACTTCTCTCTGAGATTACATTGGCTTTCCAAGGTTAAAGCATGAGTGGAAAAAGTCGTCTTCTGGCTCAGCACTAGTTGGTCGTAGTGGTTGGTATTGTGTGAACATCAAACACTGTGACAGGTTCGATTTAAAATCTTTGACTTAATGTCAACTACAGACAGCTAGACTGAAAAAATAACCCATGTTTCTAGTCATATTTGGCAGAATTGGTAGGAATCTTTGGATTTAACAGTGTTCCTGCACCACTGTTAAGAACCACATGGTCACACGTTCAAATTTGTTTTTTTCCCTTACCCCTGAACTTTGGAATGCAGAAATTCCAGAAACGGGAACAGAATCTCACTTGAGTATGAGTAGTGAGCCAGGATGGGGAACCCATGTGTCCATTTGTAAAATCAGGAAATTTGACGTTCAGTTTATGGATCAGAGATAAAGCAGATAGTAGAAGTTAATGAAACTGGGTGAACCTCCAACACTGCTGACTCTGAAAGGCCACATTTAAATTTCCCAAGCCGTATTGTGGCAGAATTAACTGCTTGCTTCTTCCTGGTTTAGAAAGGATACTGAGCTAAACTAAATCAATTGGAGATTTCACAAACCATCAAATTTCTGGGAAAGTAATGAGGGGAGATAACTCATGAAACAAGCCTAGTCTGAGACCACATGGCGTTTGATGTACAACAACACATTTTGTAGAAGTATTATGGTAGAATTGAGGGTTGGTTCAATAATAATCGAGGGTTGGCAGACAGTAACCCAACCACAGGGTCAATCCGGGGTCTCTGAAGTTGCAAGGCAGTAATGCTAACTTAAACTTTTCATTATAGTTACCTTCAATTTCCTTGCATCTTGAGATGGTGTTGATAAACATTAAATCAATGAATGATCAAGACTGATCAGCTCATTTTCCTTGACAAATTGTACTAGAATTGATGGGTCGCTGCTAAACGCCAAAATGAGAATCAGTTTCTGGGAGCTTCACAGCCCAAAGACAGCTGAGATGTCTCACTCTATTGATGCCTGAGGTGGCTACAGCTCACTAAAGAGGGCTGTAACTCTTGAAGTGAACTCAAAATGAGAATAGATGGTAGGTGTCCTTTGTGCTGGAAGAAACTGGTCGACCATAAAAGTAAAGATGTATGATGGTGTGAGGATGAGTAATTCCCTACCGGGTGGGGTGGAGTGGGGGGATTGCATCACCCACATTGGCTCCAGTGCTCTGTGACGGCACCACAAAGTTTCCTCCTGGCTGTTGTTGTCTTCCTGGTCATAAGTTACAGGCACTTCAAAAAAAGGCCTGGGACTTTTTTACATCTTAATTCTATAGCTACTTCTTGGTCTAATGAGTTCCGTAGGTTGTTTCTTTAATTTCAAATGACATTTATGAAGCTGTTGATAATTAGTTATATAATATATTGTAGTATAATATTATTGGCACTTCGAACATCTTTTAGTGCTCAAGGATTCCTTTTGAATCCAGAATGCCAAAGTAGGCAGCATTTCAGATCAGATTTTGATCACCTGAGGTGAAGCCTATCCAATGTAAATAGCATATAACCTGATCTATTCAAAATAGGTTTTGAAAAAATTATTTTATTAAAATAAAAATTCATTTGAAAAACATGGACAGTTCCCAAAACTGTGCCAAAACTATTGAAACAGCAACACCAAAGAAGACAAAATAGGGTTTGGGATCGAAAGATGAATATGGGATAATAGATCAACATTTCAACTTTCTTTTCCTGATATTTACATCTGCAATGTAATATATACATCACAGATTTTTGAAGTGATCAAGAACTATTGGAACACCTTGTTGCCCTGTTATGCCCTGTTCTATTGATTGATTTATTGGGCAATTAATAGCTTTGAACGTCTCAGGTTTCTTCTGTGAGGACTGTGTTTGTTGTTAAAAACAACATGAAGACCAGAGAGTTAAGGAGAGTTGTGTATATGGAAGAAATGCAAGCCATTCTGAAGCTGAAAAAAAAAATCAATCAAAGCCATTGCACAAGCATTGAGCATAGCCAATATAACAATTGGGAATGTTCTGAAAAAGAAAAAAACCACTAAGGTGTACTAATAACCAGACATCGAAAAGGTTGGATAAGGAAAACAGCAGCGGTTTATGACAGAAATAATGTGAGAAAGCTGTGAAGAAAACCCCCCAAAACAACAGTCGGTGACATCATCAACAACCTACACAAGGCAGCAGGGAAGGTAACACAGAGCAGAAATATAGAGGCCATAACACTAGATGCAAAGAAATAAAACATAACAAAAATAACAATGGCAAATTGTTGCTTATGCAAGACTAAAAGGCATAACACAACATATTAACACAAATGTTTGATTTTTAAAAATGATTTTTAAAATGTTTTTACATTCTTTTATTTTATTTAAATTTAAAAAAAAAATGTAATTATTTTTGTTTTAATATTTGTTTTTCATTTTCATTTTTTAAAGTGTTTTTTTGTTTCTACTTTTATTTTTATTTTCCTGTTTATTTTGGAACAAATTCAGTCTCCAAAAAAGCAGATCATATGCAGCATAGCTGTAAATATCCTTCGACATATTGCTTTTGATTGTACATCATGTCTAATTTAGAAACCACGAGGACAGAATGGAGGTTTATCGTATCATTACAACACCAGCTAAAGAGAGTAGCTATAAAAGAGAATAGTATAGAGAAAATACAGTATAGAGAAAATACAGCAGCTAACGCCTTCCTCTTGTGATATAATGAATTATGTACATTCTTACTTTCCAAAATGGTGTTGGTGCAGTTCTAAGAAAAAAGGCCTTGATTTATTGTTCATTAGCGATTGAACCATTTCCACGCTTTCTCTTTTCAAGTTTTCATGAAAAATAATGATATTTTTTTCATTGTACAATCTGTACCAGTCCAGGTAATGGAACACTGTCAAGGTAGCTAATAACCAGAGAAAGAAAAAGAATCCTCTCAATATAAGTGGTATTGGATGTGAGTTTATTTCTTTTGAAGTACATCCTGAATGTCATTTCAACCTTCATAACTTTTTATTGCCTAGGAACATCTCTGTTCACCTGCTATCAACTTGCTATTAATTTGCCTGCTAATTAAGTGATGTATTCTAGCTTGTATATTAGCTTGTAATTTAAATAGAACAAATTTAAATATTTTATGCGGAGTCCCACAAGGCTCCATTGCAGGCCCCATGTTATATATTTATGCATATATACACAACTAGACTTACTAATGAGATTCCTTTATAGAATCAATGTGAATGTGTAACTAATAGGTAGGTAAATAAGTCATTTAAAAAACAAAAAAAACCCCAAAACCCTAATATTAATTATATAATATTAATGAGCTAATATTAGTAGGTACAAATGATGCTATCCTGTATCATTTGCCTGCTAATTAGCTGATCAGATAGTTCTATAAGTTCTCTTGTACTAACTTGTAGTCTTTACAAATTAAACAAACTTGTTTTATGTGGAATTCCACAAGGCTCTAGTGTAGGTCCTTTTCCTATTATATATAATCAGTGTGAATATATCAAGTAATTTGCAAATAAAGAAAGAAAACAAATCTGAGCTTCTAGTAGTGGGTGCAAAGGCAAGACAGCGATGGCAAGGTGGCAGCTCAGCATGTGTGAACATCTTTAAGACTGTCGAGAAAAGCGTCCCAGGCGGCTCCTCGTGAAGCTGCTGAGGGAGCGCCAAGTGTTGCAAAGCTGTCATCCTGGCATCTTTGAAGGATCTGATTTATAAGGACGTTTTGATTTGTTTTCGACATACATTGATCTATGCGATTTCATGGTTTTGAGATCTTTATTTTAAAACTGTGTTATTCTACAATTTGGAAAATGAAGACGCTCATTTGTTTCTGAGTAGGTGTATCCAAACCTGGCAGACTATTTCGGGAGATGGAGTGCTGCTTTGTTTAATTCAATGCCACCAGAACAATCAGTACTCATGCACCTAGAGATGTCAAGGGATGAGATCATGATTTATCTTAATGATTTCTTTTAAATAATGGCGGACCCTGAGGTCAGGAAGCAAATCCCAAAGTGATGATATTGGCAGAACTGGACTTTAATTCTGCTCTAGGAGCTTATTATCCTGTGATAATCCTGTGATATATCCTGTGAAGCACTGGGATCCTTTCTAAAGACGATTATAACACTACTGCGAAATGAGATAAAAAACACTGTGAGTCAAAAACTCTAAAAACAATAAAAACTCCCGATAACGGAAGTAAAATTGAATTATTACAAAAGGATACCAATACACATGAGAGTTGAATATTGACGTAAAGGGCAGTTTCAAGGTCCGTCTGGGATCTCTGACGTAAACTAATCTGACACAGCAAGCTAAAATTAATTGCCGACTGTTTACTAGAACTCAAGGCTGGCTTCTACGTCTGTTTTGAAGCTTGTCACAACACACAGAAGGAGGTTTATGGGTAAGTGTAGCACACAGAGGTGCACTGTTGGGCGAATGTAATTCTTTACATCTGACTGCAAACGTGGTGTCGCTGTAGCACAGAATTAGTAAGTCTCCAGAAAGTGCCGATGTGCAGCAGGGAGACATTTGTTGTGAAAAAAAGCTCACCGGTTTGGGCACTAAATACACCGTGACTATATATGTATATGTAGCTAATAGTAGTGCTATATTTATTTTATTCAGCTAGCTAAAGTTTTGTTGTAGTTAGCATAAATGGAAGGAGTGAAAGCAAAATTAATCCATTTTAGAGACATATAACAGGGTGGTGTAACACAGCCTGATGTGAAGCATAGCAAGATTGAATTTTTTCTGCTTAGAGTTGAATTTGAAACATTCCTCAAACAAGTTCTTGTTATAGCACATGGTCCTTTTTCTTTTTGGAAGATATGAAGACAAAAGAAAAAAAACAACAACTCGGGTATCTAAATGAGGAACTGACCCTACAGAGACCCTATAACACCTTCCGACCAATCGGGGTCAAGAATTCAATAATGCTTTGGTATAATTAATGAGATCCGATATCTAGACAGGAGAGAATTTTATAAAAATGACTTAGAACCAGGAAGTTAGTGATACGCTCCTCTCCTCTATTCATTTCATAATAAAATGTGAATTGTTTCTAGTGGAAATGTTCAAGCGCTGTCACTGGGTTGTGTCATTTATTTCCATATTTTTCCTCACTACAGTTTTTTTCCTATAATTATCACTTCCCAACAAGAGCAACATGATAAACACTGTGCACTCGCACGCAAAGTTCTCTCCTTCCTAACTTTTTTTTAAGGTCAGCCTGCCTAGAAAAGATAGTCATCATTACACCAGGATGAATATCTCGGTTCATCAAACGCCGCTTACAAATTGCCATAATGAGAGTTTAGTTTAGTCCCACATGCTGTTTTGAGACTCTGAGACTCCCCCCGAATGCCAATTGGGCTGAACCAAAATGAAGAAACTAGCACGTTGAACACACAAACGAAGAGAGAACTGCGACTCGATCCGACTCCCGCGCTCCTGCTAATGCTCTGAATCCTCTCTCGACGCTGGGGTGGAAAAATCCCAGGCAAAGCTGAGGAATGACAAATGAAGTCATAAATCCAAGGAAATATTTAGAAGATAGGTGAAAAGTGATGCAGTGCATGAAGAAAAATGGTAATGTGTCGCTTGGAAATTACACATGAATAAAGAATAAAGTGTTTCAGAGATGCCACAATGCCATGGAGTCCTACAAAAGATAAACTGATATTAATTATAAAATATTACAGCTGAAAATGTGTTTAAACAAATGGGAAAGCTGAATAGATCACTGGGGTATAGGACAGTTAGGAATGGGCATTGCTTTGATTTAAGACTTTATCTACTTACTGTGTAATAAATCTCTTAGATACAGGGCCTGAAGAAAAAGAACAAAAAAAGGACAAGCTGAAGGAAATATGCAGCGAGACAAACTGAAAAATGCACTTGCCCTGCCTAACCTTTACGTAATAACTCAGCGACTACTGCCGAGTCTTCCTAAATAGGTTAATGCAATCATCAACTTTTTCCTCTTTTCAGCTTAAAAAAGGAAGTCGATCACAGAGCGCTCGCGCACCGCGGCGACGGCGTGGCGGTCAGATTAATCACCGCAGGGTGGGTTTTCATGTCGAGGGGTGACGATTGGGGCTTATGATAAAGAGTATCACACCTTCGCATTCCCAAGATGACCGATTTTCAATCGTGTTGGCCTGGGTAAACAAGGAAATAATGACTCAATGTCAAAACAAAACAGCCGTAGATGGAAGAACGATTGCCACGGTGGAGATTTTGAAGCGTAACAGGAATGAGTAATGAGCGAATGCAGGAAGTCTTATTCGAAGCGATCACAGGCTATTTTATACCCTCCCTCACATCAATATTGTAGCAGTCAATAAAAGCACTCTGTCCTTAGTGATTTTTAACCAGTATTAAGCAAAAGTGATCGATAGCGTGGAGGCGTTTCCGACTCGAAGCGAAAGGTGCATGGGCACAAATGTGTTTGTATTTAGGATCTGATATATATATCAATATTTTATATATATCTGAGTGAAGGACTATTTCGCTGATCAAAAACAAACACAAGTTTTACTCCACAAGTAAAAAAAGTGCACAGAAGCTGTACTCAAATAAAAGTGTTTTCAAAATCTTATTCAATTCAAATTCTACTTCAGATATTAGCTAGAAAAACCCAACTAGCTATTTTAGCTTTACAAAACTAATTCACAAAACTAGCAAACATAGCTTTACAGAATGTAACAAACTGGCTAATTAAAAACATAACTAGCTCGCTATTTTAAACACACTAATTTACCAACTTAACTAGTTAATTGAACACACTAATTTATAAAACGTAACTAGCTGGCAGCTTTAACAATGTAATTTGCTAATTTTAACACTCACAATTGTACCTAGCTGGCTAAACACACTAACTAAACTAGCTACTTTAATGAGCTTGTTTACAAAACATATCAAGTTAGCTAACACACTAAGCTACAGTTAAGCTAGCTGCTTTTACATTTCTGGCATACACCCTTATCCAGAGCAAATTACAATTTATCTCATTTTATACAACTGAGGGTTAAGTGCCTTGCTCAGGGGCCCAACAGTGGCAGCTTGGTGGACCTGGGATTCGAACTCACAACCTTCTGATCAGTAGGCCAACCACTTAGCTACCACATCCCTTTTTACCTGTTTTTTGCAACAAGTAACTAGCTAAAACAAAAAAAAAACAACTCTTGATACACTCTGATCTAGAATTTTTGGACAATAATTACAATAACCTACATTATTTTATTTTACTACTATATAACTTCAAAATGATTAAAATGATTAAAATGGTTAGAATGGGGGGCACGGTGGCTTAGTGGTTAGCACGTTTGCCTCACACCTCCAGGGTTGGGGGTTCGATTCCCACCTCTGCCGTGTGTGTGGAGTTTGCATGTTCTCCCTGTGCCTCGGGGGTTTCCTCCGGGTACTCCGGTTTCCTCCCCCAGTCCAAAAACATGCATTGTAGGTTGATTGGCATCTCTAGATTGTCCGTAGTGTGTGATTGCGTGAGTGAATGAGAGTGTGTGTGTGCCCTGCGATGGGTTGGCACTCCGTCCAGGGTGTATCCTGCCTTGATGCCCAATGACGCCTGAGATAGGCACAGGCTCCCCGTGACCCGAGTGTAGTTCGGATAAGCGGCAGACAATGAATGAATGGTTAAAATGGAACATTCATGGAAACAAGGCTCAGCTGTTGAAAACGGGGCATAGTGCAGGTAAAAAAAACTTTACTTACAGTGAAACAGAGTGAAATATAAAGAACGAGAAATAACTGGGCTAGACATCAGCATGGACACAATATGAGAGAAATGAGGTGCTTTGGTCATGTGATCAGTGGGCGTTTGAAAGTGGCTTATGGGAGCTGTAGTCTGGCACTACCATGACGTCTGACTAAAACAAGAACAACATTCATTCATTCATTCATTCGTTTTCTACCGCTTATCCGATCTATTCTTGGGTCACGGGGAGCCTGTGCCTATCTCAGGCGTCATTGGGCATCAAGTCAGAATACACCCTGGACGGAGTGCCAACCCATCGCAGGGCACACACATTCACACACTACGGACAATTTAGAGATGCCAATCAACCTACAATGCATGTCTTTGGACCGGGGGAGGAAACCACAGTACCCGGATGAAACCCCCCAGGCACCAGGACAACATGCAAACTCCACACACACGGCGGAGGCGGGAATCAAACCCCCAATCCTGGAGGTGTGAGGCAAATGTGCTAGCCACCAAGCCACCGTGCCCCCCAGAAGAACAAAAAAAAAAAAAAAAAAAAAAAAAATTTGAGTTGAGACACCCAGAATATTAAAAGGCAAACTAACCAAGAACTAACATAAAACTGGTAAACACAATCATGTAACAAACCAGTGGTTCTCTATGCAACTGAGATGAAGCCAAAGCAGAAACAAAGGCACAGAGAATCAAAACTAAGTGAATTTGTAACCACTCGTATCTCTCATATTATGGCTGATTAGCAAGCTTTGTATGTTACTAAAACTACATGATACAAAATACTCAATTCTATTCTGCTAACTTTTTCACCCATATAAATAAATAACACAAAAGCCATTGTTAAATGCCAGAGTATATCTTTTTTATTGTACTTTTTATTGCATTTATTATATTTTTCCCGCCCACAGAACAAACCTTAACACCAGTTACAGACTACAATATTTCCTGCATGGCACACGCTTGTGTATCTGTGAAGGTTTTTAATCATCCGGATTGTTTTGTGCGTCTCGCAGTAGCAAGCACGTCTAGGCGAGCTGAAGGACAAATGGTAGTCTTTTGACGAAAACAATGCCGGACAGAAAGGACAATACGTTCAAAACAGGATTGAAGGAGGCTATCTGTGTCAAACTCTATTAGTTTTTGATAAACAGCAGAACGAAAAGTGTCAGACTGAGGTTTTTGGCTCCAACTTTGAAGCTCTACCTTGCCTTTGCCACATCTGCTTGCTTTTGACAATGGAGAAAATTAGATGAATAAAAATGACGACAGGGAGTTGAAAACGAACGCAGGCTGATCGCTCTGTCTGTCCAAAGCCAGCTATCACAGCGAGGCCCTCAGGACTGAACGTGGTCAAATGTAGCCAATCAATCTCCAAAACTTCCTCCCTCGCAGAACTAATGAAAACTAATGGCTGGCTCTTGAAGGGACTCATCCATCCTGCTTGTTTTCTCCGACCGACTACACGTTGGACATGACCGCTGAGATTTGCAGTTCTCGGAAAATATAAACCATGGCTGGAACAAAGACTCGTATCTAGATTACCTTGATTGTTGGATGTCATGCTCGCTCACATCCAGATTTGTAAGAATGGACGTAATGGTGCTCTGAAAGCTCCTGGAATTCCATCACTTATGATGGGAATTCAAAGATTCCGAGCGATCCGGGTGGTGAAATTGCATTTCCGTTCCAATTCGATACGGTCAGGATTAGTCATGAATTATTTGTGACTTGTTGCTGCTGGTGATGCCAATCAAAAGTGGCCCAAGGCAATATTGGGACCAATCCCAGACCTGAATAGAAAGTGACTTTGATTTTTCACTTCATTTCATTTCTCGTCTGTCAAATTCGTTTCTCCACATCGACGGCTCTTTCACCACATTTCTGACGCGGCCGGCGTCATCATGGGGGAAGAAAGTGGAATGGGATCGAGATGAGACAGCTGTTGCCCCAGTAATCCAACCACACACTGTAATCATCACTCACACACACACACACACACACACACACACACACACACACAAAATGATTCATTGACAAAAACAATAGAGGGCCACGCAAATCCCCGAGTCCGTCTTGCCGTGACCGAAGGCTTTGCCTGTCTGAGGTTATTGTTGTTCGAGAATATGACTCACTCGTTACTTTGAACATAATGTCACGAAGCATCACCACATTTCCAATTTGAAGTTTCTTTTCTACTCCAGACAATATTTGTTTTTTTTGGGTGTATGCCATGCATAATGTGTGTGACTTATATTTAGCCTTTCAGGCATGTAACATATTTTAGAGCTCATCTCTTACGCTGAACTGAGTTCAAGAGCCATTTTGGCTTGGGCAGATTTATATTTGGTTGATTGGAGCCCTACTTACCCCTCCTGGAGGTGTTCAGTTGTCTGGCCTGCTATGTCCCTCCTGTGGGCAACTAATAAAAAAAAACAACACCCCAACCAGTGCTTCTGGGTGACCTCAAGTCTCAGCAGAGATTCATCACATGAATAAGAAATGGAGCTCGTAACTGCATCTCGTTGTCTTGCCCTATCGAGTCCCGCAGGGATGCTCAGGGGGACGTCAACTGCAGGACGGAGCCGGGTTGACCAGAGTCCAGAGAAACCCAAGCTTTTGTAAGAAGTGCTGTCTTGGAGCAGAGATTTATTAGCCATCGGGGATGTTTAGTCGCTTCCTCTGTATTGTGTGTCCATCCAGACCTTCGTGCCACCGTCCTTGTGGGGATTTATTTAAGGCCCGAGTCATAGATGGTATATCATCTCTCATTCTCTCCATTCTCACACACTGCTTTTATCGCCCACTTATCCACATACTGTTCTATCTTCTAGCCACTTCACTTTTCCTCTATGTGTGTGTGTGTGTGTGTTTGTGTGTGTGTGTGTATGAACTCTGTAATATTTTCTGTCTCCTGCTGTATGGATTAGTGAAGAATAATAGAACATGCAGGCGATATTTAAACACATATTGATTAGATGATGCGTGGACATTAACACTTCTAGAGAAAAAAAGAACTGAGCCGGACCGTACACATCGGACCTTATTAATCTTTTGGAAATGTTTTCTGCGTCAGTGTTTTATAGGCCAAAGTGAATTAAAAGAATTACCGCATTCTCATGAAACACCCCAATTAAAAAAAACACTGTGTTAAATCTTCCACTAATGCAGCTCAGCCGCTGCAGCGACTACCATATACACACTAACTTCCGAGCGGCATTTTTTTTTTTTTGTCCTAACAAGACGGCTAGTCATGTTTGGCTAGAATTATTATTCAGTTCAATAACTGCTTTTAACAGTGGACGTTGTCACAAAGTAGCTTTATAGATATATAGGTTGTACATTTTTAATGTATCCCTAATGAGAAAGCAAGAGGTGATGGTGAGGAAAAAGTCCTGAGGCGATATGAGGAAGAAACCTCAAAAGGAACCAGACTCCAAACTTAACCTCATCCACAGCTGAGTGACAGCAGAGTGTGTGAATATAAATCATTTCCCTTCTATAACTCTGTAATATACGGCCAAAAAGTGCAATTGTGAATCACGTAGCCTGGAATTCCAGTGATTCTACTTTTTCCATGAAGTCTATCTTGTTGAACTGTTCATCTGATGGAGACTTGAGCGCAAACCTGTTCAAGGCAAATTGCAGCCTTAAAGCTATCATAGCAATTGCAGTTATCTTACAGCTATCTTTATGGTTTCTAAGTGGTACCAGTAATCTCATGTATCTTCAGGATGTCCATGTTGGAGGTCATCGTCAGCAGCAGTGAGTGGATTTCAAATGATGAGACTCGAAGCAGAAGCAGGGCATCAGGATGGGATCGGGCAGGTCCGGAGAGCAGAAGGGGTCAGGAGTAGCATGTGTCACTCGACGGAAAAAGAGAGCGAGAAAAACAAATACTATTAGGTATAATTATTGTGAGCTTCAAATAAAAGACCGGACTTAATAATCTATATTTATGGATTTGTTTTCAGGGCTTTAATATGAAACGATTGGTGTGTGCAGTTGCAATAAATCACTCAATTTGCACGTTTACACCAATAAGTCTCCTTTTTCATACATTTTTAAAGGGGTTCATTTGATTACATTTCTTGTGAAAATGCTCCTGCAAACAGATAATTATAAAACCACACTAATTCTTCACCAGTTGTTTATTCTAGTGGTTTAGACTGAAAAAACCTTACGTTTGTTTCCACACAAAGCAAAATCTGAACTAAACACAGGTACGTAATGTACATCATCTGATTGGAGAAATCAGAAACGGTGTGTAACCTGATTCTGAATATTCCCAACTTTCTGCATGTACATATTGCTAGAACATTTGGCCAGCCTCAGATAGAAAGGTAAAAATTTCTTCGATATCTGACCAGGGATTTATTTATTTATTGAAAAAAAAAAAAGAAAGACACAAATTGCAAAAGCAAACATTCTCTGACACACGTTCGTTAGTGCTTGAGCGCTTTATGTAAATACCAGTCATCTGTTGGTATATTTGGATTATTTGAGCAGCAGACAAGTCAGTGAACTCTGAAAGGAGGCCATGCAGGAATTCGTTAAAGTGGGAGCGTGAGAGAAAAACTCATAAAAATCCCTGTTCAATAATTCAGAAGGCAAATATTATATTACCAGACTTTGTTTATAAACCGGTCGCCCTGTGTGTATGCACTTTTCGCCTCTGGGCATTGAGGAACCTGGGAGGAAGAGCTAAGCGGAGGAATGGTGGAAGGAGATGACGGAGATGGCCGTGTGTAGCAGCAGGTCCCCGGTGTGTTTTCTTTTTAAATCTGGTTGATGAATATTGAAAAAAATGGGATGCCTTTGAAAATCCATGTGAGTGCTGATTAGATTCTGTGTTCGAAGTTAAACTGGGTGTGAATTTCTTTCATTTTTGATGAATTTTCCTACAGAACATTAGTGACATGTAAGTGTAATAAAAATAAAAAACAGTACAGCTTTTTTTACTCCCAATCCTGAAAGAAAAGTCTTTCCAAAACATCGATTTGTTGCTTCAGAGATGCAACGAGAAGTGTGATTTCATAGAAACCGTGATGTAAAACATCATCAACGCCGATCATTTCCTCTTATTCATGCCGCACTGCTCCCGAGATGTAGTTGATGCCGGAAAAAAAAAAAAAAAAAACACGGGACGGGATTTCCCATTACATCCGACACGTTTTAAATAAAGCAGGTCACGGCGCACAGCCGGAGATAATGTATCATAGTGATAGCATACTAACTAAACCTGATATTACCCTCTGCGTCCATACATTACGCTGCTGCCGGCTTAATGAACGCCTCGCTTTTATTTATGACCCTTTTGTAGTACTGAGAAATTAACATAATCACCTCCGGAAGAATTAATCGGATCATAAATACTCTTCAATTCTCTCATTAGTTTTTTGGCTTCGGGTTTAACTCTTTCGTCTCGCGTATTTTAAGGCTAAGAAAAGACTGTTCGATCGTACATGCTACATGATTTAGATCCATCTTTTACATTAGTTGCTAGCTACAGTTTTTTTTGTAATTACATTGCTGCATTTTTGGCCTTCCCCCCAAAAAACTAAACACATCTCCAGTGCAGTATTGATGGCATTATAATCTTTTTCAGACAGAAAGAGCCGTGTGAAGGATAAATCAGACGACTCCAACCTTCAACCGATCCCACAGACTTATGAGCACAAGTCACGTCATATTTGATCACCATCCCGTCAACATATACAGAGTAATAAAGTCTCCGAGATCACAGAGCAACACACAAGACAATACAGAGGGCAAATAACAGAAGAGTGTCAGACAGGAACAATGCTCAAAGCTACTAAAGTTTAGTTGTGCGGTACGTTCAGTACAGTGGAAGAAAAACAGACAAAAAAGAAATAAAAATAGACTTTTTTTGGTGAGATTCATTCATTCATTGTCTACCGCTTATCCGAT
>JAUCMX010000016.1:21810728-21873228 GCA_033459395.1 Hemibagrus guttatus | reverse complement strand
TTCCTAGGCTTCCTCCCTCCCTCCCTCCCTTCCTTCCTTGTTGTATTATGGGCTCCACCCCCCCACACCAAAAGTCTTAGAGTCAGCTTAGTCATTTAGTTGGTATTCGGATGTGATCAAATGTATATCTTTAATTAAATTTCTTTATCTTTATTTATTTATTTGTTTGTTTATTTGTTTAGACATGAATAGATGTCACCATGTATCTCACCATGAATAGATCCTCCAGTATCAGCGATTTTTTTCTGTAATCTTCAGGGCAATGGAATATTTTTAAGAAAGGGGGAAAAAGAGATCCTGGTGATTGAATGATTTTATAGCTGCTATAGCATGAGTGAGACCAGGAACTGACTTGTTTCATGAAAATTTCTTAACATTAAATGCAGCTATAAATAGATAAAAAGTCTTATAAAAAGGAAAAATATTTTTATCATGGACAAATTGCTGTGGTTTAGGATCAGTATCAAGGTGATAACAATGACACTGCTTCATCCTACCACCTGGGGATTGATGTTGTTGTTGTTCTTGTTGTTCTTTCGGCTGCTGTTTTGGGGACGCCACAGCGGATCATTTAGTCCGCATGTTTCGATTTAGCACAGGTTTTATGCCGGATGCCCTTCCTGATGCAACCCTCCCATTTAATCTGGGCTTGGGACCGGATTGCTAACTCTTCAGTGACCACCTGAGGATTGATAATTTTCCTATAATTGCAGAGCATGAGTATTGCATTTTTTCCATTTACACTAAACCGTCCATGTGGTTTGTGAATCCAAGTATTCAATTAAAAGTTGGTGTAAAGTCATTGTCATACTGCTGGATACAATCACATTTCATTAAAAAAAATTCTGTTTGTTCAAAATATTAATAAAGCACAACTTCTGTTTTGTTTGTTCTATTCCAATGCCATGGGAGGTGCAAAGTTTTGCCCTCAGCTGCATAGGGTCCTGTGATGTACTCTAGCTGCTAGAACGTGTGAGAAAGCAAAGAAAGTAGGTGTGTAGGAGATACTGTATGTGTGTGTGTGTGTGTGTCTTTGTGGCTTTGGGGCAAGAGCAGGATGAAGAGTGTGAATGAGCTCAGCAGGCTTTCGAAAACATCAGAACAGCAGTTGGGAGATTGAAACAGGTGCGACGCTCTATTAGGTCCTGAGGGGAATGGCGCTTTGATGTGCTCAGAAGGAACCATCGTTGGCTGTAAATGTATCTCTATATCGTCTTTTTTCCTTTTGAGAGTGAATCAATCTCGGCGCAGTCCAGCCTGCGGTCTCGTGTTTAAGATTCAGGTCAGATTCTGATTAATGGAAGAGAATTTTTTTTTTAAGAGAGCTGATCGATAAAATGAGACTCAGCAGAGATTAGCTTTGAGAAATGATTCATTTGTAAATTCATTCATTTCTAAATGAGTAGAGACTTGCTGTAAATGAATTGGGATTGTGTGTAAATTTCAATTTAGGATGGTTGTGTAATTGTTTTTAAGGAGAGCTCATATGAGTTTACATATGATTAACAGCCATACTGAAACATCTGTGAGCTAACAGTTTGGCAAGTTAGTCAGAAGACAAAAATTAGTCTGTGAGTGATATATATGTGATTTTGCCAATTTGGTGAGCCAACTGGGAGCAATAAATCTGGAATCAAACAATTTGGCAACTATTCAGAAGTAAGAAATCTACCATCTAACTGCTTAGTGAAGAAGTCAGTTTATCGAGCCAGCAAGAAGAGAGAAATCTGAAAGCTAGCAGTTTAGTGAGACAGCTAGGAGACAAAGAAAGCTCAAATAGTTTGCCAACCCTGGCTGAAGCAAGTACTCCAACAATTTTATGATCTAACTATTTGGTAAGCCAGACAGGAGTGAAATCTGTGATCTAGCAATGTGGCGAGCCAGCCAGGAATGGTAAATGTGTAATCAAACCATATAGGAAGCCACCCGGAAGCAAGAAAACTGCAATTCAACATTGTATATGATGAAAAGTCTGCTTTAAGACTACCACAATATGGATCACAATATGGATTGTGGGTAAAATCCAATGTAAGTGTTATTGAGTGTTATGTTATGTAAGTGTTATGTCTGTGGAGAAAAAATATTTTGCAGAAATTGTCAGCATCTTTTAAGCGAGTGAAAATGTACATGCAGTTCCCACAATACCATGCCTCTCCAGTCCTACAATAAGAAATTAAAATTCAAACACAAAAGACATATAACTCAGGCAAAGGGAAAATTGTGTACATTTAATTTTTATGAGGAATGTGAGGAATCTCCAAGTTCTTATTAACTATTAAAGAAGAAAAAAATCGGAACCATTTCCATATTTAAAGCACTGGACCCTAATTCAAACAGTCACATGATTCCGATTAAATTCTTCACTTTTGTACCCATTCGGTTGCGGGTGTTAGATAGGAACAAAAGAGGAACAAGCTGCTAGATAAACCAAACTGACATTGTGTGTCGTGCTTTTCTGTGTTTAAAGCACAGCCATGTCTCCCCCAAGGTAATTGACAGTTTGCTGTAATCTCACCCACTCAAACGACTCTGCTCGAATGCATTAGCGCAGCACACACACACACACACACACACACACACACACACACACACACACACACACACACACGCAAATACACAACCTAATACCCTCCTTTCTGTCACACACTCAACAGCACATCTGTCTTCAAAATTACTGTACGTGTCAGCTGGAGAAACTTTTCATTTGCAGAAGTACACTGTTGTCTTTCGTGTTACACTGCTACATATTCCATTTACGGGACACGTGGCACGGCATCAATTCCATAAATCGACTTGTCGAGCGCTGTACAGCAAAATGCAGCGTTTGTTCTTTTGCACAATGAAAAGTTTCCATGGTGTAGATTAAAGTAGTCACGCATTGCAAAGAACATGAAAGGTAGAACAGCAAATCATTCACACACACACACGCAACACACACACACACACACACACACACACACACACACACACACACACACACACACACAGTCTAATAAGCTAGAAAATGGACCGCTTGGAAAATATACAGCAAAAAATGCATTTTAATTGCTCTTCTCTGTTACCAATTGAAATACATTGGTCTTTAATTAGCCATTATTTTGACTTTGACTTTGACATTATTTAAAAATTACATTTCAAAATAATTAATTAGGATGAGTTTCGGAATTAAAACAAAATGTGCTGGGCCTGATAAATATAGAAAAGCAACCTGATTCCATGCAAAATCCATAAAAAATGATAGAAAAGCAACTTTCTTTTTGGATTTTACCCAAGAATCTTAATTAAGACTATTTAAAGCAATGAGATGGCATTGAAAATACATAAAACTATGAAAATCAAAGCATGTACAAGATTAAAACCATGGATATGCTTATTAGTGCAATTATAAAATCAGTATTCCCTCTCACACACTTGCTTTGTTTATTATTTGCCAATTTTGACACGTAGGCTTTTAATATTCACGACCAAATCAGTTACAGCCGATTCTTCTTTAGTTCTATTAAAGATTAGGAAGAATTTATCAGGCAATGTTTAAACCATCATTTATTTTTTAACTTGTAAGGTATGAACATCGACAGGACTATTTCTCCCACAACATCAATGCTGCATATTGCTTTCATGACCAACTGGGACATGGGAAAACCAGGAATATTCTGCGTTCTTGGAGTTAAAATTCTGTGATGTCATTTCATGATTTTATATTGTAAAAACAAAAAAAATTCTTTAAGATGATTAAGAATAGCTAAAATCTGCTATCCAACAAGTTGGTGAGCCAGCCAGGAGCAAGAAATCTGCTATCTAACACTTTGGTAAGGTAGCTAGGGATCTGATTTCCAACAGTTTGGTGAACCAGTCAGAAGCCAGAAATCTGTGATCTAACAATTTGGTGAGCCAGCCAGGAGCAAGAAATCTGTGAGCTAACAATTTGAACAAGCAGCCATGACCAATATATCTGAAAACTTTATCTTGAAGTTTACAAAGTGCTGAAACTGGAGAACCTTCAATAAATAATAAACATCTTACAGAAAACTTCACCATGTTAACTAATTTTATTTGTTTTTTTAATTCATTTATACGGCTATACAAGTCTCTGTGTACCTTATAATTATGACATACCAATTTCTACATACCACATCTACTTTTAAAATAACTGAAATACTAAACAAACAGATTTTCTAGGGTGCTTTTATATACTAAATAAAGTCAAACAGGCACCAGCTTGCTTTTTGTCTTGTGTTTAACAGTTGAGGTCATTGAACAGCTCTAATATGGGAAAGTAGAAAGTTCCCAGTTGTCATAAATGCAGCATAAAAACACTCCCGCAGGAGATGAATAGACATTGTTCTGTTTGTGAGACTCACAAGCCATGTCCAACTCATATTACTAAATTACAGCAGTGTATCGATGCTGAGCCTGTGTGCACCGCAGAGGACCTGCTCTCCTGAGCCATCAGTAACTTATATAGTGGAGGCCTGTCAGCTCAAAAGTGACTGCTACAAATATCAAGCAAGCCGGATGAAACAGTTTATCACGTTTCATTGCTTTTCAATTGAGACGAGGACGGCCTGATTTATTATTTATGTCCGCATGGCCACCCTATCCCTGTCCTCCAAGGAGCACTCTAAAAATATGCGCCTCATTTGGGACCTAGAGGAAGGATAATGACTATTCCCCATCCACACACATACACACATACACACACATAGCTGTAACAAATGCTGTAAAACACAAAAACATTGGCTTTGCCTCTGCAGACCCGAAACGTGCAGCTTTGTACACGCAGTATTTCAGTCTAGACACTTGATTTATGCAGGGACTTATTAAAGGGCATAATGAATTATATTGCTGGGGGAAATCCACTTATGTGACCAAGGAAGAATCGGCATCGAAAGGTCAAAGTGCAGGAAGGTTAATTAGTCAGCGGCATGTCATTTCTGCACACTCTCACCATTCCAGTGACATTTTATAACTTCTGTTGAGAGTGTTTGATTAACAAAACCACTGTGCATTATCAGTGGTGTTTAATACTGCAATTTGTTAGACATGATTCGTTTGAGAACGATCAGTATCAAATCGTGCACTGCCATGCACTCTGTCATGACGAAGATTAATTTCTCTCTCATTCAGCATATCAGTGTTTGAATCAATGAATCATTTGATCATGACCATAACTTGGTGTTCATACGTTGTGTGAATCAGCAGATATTTTTGTCAATCCTTTTCAGTATTTGAATCAATGAATCTGTGTGTTAAGGCCAAAATTAGCTCAGTGGATCGGTATATGAATCAGTGAATCTTTGGATTATGACCAAGATTGACTTCTCTCTCATTCAGCAAATCATTGTTTGAATTAATGAATCATTGGTTTATGATCAAGATTTGCTCCTCTCTCTTTCAGCAGATTGGTATTTGAATCAGCGAATCTGTTGGTTCTGATCGATATTCATTCCTCTCTTGTGCACTGTTTGAGTTGATTTTGGAATGAATCAGCGGCTCATTAGCTATTCTCACCTTACATGGCAGCACAATCAGACAGTACATCTGTAAGTAAGTACATTTAAATGAACGGACTGAAATGACTCTAGACACATTTTACATCAATTAATTAGCACAAGATCTTCTTACTTCCTTCTATATCTTGCTCCTAAATGCTTATTATGGGTTGCAGTATTTTCCTACCAGTCTAATTGGAACATTCTGAAAGCTGTTGCCAGGAACAGGTACAAAAGATTTCCGATGCTCAGTGCTGGGACGACTGTTTATCTCTGCAACTATCTACTATAAAGTGATGACAGGAATTAAGTACTGCACAATCCAAACAAAGTTGTTACATCAGAAGTAGTCTAAAAGTAATCAGATTACACTTTTAAAGCAATCAAAAAGATTACATTGCTGATTATGCCTTTAGTCGTGTAATTTGTAATCAGTAATCCAGTACTTCTCATTATGCGTGTTTCTTTCTTCTTTTTTTCTGTAAGAACAAGAAAAAGAAAATGAAACCAAAGCTTTGTCACGTCCTGTCATAACTGTCTCATGCTGCTAGATGGTGATTTATTTGCAGCATCTTTAATTCGGAGGCTTTGGCTGGCGGTAATAGGCCGGCGTACGGGACAAGGTTACCTTGTGTGGCTGCTTATCATGGGGAAAGTGGCCCAGCAGGACGAGGCAATACTGCATTTTATTATCATTCAAATGAGAACATATAGAGGGCTTCTCTCAGATTGGGCCGAAATAATGGGAGCCATTTATCTTGCTCACGCCGACCTTTCATATCCCATTCATGTCTTATTAGAGATTAGAGGTGCATGCATCATCATCTGGGCATAATTAAAAAAAATTAGATATGTATGTATGAATGCAGTCGATTTGGACAAAGGTTGTCAGTGCTACTTGTTTTTGTGAAGGTCTTTTTTTCTTTCTTTCTTCTCTCTCTCTCTCTCTCTCTCTCTCTCTCTCTCTCTCTCTCTCTCTCTCTAAGAATGGTTGCGCCTCTTGTGTTGAATTTTCCCACTGTTTCCTTTTAGTGTTGGGAAAAACCCTGGCATCCTGGAGCGACTGCTACCCTTATCAGGTTCCGGAGGTGTTTATGAGATGCCGGTTAAAGCCTAACCTAATCACAACGTGCTGCATTAATAGGCTTTGCATCCACTGAGTCACGACATCTCTGCGGCAGTTCATCCGTTTTTATGATGAATGGGGGATATGGGGTGGGGGTGTGTGTGTGTGTGTGTGTGTGTGTGTGTGTGTGTGTGTGTGTGTGTGTGTGTGTGTGTGTGTGAGTGTGAGGCAGGGTGGATGTTTACGTTGGGTGGCTGTAAATGCCAGGAGCAGAATACAGTAACTGTGTGGTGTTTGGAAGAAGAGGAAAAAAGTTTCACTGTGGACTTTTGTGTGTTTGCTTGTACAAATGGAAATCTTTTGGACTGCCAAAGTTTGTAACTATTGGTAAATTTTTTTGGAATCTGTTACTCCACAAATAGTCTACAGAGATTTTTCTGTATTAGAGGTTTTTTTCATTAGTGTAGAGAAAATTTTAGCACTTTTCAAAAGAAGCAGTGTAAACCATTATGTACCACATCATCATTATTATTATTACTATCATTATTATTATTATTATTATTATTATTATTATTATTATTATTATTATTATTATTATTATGAGGAAGAAGAGGAATTCTTACCATGATTATTACACAACACTACTATAGTAAGTGAGATTTTGTTCAAGGTTAGTTAAAATTAAGACAAAATAAGATTTCTCACTCCTGGCTGGCTCACCAAATTGTTAGATTGCAGATTTCTAACTTCTAGCTGGCTAATCAGATTCTTAGTATATTTCGCACTTCTCACGAAATTATTAGATATTTGAATTGAGAATTGTTCATAATATTGACCTTGAAAAACAGATTGTAACATTTACCTTTGGTTTTCAGACATCATTTTATTATATGACTGTATTCTTTATGGGGGACATGGTGGCTTAGTGGTTAGCATGTTTGCCTCACACCTCCAGGGTTGGGGGTTCAATTCCCGCCGCCGCTGTGTGTGTGTGTGTGTGTGGAGTTTGCATGTTCTCCCCGTGCCTCGGGGGCTTCCTCCGGGTACTCCGGTTTCCTCCCCCAGTCCAAAGACATGCGTGGTAGGTTGATTGGCGTCTCTAAATTGTCCATAGTGTGTGTGATTGCGTGAGTGAATGAGAGTGTGTGTGTGTGTGCCCTGCGATGGGTTGGCACTCCGTCCAGGGTGTATCCTGCCTTGATACCCAATGACGCCTGAGATAGGCACAGGCTCCCCGTGACCCGAGAATAGTTCAGATAAGCGGTAGACAATGAATGAATGTATTCTTTATGTTCCTCACAGTAAAGAACACCTTTTTCTTTGAAGTGTTGTGAAATATACTGTAATTTTTTACAAAGTATGTTTTCTTGCCACCTGCTTTTTCATACATTAAAAGTGACTGATGCATGAAGTGATATCACACACTTGTATAATTAACTTGCTGTGTTACGGTGGTTTTGTCAACTTCACTTGGTTCTTTTTCTGTATCTTCTGTGTACTGTTATTTATGTCATTGTAAGAGAAACACGGTGAGTGAGAGGTGTCGAATGTGGAAAATGTCTTCTGTTTCAGTAATGGTCTGATTTTAGCTTCTGAATTAATTTTTAGATCAATCACGTGATATTTCAGTTTAAATTCATTTAGTTTTGAGTTGAAACTTCTTTCAATGACACGTTGGTCGATTTTTATGTTGGTTAAACACCCACTGTGCACCTTAATAGTGGTGCATTATTTCACTCCTTGCTTCATCACTTCTTAAAATGATGCTGCGGCGGCACTTTAATACTTTCGAACTTTTATACTAAATCCATAATCAATGGTATCACACCAGTCATGGACAGATAAACATAATTATCGTGTAGAGTTTTGCTTTCATTTGTCTAAAGGCCTAGAAGTATTTCTATAAATCGAATGCTATAATTTACATTATTACACATCAGTGTAATGATTCTTCTCAGTGTGTGTGTGTGTGTTTCTGTTGAGAATGAAGGCCACCTGGGCAGGAGAGCAGATGATGATGAATGAGTGAGCAATCCCTCCCTCCAGCGTTCCCTAATGAGTACGCGCTGGATAACCCTCCTATTTCATCAGCCCTGTAAGAGCAAAGCCGTTCCCTCCGAAGCCCTCTTAAACACTAATTGAATGGTAAAACGTCGCCGCGGGCCGCTTGTTGTCAGCTCATTTGGCCTGCCATACATCTACATCCTTCACTTTTATTTATTTTTTTGTTTGGTTAGTTCGAAACACACGTGGAGGTAGCCCACGTGACATGCATCGAGCGATTGAGTACCAAACCTCAGACTTACGCATGTTTTCTCCCACAAACTCCCGTGATAATCATTTATCAGCCCTGTCATAGACTCGTCAAAGCCTTTCACCTGTGTTTCAGTCATTCCAGGTGCCCGTGTGTGTTGCCCCGACCCTGTTTACACGCATTGATTCGTTTAAAAAACGTTGATGTGGTGCAAATGGAGTCCCCGGAACAATAAACTGAGTCTTATCTAACTGGCGTCCTAATAAAGGTGATGGATGGTGTCGCTCAGAGACAAACGGAGACAATTGGGTTTGGCCCACGTTTCTGTAATTCAAACAGTGCAACGAGGGCGAGCGTCAGCTCAGGTTTCTCTCATCATCCTGTCAGAGATCTGCAGTTATTAAGAGCTCGAAAATATGGCTGTGACATGACATGAGAGAGAGAGAGAGAGAGAGAGAGAGAGAGAGAGAGAGATGCCAAGGAATCTGATTGGTCAAAAGGCGGTGATTAAGAGTATGTTACAGTTTCTATATTAACACATAATTTGTCACATTACCTGAGCCTAATTATAAAACTTGTTATTATTATAAGACGCTATGAGTATAAGAACAACATATAATCGTTTTATAAGGGGATGTTTTCTGTATGTATATTTTCTAATATTTAGAGATGTCGAGATCTATGATGTTGCTGGACCTGACATACATACATAAGTATAAAAAACCAAGACAAATATATGGGATTATTTTTGCAGAAGTCAAATATGGTTCGTTTCTTGTATAAGGAACCTCAAGATTCTTAAAAAAATCTGTTTTTGTATAAATATGTTATTGATGCACACACATAACCTGAATATATATATATATATATATATATATATATATATATATATATATATATATATATATATATATATATATATATATTTGTAAATATATATATATATATTTGTAAATATATATATAAAATAAAATATATCTGTAAATATATATATATTCATAATTTATTCTAGTCTTGAAAAAAAAAGACAAATGTGGGAAATGTGGATAAAATTAGATGGAACAGCCTTCAAGATGGGGAACCCCAAGAGGGGAAGTAAACTAGGGCGTATTGAACCGTATTGAAACAGGGAATTAGTTTTACATCATGATCTACATGCAAGATCTATAAGTTAGTTTGTTTCAAGTCAAGCCTTTGTATAATTAACAAAGCCTCTCTCTCTCTTTCTCTCTCTTTCTCTCTCTCCCTCTTTTTCTCTCTCTTTCTCTCTCTCTCTCTCTCTCTCTCTCTCTTCTCTCTCTCTCTCTCTCTCTCTCTCTCTCTCTCTGACACACACACACTGTCATCTACTTTGTGTGTTTAGTCCCTTTTCTCTTTCTCTCCTTTACTGGGTTGGCGCCATGTGTGATATGATTTTTTTCCCTCAAGTGAATCAGAATTTAAGATTACAAAACTATCGCATTTCACCAGAAGGTTTTGGAGGCTCGAACAGACGACATAAGGCAGTGTATAGATTTCTGAACCGTTCCCCAAAGTGCTGCGATAACGACTCACTTCACTGATTCAATTCTTTCAAACAAACTCTTCAAACTGAATCCTAACTTTAATTTCGTTCGAAAAACTTAGACTATAAACCATGCCAGAGATACAGAATAGTGTATAGGTACAGTTAAGTTTATAACTTACAGCATGTGGGTGATAAATAGAGCAAACAACAAACAGAGATTGCAACCAATAGACCTGTCATTACTAACTAGTGCGTAGTTTACATCTACAACCGACGCTCGTAAACCGAAATTAATTCAACGTAATATGAGTGATAGGCGCTATTAATGCTATTAATAAATAGATTTCAAACATGTATAATTGTTGTAATATAAAATGTTTAAAATTGATGGAAGAAGTATTCAGTGTCAGCTGCAACTTTATGTTTTCTGACAAGCAATTTTAGTAATTAATTCTGAATTAATTACTGTACATTCATTGTCTACCGCTTATCCGAGCTATTCTCGGGTCACAGGGAGCCTGTGGCTATCTCAGGCGTCATTGGGCATCAAGGCAGGATACACCCTGGATGGAGTGCCAGCACATCGCAGGGCACACACACACTCTCATTCACTCACTACGGACAATTTAGAGATGCCAATCAACCTACCACACATGTCTTTGGACTGGGGGAGGAAACCGGAGTACCTGGAGGAAACCCCCGAGGCACAGGGAGAACATGCAAACTCCACACATGGCAGAGGCGGGAATCGAACCCCCAACCCTGGAGGTGTGAGGCAAATGTGCTAACCACTAAGCCACCATGCCCCCAACTAATTACTGTACATATTATACATATTTCCATTTTATTTTATTATTTTATTTTATTTTTTTCCATATTATTTTATTTTTACATTTTTTAACTGTATATATTTCTATATTATTTAATCTATTATTATTTATCTAAGTTATTTTAAGTGAACAACATTGCACAATTTAAAAACACAACATTTTAAGTCACTTACTCAGCGATAGCATTTTGAACTTTTACAATTATTAATAAATATTTGAGCTGCCTTATAGTTATATAATTACAGATCATTATTAGTTATAAAGGTTGTAAAGTACAGCACATGGGATTGTAAAAAAGAGTGACATTTTACAAGATGATTATAGCACATTACAGCTTTATGAGGCATTTATGTGGCCTAGGGAATGCTTACGAGGTATCATTACCAAATTACAAAATAAATGAACCAGATGGATATGATGAATTATGAATTTTGGTCAAACCATTAAACTCAGGGTGCGACTATCCTAATAAATTCCTGTAGAATTGCTTTACAGTGTTTGATAAGCTTCCAAATGCATTAAGTGGTATATGTTAAGGGTAAACCCGTGACACACACACACTTCTACCACCTACTGAACATCGGTGCTCGGTGGACATCAAAGCAGCACCTTACCACCTCATTAAAAAGGGTAGAGGCTAATTCTAACATGTGCCATGTCTCAGTCTCGAACACGCTGATTATCATTCTCCACCTCTCCCTGTGACAAATATCTCACTCTGTGACTTTGCTCTGTCGCGACGGAGACAGACGCTCGTTCACTTTTAGATCACAGAGCGAAAGAGGTGCCTCGCTGTCTGACTCGTTCCTTCATCCGAATATTTCGCTGTCACTCGCTTTAAAGTGATGCTTTAAAGCATGTGGAGGCTCGAGTCTGCCTAAACAGTGCGGATTAGGAGCGGCATATGTATATATGTGTGTGTGTGTGTGTGTGAATGTGTGCGTATGTGTGTTTTGCTGGAAGCCTGATGCATTGGAGAGTTTGACCTGAGGGAGATGCCAGTTGCTGCGTCGGCCCTTGCCCTCGGCCAACGCCAGTATTCCTGCTGCTTCCCTGCGATAACCGCATTTGGAAAACGTGGCAATTAAAGCAGCAGTGCTTCAGCAGACAATTGTGCTGGTGCTGCAGTCCATTCCAGGCAGCACTTAAAAACACAGAGGAGAGAGAAAACAGTTGTTGTAGCTTGCTTTTCTATTTTTTTTTAAGAACATCTAGTGAGAAAAATGGTGCCATGCTTGCTGTTTCATGCTTTGAGGAGCAATCAGAAGCATAGTCACGAATATAGGGAAATTTAAATTGCAAAGGGTTTACACAAAATGGTGCCCAAAAAACAAACAAACATACAGTTAGCAGGCAGTGTTTGTTTTGAGCTGTAAGAAAGGCTAAGGTAACTCAACCACTGAGCAGAAAAACATCTCAAAATGCAGAACTTTGAGGTAGAAGAGCTTTGAGAGCAGAAGATCACTTCGGTCGGCTATGAAGAGGAAACTAAGACTAAAGTAGACACAAGAAATTTGAGAAAGTTTAGTAGATGTTCATCTTTTTCTTGAACTGGAACACTCGTATACTGTATACTACACCCGTATATACTTCTGTACTAGATGATATTTGTAGTAGTAGGCAGTTGAGTGTGAGCAGTGCTGGATTGGAGGGTCAAGGGCAGTATACACACTGGACGTCAGGCACTATCTAGGCTGCATTTCCGACACTGAATAGGAATTCATGTTTATAAAATGATTGCCTATTTTTATGTTTTTAAAAACGACGTTCCCTGACTTATAGTCTTAGAGTGAAGAAAAACCTTCAGTGCCTTTGGCAGAAAACGACAGTCAGTAGCTTCTGTTTAACAACATTGTGCGATTTATCTGGTCTCGTAATGTTATTTAAACCCAAATGTCCTAAACCTCTGCACCTTTCTCAAGGTTGAAGTGTGTAAAAATGATGTCATTGTTATAATTGATGCTGCGTAATTGAAAATTTATGTCTTTTATGGTTCACGGCCGAGCGATTTTAGAGTATATGGGGCAATAATGTTGCACAGTGAGAGAGGGAAAGGTTGAGGAAGACGTCCCGGGCCTGAGCTGTAGATCATCTTGCTGTAGAACGCAACAGTTCTCGTAATGTTTAATGGAGTGGGTTATTGCAGCTGTGCAGCGCTCATTCGCTTCACACTTCTGCACAGCGTTGAAAGAAAGGCCTGAATCCTATTAGCAGCACTGTTAATTCACAAGTCCTTTCCTGCAACCTGGGATTAATCTTCATCAGTTCTTAATATGCTACAGTACTGTGCAAAAGTCTCAGGCCATGTGTGAAAATTATGTCTGAAGCTATTTATCTTTGATGGCAACTGTTCATTTGCTTTTTGTTTGTATAAAACAACTTAATATTAAGACAATGCTAATTTAAAATATATTTGGTGCTTCCAAGCTTAACAGACTTGGATGCATTTCTTTGGTTAAATGTCCTACACGCCTTAAATTATGCTAATTTAATGCTAAAAAAACAAATAGTTCCCATCCTAGAGAGCCCCTGACCCTGTGCTTCTGTCTCTTTTAAACATTGAATCCAACTAATCAGGTTCTAGACTAAACCTTTTCCCTAAAAGAGGAGAGTTGGTGAAATCTGGCTTACCTTTGAAGGTTCTTTGGAATTTCTGCCTCTTATTGTCACCCTCCCGCTTTATAGTCTTCGGCATCCTCAATCACTTCTGCTTTGCCTTTCTGCAAAAATGATTTCTTAGCTGCAGTCGACCTCACAGACCATTTTTAATAAGACTTTCCCTATGAGTCGAGGTGTTGACTTTGGTGCCAGATGACTCTGCCAGATGCTGAGCAAGCATTTGACTGGATTTCTTTCTGTCCTCTGTAGAAATGACCTTTAAAATGCAGACAGAGTTTCTGGATATTCCACTACATTTTTCTTTAAAGTGCTCAGTTTATTCAGATTCCTCCAAAACTTGATTAATGTTTGCGCGTCAGATTGTGAAAATCCACTTTGGTGGAAGGTTTCTTCCGGACGCTATCCTTGTTTATGCAAAACTCTGACAATGTCCGTCATTCAGTGAGGCCTCTAAGGTCCACTAATAGGCAAATAATCCCAGATTATAGACAAAAAGCAATTCAAATTGTCTAACAAATAATCTAAAAGACTTGCAAACAATCGTCAAAGATAATCTAAAACTCCCAATTGCAAAGAATCCCAGATAATCACTAAATAATATAATTGCCAAGTAGCTTTGAATAATCTGCCAAACAATTTAAAGTAAAGTAGTTTTAAAGTAAAGTAAATAAAGTGCCAACAAATCTCCCAACTTTCCACCATTAAGATGAAGGAAATTCCAAAGAATCTTCCAAATAATTCCATATATCCACCAAACAATCCCATAGAATTATGAAAGAATTCTCAAAAATAACCTTAAAATAATTCACAAATAATCCCAAATAATTGCAAAAGCATCCTCAAAATAGTCCCAAATATTTTCCAAAAAAATTTGAAATAAATTTCCAAATAACCATAAAAGAATTACCAAAGAATTGGCCAAAAATGGCTTAAGAAGAAATCCCATATATTCACCAAAATAAAGGGCAAACAAATCACAGAAATAATAAATGAACATGTTTTTTATTTGTTCACTAGATCTACCAGGCTAATGATGCTGGCAGCGAAGGTTAATGTATCGTAGCTATTATCTCTCAAAACACCGAATTTTTCAGAAGCTTTTTTAAATTACATTCGTCTTGATGTAGCTCTGCAGTTTCCGGATTAACATAATTTTTTATTTTTTTTTTTCAAAAAGTTAATTCTGTAAATGTAAAATTTAATATCATAGTGCTAAGTGGGCACAGGATGGTCGTGAATTGTGATTAGTTGGCACTTTTAATTTGAATAATGTTTAATAATGTAGGCTATTTTTTAAAACACATGGCACTCCTAAAGACTGGTTCAAGGCAGATTTAATAAATTGACAAAATTAAAAATCTAAATGAATAAATACGGATACAACCTTTGAGACTTTTTTTTTTTGGTGGTGGATGGAGAGGGGCTGAACATTCAGTTTGAGAACCTGTGGTGTAGATTAATTACATTTTATGATAGAGTAAAGATAGTTGAAGGATATTGGATGTTATAAATTGTCGGATATTACTTTAGATAAAATGATATTAGGAATAGGATATTAGCGCATTAAGGAAAATTAAAGGCGTTTTCCACGGCTTGCTTATCGAGTAAACACATCTGATATTCCCGCTGGTCCTGTGCGTTAGGTTTAATATAGCCTGATATCGATTACACATATTCCACATAAGTCCAGGATGACTGACAGGATGTAAATGAACATCCTGGAACTTCCTGGACACTGAAATGGAGTGAGTTTTGAGTCTGGACTTAAAACAATCAGCAACATGATACCGCTTATACCTCACAAATCATGGTGTTACTTTTTTTTTTTTTTCAATCTATTTTTGGTACATTTAACATTGCAGAATGTTCATAAAACAAGTTACTTCCTGTTATTATTCATTCATTCATTGTCTACCGCTTATCCGATCTATACTTGGGTCACGGGGGGCCTGATCTCAGGCATCATTGGGCATTAAGGCAGGATACACCCTGGATGGAATGCCAGCCCATCGCAGGGCACACACACTCTCACATTCAATAACAATTTGCGTAGTGAATGAGAGAGTATGTGCCCTGCGATGGGACACTATGGACAATTTAGAGATGCCAATCAACCTACAATGCATGTCTTTGGACTGGGGGAGGAAACTGGAGTACCCAGAGGAAACCCCCGAGGCATGGGGAGAACACGCAAACTCCACACACACGGCGGAGGCGGGAATCGAACCCCCAACCCTGGAGGTGTGAGGCTAACGTGCAAGCCACTAAGCCACTGTGCCCCCCTCCTGTTATTTATCTATTTATTTATTTATTTATTTATTTATTTTTTAAAACATGACTATCCCAGTCTCGCAGTTATTTTTGTTTTTAATTTATTTTTAACACAAAATACCTATAAATTAGACTATAACATGCCAGACTGACAAAAGGAAATGGAAAGGAAAAGGAACTACAATGGTATTTTAGTATTTTTTTTTGTAGTGGTTCATTTTGTCTATCCAGGAGGAAAGAATTTTTCGTTCGATTTTGTTCTATTCCATGATCACCCCTGAGGTTTATTATGGTACGTCCTGGTTGGTCGAGTTACGTCATTATTAAGCTTTCTTTTCATTTCTTTTCATTTCTTTTCAGTTTTTCAGCTCTGCTACCGGACGAGTTCAGAGTCGGATAGGGAAAAATACCATGGCAGAAGTGTTGCTGCTGTAAACCTTTCCAGCATGACAGTGTAATATCTGCTCACGCCCACTGCTGAGGGCCATGTTGCGGTGCTTAAATCACTCATAACACACTGAAAGGAAGAGTGGAGGATGGTGTGATGCTCTCTCTCTCTCTCTCTCTCTCTCTCTCTCTCGCTCTTTCTCTCTCTCTCCCTTTCCCTCCTGTTCTCTTATTTTTGTCTCTGCTGCAGACACACCGAGAATTTCAACATACACTGCTTCTCTTCAGGATGAACATGTGCTCAGGGAGAACACACACACACACACACACACACACACACACACAATTTTCTTATCTTTCCTCTCTGCTTTCTGACTTCACATTTCACTTACTCTCTTTCTGTACTGTTGAATCATTCCCTCTCTTTCACTCTTTCACTTTCTTTCTTTCCAACTGAATCCCTGTGTCTTGTATTCTTCTCTCTCACTGTGCATCTCTTTCCCTTCTTCTCTAATTCACTCCTCTTTTCTCACTATCTGTGTCTCCCAACCTATCTGTCTCTTATTGACTTTCCATCAGTCCCTCACTTTCTTACTAACTCTCTTTTCCTCTTCTCTCCACTCACTCTTTCTCAAACACTGTCTCTTTCCCTCTAGACTCTAACTTTCATTGTCCCTCTTAATCTTTCCTGATTCAGCGGGACAATGAAATCTTTACCTTTCTCTGTCACTCACTCTCTAACTCACTGTCAGGCATTCATTCACTAATCATTCACTCACACACACTCCGCCACTCTATTGCTCACTTATTCACACACTCACTCATTCAGTCTCTCTCTCATTCACAAAGGCACTCACTCACTCACTGACAAAACCTCTCTCTGTCTCTCCCTCTCTCTCTCTCTCTTTCACTCGCTTACTCATTCATTCAGTCACTTTTTCACTCACTCACTCACTCATTTACTCATTTACTCACTCACTCACTCTCTCTCTCTCTCTCTCTCTCTCTCTCTCTCTCTCTCTCTCTTTCACTTGCTTACTCATTCATTCAGTCACTTTTTCACTCACTCACTCACTCACTCACTCATTTACTCATTTACTCACTCACTCTCTCTCTCTCTTTCTCTGTCTGTCTCTCTCTCTCTCTCTCTCTTTCACTTGCTTACTCATTCATTCAGTCACTTTTTCACTCACTCACTCACTCACTCGCTCACTCACTCACTCACTCACTCACTCACTCATTTACTCACTCACTCACTCACTCACTCACTCACTCATTTACTCACTCACTCTCTCTCTCTCTTTCTCTGTCTGTCTCTCTCTCTCTCTCTCTCTTTCACTTGCTTACTCATTCATTCAGTCACTTTTTCACTCACTCACTCACTCACTCACTCACTCATTTACTCACTCACTCAGTCATTTACTCACTCACTCACTCACTCACTCACTCATTTACTCAGTTACTCACGCACTCACTCACTCACTCATTTACCCACTTGCTTACTCATTCATTTACTCACTCACTCGCTCACTCACTCACTCCTTCTATCTCTCTCTGTTTTCCTCTTTCTCTCTCTCAGTCACTCATTTATTCACTCCCTCACTCACTTCCCCACCCACTTATACATTTACATAGTCACTCACTAATTTAAGCTTCTGATCTCATCTCTCACTAATGCACATTCTCAATCTTTTTTCCATTTCTTTCTCTTCCTCCCGCCCTCTCCCTGCCTCTCTCTCTCTCTCTCTCTCTCTCTCTCTCTCTCTCTCTCTCTCTCTCTCTCTCTCTCCATTCCTCCGCACTTTGGGCATCAGGTAACCTTCTGCCATGAGCCGCGTGGCAGGTAGAGATGTTTGCTATTTTAAGCATCTCCTAACAAGCCTCGTCAGACAGACCGCAGAGGCTGTGGAAAACACACACACACACACACACACACACACACACACACACTCTGCAGGCAAATCTCAAACAGCCCAGCCGGAGGGCTTACTGATAGCTCACACTACCTGCCGCCCCCTGTCTTTACAGTCCCCCCCCCCTTGCCTGCCACCCTCCTCTCTCCAGAGTGTCCTGATCAATATGAACCCCATTCGAATGCCTTCAGGGACACACGTTCTTGGATGAGGAGGTTAATTTGGTGCTGCTGGATTCTATCACTACAGATCCAGAGTAAATACTCGTCTCCTCCCTCTCTCCCTCTGCTGCCCACCTGAATGCAGATTGAGATGCAGCCGAGGCCTCATGCAGCGACTTCGATTTCTCTCCACTGTGACAGCAAGGAAAAGGGTGTTGAGTTTGGATGTTACACCTGCACACTTCATACTCACTGTGGATGACTGGAGCAGCTGAGCAAAGATTAATGCACAGTTACTTTATATTTGATGAAGTTAATATAATAAATAGTAAATTCTTACTATAATAAAATAGTAAATTCTTTCAGTTTGCTTTGGTAGACTATAATACTGAGGCTTGCAAATCGCCACTAAAGTCTGGTTTATGTGGGTTTGATGTAGTGTGCAATTGTTTCAGAGGGAATGCAGACCTCATTTTCCCCTGAGAACTGAAGTGTTTATGCAACACACTGTGGAGAAACAAAAATACGGTGTACACACTATGGGAGTGCATGCTCATTTTTAAAGCGAGAAGCAAAGAGACATGGTCTTTATCAGTAATAATAAAGGAGGCGTGGCCTACGGTATGTATTAATCAGAGCTAGTGGCCTCTTACAGGAGGTGTGGCTAAGTACGTGCTAAATAAGAATAAAAGTGCCATTGCCTTTGTGTTTATCAGTATTAGTAAAAGGAGGCAGGGCTTTTGTATTTATCAGTATTAATAAAAGAGGTGTGGCCTTTTTGGTTATCATTTTTAAGAAAGGAGGTGTGGCTATTGTGTTTATCAGTATTAATAAAGAAAGCGTGACATTTGTATTTATTAGCATTAATAAAGGAGGTGTGGCCTTTGTGTTAATCAATATTAATAAAGGAGGTGTGGCCTTTGTGTTTATCATTATTAATAAAGGAGGTGTGGCCTTTGCCTCTCAGTATTAATAAAAGAGGTGTGACCTTTCTGTTTATCATGATTAATAAAGAAGGTGTGGCCTTTGCTTCTCAGTATTAATAAAGGTGGTGTGACGTGTTTATCATTATTAATAAAGGGGCGTGGCATTTGTCTGTATTTTTACCGTTTGTTTATCTGTACTAAAGAAGGAGTGTGGCTTTTGTGGTTATCAACACCAGTGATGGAGGTGTGGCTTATGTGCCTGTCAGTTACAATGATGGAGGCATGGCTTGTGTGCCTGTCAGTATCAAAGATGGAGGTGTGGCTTGTGTGCCTGTCAGTATCAATGATGGAGGTGTGGCTTGTGTGTCTGTGAATATCAATGATGGAGGTGTGGCTTGTGTGTCTGTGAATATCAATGATGGAGGTGTGGCTTATGCGCCTGCCAGTTACAATGATGGAGGTGTGGCTTATGTGCTTGTCAGTATCCATGATGGAGGTGTGGCTTATGCGCCTGTCAGTATCAATGATGGAGGTGTGGCTTATGTGTCTGTCAGTTACAGTGATGGAGGCGTGGCTTATGTGTCTGTCAGTTACAATGATAGAGGTGTGGCTTATGTGTCTGTCAGTTACAATGATGGAGGTGTGGCTTATATGCCTGTCAGTTACAATGATGGAGGTGTGGCTTATGTGCCTGTCAGTTACAATGATAGAGGTGTGGCTTATGTGCCTGTCAGTATCAATGATGGAGGTGTGGCTTATGTGCCTGTCAGTATCAATGATGGAGGCGTGGCCTGATGAAAATCTGTTTGAACATTAATGAGACATAAAGCGATACACAGATTACATGAGGTATAAGATGCACATATACTGTATCATTGTACTGCAGACGTCTGTAATAACAGACTACATGCTGGACTATTGTTCTCTCCGTGGACATGAAACTTAATGTGCATTTCAAATGAGATAAATAAACAAATAAATGACTCAGTTATTAGGTTGCTCCATTATTAGCAGAGCTTCCTGAGGCGAGTTCCCCATGGCAGGATAAACAGGAAATGTCACCTGGCCCTTTATAGAGCTGTCAGGTGATTAGAGGCAAAGAAAGTTCATCTTTGCCAGCTCATTAAGAAGGTAGAATATATTAAGCGTCGTAGTAAAAAATGAGGCGCTGTACACAAAAGATTCCAGAGAAACAGGGCACTTAAGACACAAGTCCTTCATTAGCCATGTAAGCAGTGCATTTAAGGCTGTAGGAGGTGAAATGTTTTGTTTCTCTGAAATATTTGTGTACTACACTTGGTTTTTACTACACTACCCCACCTCACTAATATCTCCCTAAGCATAAAAGTGTCTACCAAATAAAGAAATGTACACTTTGGGGCTGTATATTTTTGAGCAGAGCTCATTGGTGTAGTCAGGAATTAATTTCAGGAGTGCCCGAGGAAACATACTAAATAAAATCACTGTGTAATCTGTGGAATGAAATTGATAAGTGTGAAATGCGGTGATGGAGGCACATATTTGTCATTTATTCATTTATCGTCAGTGAATCCTGGCTTATTCATAACACCACAATAATATCGTATTATGTCAGTTCCACTGAAAAAAATTTATTGTAGTAATGGTGAGAAACAACGTCTTACCTTGTAATACAGTACTCGGCCACAAGAGGGTGGAGATTTTATCATAGAGATCTTATCACGTGCGTAGGTGTTCTTAGGTATGACGTGATGTGGCGTTACCCCATTATCTTACGATAAATATTGATATATTATTATTATTATTATTTATAATAAACATTTTCCCACAGCAAGCATAAACAGTAAGCTGCGGTTGCTAAGCAGATCAGATCTAGTCTATCTTTCCTTTTATACTCCTGCAGTAAACCTCCAGTGCTTCATGTGGAGCTAGCAGGCTAGTAGCTTTCAAGCAGAAACGGTTAAAATCAGAAATAAACTAAAGCCACAAATGACTCGAGCACTTCATCAAACTGAGCAAACCGTTTCTGCATTTCTGCCACATATCCTTTAGCTCCGAAGTAGCCTTTGATCAGCCGCTGTTTGAGCTCTGATTGAGTGGCCTCGGGATGTGCACTTGACATTCTGAAAGTGCAGCCAGGACAAAAGGAATATGTGATAATGAAACAAGGCTCGCATAGTCTCACAAGTTATGTGGCAAAAATTTGTGGTGAGGAAATGCGAGAGACATGCGACCTGTACCACCTGGATGTCATGATGATGATGAGTCTAAAAGCACAAGAACGTCTCTGACACCGTGTGATGCGGTGCTTCCACCACCATGCTTCACTATAGAGTGTTTCATGGTATTGTTTTACTTACAACAAACAAAAAAATATTTAAACAGGTCTTATTGACCCCAAAAAGGACACTAGGGTTAATTAAACATTGGTCAGGAACTTCGGCTTGTAGCCTTTTTCTTTCTTTCTGTTCTTTCCGAGGTGAATTAATGAATGAATGAATGACCTCTGCTGTATCTGTTCAAGCTCCCACAACAATATTGATCACCACGGCAGCGTTTACAATTTCCAGCAGATAGAATGAATCACAATTAAGTCGTTGGAATGGAAAAACTTGACCCGAGTTGGACCAGATGGCAGCCTCTTTACCAGAATGGACAAGATGTCTGCTTATCACTAATTAAAAATGATTAAGCACCTACTTACCTTCATCGATGTGCATCGATTGAGCAGAATGCTGATGTGAACTGGACGTGTTCCAGGTTTCTGTCAAACTTTTCCACTCAGAACTGAGAGGATGGGGATCGACCAAAAAGCTGAGTCGTTAAAGGATGTGTGTGTGTGTGTGTGTGTGTGCTGCTTTTTGTATGGATTTGACTGATCTCCCTCGAAACAGGGTGACTGCCATTAATTCCAAAAGAAGGGAGGAAAAATGAGCCGGTATTCTATTTTAAGTTCTCAGAGAGCCGAAAAAAGGTAATTAATCATGCTTTATGATGCAGTGACTCGGCATACGAGTGGAGAACGGCTTCTCGTGAACTAAGACAGCTCGGGTCTGTACCTTCTATGTTCAGCAGGGGATGATTCAGGGGGTGGAGATAAATATATTAATCACGTATAGTCCAGGCGACTGCTATTGTGCTGTAATCATGATGACACCATGCCACTGAAGATCAAGATCAAGAAAACTGCACACCCAAGCGGCGGGACTATCTACGGGTTTTTCTATACCGTTGAGAGATTGCGAGCGCGACTTCTGACAATGCTGCAGCCATCCGTGTCCGGGAGTCCAAGAAAGCGTAATTGGCTGTGCTCTCTGGGTGGAAATGATGTCATACTTCCCCCTAAATTGGAAGATAATTGGGTTGAAATGAGGTGAAATGAGTGCAGAACTAAATGTAGAAATAAAGTGGAAAAGAGAAAGCAAGAAAACAAGACACAGTGGAAATCCTGCTACATATATGTGTGTTTACACAATATAAAAAACAACAAAAAAACCTTAATTCAGCAGGAAATTGTACACTTGGTAATTAACTGATAGTTCATTTGCTTGACCATGCTGTTGCCCTAAGACGCCATTTTGAAGCAAACATTTTGTGTTCATATACGTAAGAAATAAAACTCTTTGGTTGTGTGACATTAAGTGAAAGTGATCAACAGCAGGATGATCATGAAGCATGAGTTTCTGTTATACCGCCACCAGTAGACAAGTTTCCAATAACAGCCCTCGCAAAGTCTTTTAATCCTCTTATACTACAGTGAATACAAACTTATTAATAAATGATATGTTCTATTATTTATTTATTTATTTATTTATTTATTTATCTATTGTATTTATTTATTTATTTATGTATTTATTTATCTATTTTATTTATTTATTTATTTGTTTATTTATTTATACTGGATTTATGGAAGCTCATTCCTTCCGTCATCAGCCTCTCTTTTTTCCTTTCTCTTAAGAAATTAGACAAAAAGCGGCTTGTCATGTTATGGAAAAAGCCCTGATACTATAGACTCCTTCCAGAAATGTTAAATAAACATCAACTCATGGGAAAATCTCACCAAATCAACAAATAGACTTGGATTTATTATAATGTGAATGAGTTGTTACTACAGAATACAGGACAAACCTGAGGCCCAGAAAGTGCTAGAAAATGAATCGACCAATCAGAATCGAGAACTCACCAGAGTTGCATGTTTGAGAGCTTTTTTTTCCCCACCCTGTAGACACGACTTCCAAAAAATAAAAGTAGAGGATAGAAAGTTCTGGCTATATGAATATTTTATCGGTGTTAATGATGTGGCTGTTGTGCTAAAAAGTCTACCTTGTACATGTTTACAACAAGAAATCTCTCTGTCACACACACACACACACACACACACACTTAGCACACTCTGCTGAAAGATGTAACCTCGTCGGTGGTGCGTGAGTGTTTGAATGTTTCTAAGAGGTCTTGTCAAGAAGAGTTTACCTCAGAAAAATTATATCCATAATTAATGAAAGCTGAAGGTAAGAGGGCTACCTGCAGAGGCGATTTATTCTGGGCCAACACTCCTGGCATGTGGATACACACATGCGTGCACACACACACACACACACACACACACACACACACACACCTGGCAAGACACAATAGGGGTGTGAACGGCATTTGATTATAGATTTTGGTTGTAAATTATAAAGCCTCAAACAAATTCTTTCTGACATCAGACTTTGACACAATTGCAGCTATGTTAGCGATTACAATAATCCAAGAGGACAGTAAGTTCTTTGTTTCTGTCAGCCGAAGACAATGGACAAGACCTGCTTTTATTATCACTTGTAAAGACCTTTTCTTCACTGGCTTCTTTAGACTATTGTATTTGTTTGATAAAAAAAAAAAAACCTTATTCACTTTTATTTTTTGGCGATCATAAATCATAAAGGTGTCACTTGCTAGGCTATTAACATTTCAGGTACAAAAAAAATATTTGGTTGTTTGTTTGTTTGTCACCTCAATTTATTTGTATGATTCCTATATTTCGCTCCGAGCCTCTATCAAAGGTGCCACTAGGAAGGGTCAAGTTCTTATTTATCTCATTAAGCTGCTGTGCTATTACAAGCTTGCACAAGAGGCTGCTGCTCGTAGCGGGGGGGGTCGTATCCATGGCAACAGCAGAAACAGGAGGATCGTGGGAGAGTGGTTCATGGATGATGTCCTATGGATCACATTAGTACTATGGAAAATAACGATTTTTCAGACTAGTGTGGAAGGTTAGATAAACTTGCAAATGTACATCAATAACATTCAGTAGAAAGTTATTTGAGTTGATGTTGAGTTCGTTTGAGTGTATATTCAGTTGAATTGGTTTATGTGCTTATCGTGAATGATTTGAGTTGGTACTGAATGAATGATTTAAGATCAGTGTTAATTTCGTTAACGAAGATGATGACGAAGAATATTCGTTAACGACCATTTTTTCTGTGACAGACGAAACGAGACTAAGACGAAACTAATATCTGATGATAAAAACTATGACAAAATTTAAGACGTTTCTTTGTTAACGAGACAAGACTGGACTAAAATGCTTTTTTAGGAGTATCGGACATTCAAAATAAATGATCTCTTTGTATCGGGTAACTGTCTTTCAAAATGTGAGTCCCTGTCACTGGACTGGATAAGGGGTGTTTGCATCTCAGACAGTTAGCGGGTAGGCTAAATAAACTCCAACTGGCCTGGCGAGCTGCAGTGGCTTCAGCACCTGAAGCTTTAGGAAGAAAATGAAGAACTGATATATGGAAGCATTTCTGTTATAATTCCTCTGACAAAAAAAACCCATTGTGCACTGTCACAGAAAACGGAGAGAGCCCTGTGGCTATAAAATAGGCGGAAAGAATACCACATATCTTAAGAGGCATCTGAAGGCGCATCACCCTGCTATTTATGCAGCTTCTGTCACGGAAAGTCAACTATTTAGTCTTATTTAAGTACTTTTTCTTAACGTTAGGTCAGTGTTACTGGATGTGTTCACAGGGAAATTCGCTAGCAAGTTTTATGTTTTTACGTTTTAGCTTTCTGTTAACCAACGTCAGTTAGCTAACCTTACTGCATAGTTCTGAGCCAGACTTTCATAAATGTACAATGCTTAATTATATATTGTACAACAGTTCAGCCCTCTTTCTAATGAAATCTGTATCACGTGCTGTAGCAAGATTATTTAGGCCATAGCCTATTTGCTCTACTAACTTAATAGCATGCAGATAGCAAGCTGTTTCTAAAATGACAGATGGATTTGGAAGTTGCTTAAGTTATTGGCCATGTATGTATGCTTAAGGCTGGAATACACTACATGATTTTTGCCCTGATTTTTTCCCTATTTACATTCTGGAGAAGTTGACGGTCCGATATCTGAGTTGTACAAATGTACACCCTTAATGGTTATTATACAGTAAATACTGTTGGCAGAAAAAGATATGTTAGTAATACAGTGGTGTGAAAAAGTGTTGGCCCCCTTCCTGATTTCTTATTTTTTTGCATGTTTGTCACACTTTAATGTTTCAGATAATCAAACACATTTAAATATTAGTCAAAGATAACACAAGTAAACACATCATGCAGTTTTTAAATGGAGGTTTTTATTATTAACGGAAAACAAAATCCAAAACTACATGGCCCTGTGTGAAAAAGTATTTGCCCCTAAGCCTAATAACTGGTTGGTCCACCCTTAGCAGCAACAACTGCAATCAAGTGTTTTCCATAACGTGCAATGAGTCTGTTACAGCGCTGTGGAGGAATTTTGGCCCACTCATCTTTGCAGAATTGTTATAATTCAGCCACACTGGAGGGTTTTCGAGCATGAACTACCTTTTTAAGGTCATGCCACAGCATCTCAATCCGATTGAGGTCAGGACTTTGACTAGGCCACTCCAAAGTCTTCATTTTGTTTTTCTTCAGCCATTCAGAGGTGGACTTGCTGGTGTGTTTTGGATCATTGTCCTTCAACGCTTGATTGCAGTTGTTGCTGCTAAGGGTGGCAAACATGCAAAAAAATAAGAAATCAGGAAGGGGGCCAACACTTTTTCACACCACTGTATATGCTAGGCTGCTTTTGAACATCTGTTTGTTTATTGCACATTTATTTGAAGTTTCAGAAAATAAATGCTGTTTTTCCATAATAGCTAAAGAAAACATTTTTGGTTTTTAATTGATACTTGAACTATAGACCACTTTTACCGATCCTTAATGTATGATCCTACCTTATAAATTAGCAAGGGCAGCACAGCAGGCTGATATCCAACTAAGAAAAAGGGATATGTTGAGTTGCACAAGTGCTAAGAGTGCAGTGTCAATATAGCTTGTTATCTTGATTCAAATTTCTCATAAGCTTAATTGGTCTAAAGTAAGAAAAATTATAATGACTATTTTGTCTAAATACTACATAGAAAATTAACAAAATTAAAGCTGGTAACTGCAGTTTGACTAAAACTAATGACTAAAACTTGACAAAAATGCAATGACTTTTCGTCGACTAAAACTATGAAAGACTAAAATGACTAAAATGTGACTAAGACTATTAACCATTTTCGTCTGAAGATAAAGACTAAGATTAAATCAAAAATGGCTGTCAAAATTAACACTGTTTAAGATCAAATTAAATTTAAATGAAAATTGAGTTGAGTTAGTCACTCAACTCTATCAACTCAATTGATTCTCTCAAACTCAGTTAAGAGTGACTCATTTAACCTAAAAATTAGAGTGAACAATTAAAGTTCATATGTTAATTTAAGTTAATAATTTGAGTTCATGCTTTTGAGTTGAGTGAATGGCGAGGTGAAATTAAAATGAGAAGATAATACGAGTTAATTGATTGTGAGCTGAATCAATTAATATTGAATAATTTGAGTTAATATTACGGTAACGCAATTGAACAATTTGAGCTGATGTTGAGTTGAGTGAGGGATTTAAGCTGAAATGAATTTAAATGAATAATTTGAGTTAATGTTGAGTTGAATTAGTTTGAGCAAATGGTTTGAGTTGATATGAGTAAAAGGTTAGTTTGAGAACAATTTAAGCTGAAATTAAATTAAATGAATGAGTTTTATTAGTTTGAATGATTGATTGGAGTTGATATTTGAGTTAAATGACTCCATTAAGATTAAGAATGACTAGAGCTGAAATTAAATCAGAGTGAGTAACGAGTTAACTCAGTAATGAGTTGAATCAAATTCAGTGAATAATTTGAGTTGGTATATTTGAGTTGGCCTAATTTTTGAGGACATGTTGATTTCTTAGATTGCAAAATGCACATTGTGTTGATATTGTAATTGTAAAGAGTAAATGGTAGAAAATATTATAGAGATTGATCAATTTGACAAAATTTAAGTAATTGTAGTCTGGATATGAGTGATGTAGTAAATGATACATATTTGTTTTAGAATTTAGCTAATTTGAGCTCATTATTTGTATATGTTTTAGGTTAATTATTTGTATATGTTGTAGAATTTGAGCTGATTATTTGTTTTGGTTGGATTGGTGGTTCTAGAACTTGTTGCCCAATTGTTCTTCATCTGAAATGTTTTTTTTTTCTAAAACAGCATATTTATTTCTTGTTAGATAGGAAGGAGACAGGCTAACTCTAGCTCTAAATGTTCCACTGTAAATCCTTTCTCACAATGAACCCCATTACATCACATTAAAAAAGCTGTACGTCGGCTTTAACCTCTGGCTATAAAACGAATTTACACTTTTGCCAAATATAAATATTATAATACTGACTCTCGTAACTGCAATTTTATGAAGTGAATTTTATGGGAAGACATGAAAGTCAGCTCTTCTCTAATGTCGTATTTTGTTTAAAACTATACTTGCACAGACTAACCGAATTACCTCGTAATCCTAATAGATGCTGAATACGCAGTAGTGCATTTAATCAAGTGTAACGTCCTAAAAATCTTGAAGTCTTCATTGGCTATGACTGACTTTTCGGCGAGGAAATTCGAGTAATAAACTTCCCTTTCCTCTAACAAGCAATAGTTCTGAACTTTATGATCACAATAAAGAAGCTGACAAGTGTACAATCCCTGCTTTGGTCATATTTCTGCTTTTGACTCTGTAAAATTAATTTCTTCATTCATGGAATTTGCATAAAATTCATAACATGAACAGTTCTTTGAATTAGCGCTTTCAAAAAGTTCGCTAAAACGAATCTCATTCAAGGAATTTGCATTTGCGCATTAATCCGTTCTTATAACAGATGCTGAATATTTAAGAGTGCATTTAATTTTGCTTTAATATATTGCACCGAAATCCTTCTTCAGATATAGTGAGCTATATTTTCTCCAAAGAAACTTCAAGAAAGCCTAAGAGGATTAGCAGAGTTGAGCTAATCTCAGTAATTCGAGTTGATTTGAGTTGAGTGATGTATTAGGAAATGTATTGTGACAACATATTGTTTTAGTTATTTAAGTGAGTTATTTCGGGCTGCTGTGTGATGCAAAGTTTCTGTTATCACCTACAAGTTGATTATTTTCCTATAACAGGAAATCCCAAAGTGTTTTATTCCTCTATTAAATCTTGTGGAAGGTCCACGAAACAAATGATTGCTTTTATAGCAGCTCTTTTATTTATTTATTTTTTTTCTTTTTTCAAATTCATTTTTAAGTTACTGTTTTATAACTCATATTGCATGTGAATGACCCCTAAAATCGTATTTACGTCTTGGAGATCATTTTGAGACCCAGTTTTCTGAGATGAGAAAGTCCTAAACTTTAAACATGGCGGAGAATAGTACAGCTTCTATACTTTTTTTTCCTAAATGCATTTAAATTTTTTTTTTAAATATTTTTACCATTCTATTCGTGTTGTACGTTTTTTCACCATAAAAATAACTTAGCTAAGCATGTTTAATGGTGTCAAAATGATAGAAATAAGTATAGAAATAAATATGTATTAATGAACCTGGTGTTGTCCATGTTTCATGCCCTGAAAAAAAAAGCTAGTTGAATTTACTTCATTTGAATGCATACATCGGTACCATGTGATTGAATTGAGTAACAGTAACAAGTTTTCGTACATCCAACATATTTACATATTTCCAACAGACACATTTCCACTGTTATTCCACCATAGTCCAATAATTAATATAAATTATGCTTACAAAGTCATGGTGAATGACTTGTGGGCAAACTGACTGAAAATATTTAGCAAATATGTCGCCTTAGACAACACCTCCCCTAATGTATGTACAGTACACAAATATTTTTAGAGAAAAAAAATACAGAAATTCATCAAAATGGGGTTAAAAGGTTGTATTTATAGTATTATATTATATAGTATAGTATACTATAGTATAGTATTTATCCAAAGGTTGTATTTATAGTACATTTGTAGTTACAAGACTGACTTACTACAGCTACTATCTTACTACTAGATAGCCACTATCTCCCTTACTGTACATACTTATTCTTATAAAAGAATTACTGTAATTCACCAAATGGATTTTTTCATGTTCCAAAGGTTGTATTACCTACCTAGTGGCCAGACTGACTTACTACAGCTGAATTTTTTTGCCAAGCTCACCCTTACTGTACATACAGTACATATTTAATCTTACAAAAAATTGCTGTATTTCACCCAAAGGTTTTTTTTTCATGTTCCAAAGGTTGTAGTATGTTCCTAGTGGCCAGACTGACTTACTACAGCTGAAAGTTTGACAATAACACCCTATACTGTATATACTGTATACCTGTAGTAAGTCTTGTAACAAGGAATGTACTACATCCTTTGGAGCATGAATAAATCCTTTCAGGACTTACAGTAATTTTTTTCATGAAAATATTTGTGTACTGTACACATATGACCGGAGGTATTGGCGAAATTTCACCTGTAGTAAATATTGTCACTATAAATATACTACAGCCTTTGGAACATGGAAAAACCCTTTTGGTGAATTACAGTAATTTTTTTCTAAGAATAGTTGTATACTGTACATACAGTAAGGGAGATATTGGCAAAATCTCAGCTTTAGTAAGCCAGTCTGGCCACTAGGAATGTACTACAACCTTGGGAACATGAAAAAAACCCTTTTGGTAAAATTCATTGATTGTTTTCTAAAAATAATTGTGTACTGTATGTACAGTAAGGGTGATCTGGGCAAACTTTCACTTGTAGTAAATCAGTCTGGCCACTGGGAACATACTACAACCTTGGGGACATGAAAAAACCCTTTTGGTGAATTACAGTATTTTTTTTATAAGAATAATTGTGTACTGTATGTACAGTAAGTGAGCTCGTGGCAAAAGATCACCTGTAGTAAGTCAGTCTTGTAACTACAAATGTACTACAACCTTTGGAACATGACTAACCCCATTTTGATGAATTTCTGTATTTTTTTTCTCTAAAAATATTTGTGTACTGTACATACATTAGGGGAGGTGTTGTCTAAGGCGACATATTTGCTTAATATTTTCAGTCAGTTTGCCCACAAGTCATTTACTATGGCTTTTTAAGCATAATTTGTATTAATTATTGGACTTCGTTTTGTACTGAGAGGTAAATTTGCAGACGGTCCCTAAAGTAACTAACTTTACTAGAAAATGCAACTGATTTTCGGTTTCTACTCTATAGAACTTTCTTTATTTAAAGTATAAATGAGGAAAGAAAATCAAGTCTTATTTTAAAAAGGTGTCTGACATTTTCATCACATCATTACAAAACGATTGATTATTTACTTTATTATTTATGGATTTTTAAATGCGTCTGTTTATAAAAAGAAACTTCAAATAGCAAAAAGTACACGGACCCTATACCTACCTTTTCCGGTTTGTCTAAATTCTCATGATGTTTTCAAATTTATTATTTTTTTTTATCTGATTTGTTATTTTGTTTTGCACTTCTCGGCCAACATATGTAAGGCAGCATAACCTTCAGTCATTTTTTCCATTATGGGAAAGTCTTCAGAAAAATATACAGCTGCTATAATGTAAGTGATAACAGGAAATATCCAGTTTTGCAGACGTTCCATAACATTAAATATAACTATAAAAGGATTAAAAAATGTATTTTATTGATTAAATAAAAAGATGTAATGGTTGGCATGTTGCTGTGGTGTGTTGTGTGGAACAAAATGCATGAACTTTGCTTCATTGCACCACCATGTTAATATTCCCATGTATTTCTTTTGCTGTTGTAATAAACAATAAGGCATTTCATTAAAATGATGTATACTCTCTCTATATGAATTTATAATTATAAGCCTTGTTCTCCTCCAGGGAATTATGGGTAATTATAATTGGCAAAGCCTAAGAGGATTACATATGTGTCATGGCAAATTGTATTCTAGAGTTTTGAAACTTTCGTTGCTCTTTGATTACATGGCGTGTTCTTCATAGGTGGCTCGTGAAATAAGTCCTCCTAATGCTCAGTCTAATTAGCGCAGGGTCGTACTTGTTTACATCTTGAGGAAAATGGGAAAATGGCCAGACTAATAGTGTAATTACAGGATTAGTCTGTCTGGGGCAATAAGGCAGTGGCAGTACACAGGACTAATTACCACTATTTCCACTGCCAGGTTTTGTTCTTGATGTACAACGTTCTGTCAAGCTATGTGGAGCGAAACGCGAACGAAGCGTCTCACATCTGCACACATGAGAAAAATATGCTTTTCTCCAATAATCACCTCTTTCGGAAACACAAATCTCACACGTTCAGATTTCGGCTGAGTTTCCGGACCACGAAACTTGGATACCCGAGTCCCTCTGGAAGCTCGCACCAAAAGAAAAGCACCGCATCTGCTTGGCACTCTATTATCGAATCCAGATTACACCTTTAATTTTTATATTCCGTGGCAGAAAAGAGAGGATGAAAAATTAGGATCCAAACGTGCAAAGAAACAATAAAAGTTTCTGAAATGTCTCCTATGCCAAACTTTGAAATGGGGGGGCACGGTGGCTTAGTGGTTAGCACATTTGCCTTATACCTCCAGGGTTGGGGGTTCGATTCCAACCTCTGCCGTGTTTGCATATTCTCCCCGTGCCTCGGGGGTTTCCTCCGGGTACTCCGGTTTCCTCCCCCGGTCCAAAAACATGCATTGTATGTTGATTGGCATCTCTAAATTGTCAGTAGTGTGTGTGTGTGCCCTGCGATGGGTTGGCACTCTGTCCAGGGTGTATCCTGCCTTGATGCCCAATGACGCCTGAGATAGGCACAGGCTCCCCGTGACAATGAATGAACTTCGAAATCAATTAAACATCTTTTTGCAGATTGTACCTGATTAAAAATGTAAAAATTTATCTGGAGATCAGATCTAGGGGGCGTGTCACTCTGATCCCTGACTAATCACCTGGCATGACTCTCACAGTTGCATGAATCCACAGTCTGGGCTAGAAAGAATTCAGGCCCAGCGGTTGTGTTTCTTCACGTTATAGAAAAAAAGTGTGTTTTCTGTGTGTTTATGAGCTGGTGCTCTTACTCTTGTCTCTGTAAATTCAGTCATTACAGACGCTAGTCATACATGTGATCTTTCATGTATGAGACGTGTTTAAGTTCAGCAAATGATGGACTTTGCATTTCATGTATAAAACGTGGAAGAAATAGCGATGAGAAATGTGTAAAGCAGAGTCGTCTCTTCTGCTCTGGCAGCTTCCGTCTTTCTTGTGTTATTTTCCCCTAAAGGCTCTAAAGGTCAGCAGAAGCGAGTGGTCAGAGTGCTAAACTACACGCTAACAACACAGTCAGATTCCCAGCCGCTCTGACAGGACGGAACAGAACACACCATCAACAATCATCCACACACCCCAGCAAAACAACATCAACACACACCATCAATACACACCATCAACACATCATCAGCATCAACACACGCCATCAGAACATAACACAACATCAACACACTGTCAACACATCAACTCACACCATCAACATCAAAGCAATGTCAAGATACACCACTAACACATCATCAACACACACCATCAATACACACCATTAAAACACTATCAACACATCATCAACACACACCATCAGAACATAACACAACATCAACACACTGTCAACACACTAGCAAAACAAAATCAACACACCATTACAACACCATCCGAACATAACACATCAACACACACTACTTACACAACATCAACACACACCATCAACAAAACACACACCCACACAAGAACCACACACACCATAAGAACAACACACTATCAAGACATCAAAACACACCTTCAAAACATCAACACACACCAACACAATATCTCTATATTCCATCAAAACTACAAAATGTCATCAAGACATCAACACACACCAACACAACATCAACACACACCAAGACATCAACACACACCATCAACACACTGTTAACACACACCATCAACACAACAACAATAAAACACCATCAAAACTACAAAACATCATCAAGACATTAACACACACTAACACAACATCAACACACACCATCAAGACATCAACACACACCATCAACACACTGTTAACACACACCATCAACACAACAACAATAAAACACCATCAAAACTACAAAACATCATCAAGACATCAACACACACCAACACAACATCAACACACACCATCAAGACATCAACACACACCATCAACACACTGTTAACACACACCATCAACACAACAACAATAAAAGACCATCAAAACTACAAAACATCATCAAGACATCAACACACACCAACACAACATCAACACACATCAGAACAACACACGCTAACACAACAACCACACACACCAAAAGACCAACACACTATCAAGACATCAAAACACACCTTCAAAACATCACCATACACCATGAACACATCAACACACACAATCAACATATCAACCATCAAGGCATCAACATACAACAACACCATCAAAATACTATCAACACACACCATCAAAACAACAAAACACCATCAAGACATCAACACACACCATCAACACAGTGTTAACACATACCATCAACACATCAACAACACACATCAACACAACAACAATCAAAAACACCATCAAAACTACAAAACACTATCAAGACATTAACACATGCCATCAAAACAACAACACAACATCGAGACATTATCATCAAGCACACAGCATGCACATACAGCATTAACAAACATCAACACAACATCAACATCCAGCAAGAATACAAACCAACAACACACACCATCGATACGCACCAAGTACACAAAATCAACACACCCACACCATCAATACAACATTAACATATGTGTTACAACATACAGCATCATGGCCATCAGTGCAAATGCAAAGGCCTCTGTGTCTGTCCCTCACTGATAATTAATTCATTTAATTGCTAATAATCGATGCATTCATCATGCTGCATTGCAATAGCTCTAATCTCTATTATACTAAATTGTCTTCTTTAATTTTAGAATTTATAGATTGAATCGTTGATCGCAAAAAATGATAACAGAATCAGATCAGGATTTAGAAAAAATCACATTATCAAACTTAACCCACAAAAGGGTTAACTTTCCTCCATTTATAATTTTCTTCCCATTTACCTCTCTCACTCAGAGGTAGCTGCACGCCAGAGAAAACTCATCATATCTGTCACTGCTGTTTTGCTTTGTGTTTCTTGACGAACGTCCCCTCATAGCGTTCTGCTGCAGTCATACAAGCAGCGCTGATCGACCTCTCAATCACTCGTCTCAGTCAACAGAGCGAAAGAGAGCGGGAGAGCGAGAGAGAGAGAGAGAGAGAGAGAGAGAGAGAGAGAGAGAGAGAGAGAGAGAGAGACGAGGGGGAAAAACGAGCAAAATTAATTAAATAGCAGAGAGACAGAGGCTCGGGCCATAAAGGTCTGCTGTTAGCATTTTTCTAGCCCATTGATTCCTTGTTACACGTCCACATTATGGCTCCCAGAGTCACCATAAATCAAGCCGGAGCCCATTGTCCCTTTTTTCCCGACACGCTCTCCCTAACGCCGATGCTGTTCTGTAGGGGTGAACATAATCTATTGTTTGAATTTAAGGTCTGAAAAAGTGTATGACCTCGCCTAGAGGATACCGAAGTTTTGACGAGAGCCGAGTGACCTGCGTCTGTCACTCCGCATGCCTGTGCAGATGGCAAATCGCGCTCTGGGTTTATCTGTCTTGACCCAAATAACAGACAGAGCGTTCACTTCGTGTCCACTTGCTTATCTGATGCTTTTGTTCCAGGCCAGATGCGCCTGAGGTGAAACCTGGGAAGGAGCTTTTAATTCTCTGTATGTGGACGTTCATGTGTGTGAAAGTACCAGGGAAGGAACTGTTCTACTTTTCCTCACAGTTTTTACATATTCTTCAGAAATTAACCCGTTTCTGCAGTAGTGGGAGCAATGGAAACATTACAGATGACACACTGTGGTTCCAGGTCCTCAGAATCCATGAAAACATCAACATTTCTTAGAAATGAATCATGATGACTCGTTTGAGGTGCTTAAAATAAATAGTTAAGAAGTCTTCATGAAACTTGGGATGAACATTTCTGACAAGAAAAAAGCACTGCCAACAATTGTGTCACGATTGACAGGGAAGTGATAATGACAGTGAAACTACTGAAAAGGTAACACTACTGACAGGAAAAACACTACTGACAGGAAAGATATTTCTGACAGGGTAACACGACTGACAAGATAAACATTTCTGACAAAGGAAAACTTCTGACAGGAAAACACTACCGACAGTGTAGCACTACTGATAAGAAAAAACATTACTGACAGTCTAACATTTCTGACAGGAAAACGCTACTGACAAGAAAAATACTAATGAAAAGGTAACACTATTGACGGGAAAAACACCACCGAAAAGGTAACACTGCTGACAGGAAAAACAATACTGACAAAGTAATACTACTGACAGGAACAACAATACAAACAGGAAAGACACTTCTGACAGGATAACACTACTAACAGGAAAAACACCACCGACAGTGAAACAATTTGGATGGAGAAACTCTATTGACACAAAAAATACTACTGACAAGGTAACAATACTGACAAGAAACATACTAATGAAAAGGTAACACTACTAACAGAAAAAAACTGCTGACAGGAAAAACAATACTGACAGGAAAGACATTTCTGACAGGGTAACACTGCTGACAGGAAAGGGTACCAATAGAGAAACTCTGCTGACAAAAACAATACTGACACGGTAGCACTACTGACAAGACCAACAATACTGACAGGAAAGGCATTTCTGGCAGAGTAACACTACTGACAGGAAAAACACCACTGACAGAGAAACACTACTGATAAGGGAACTCTTCTGACACAAATAATACTACTAACAAGGCAACACTATAGGCAGGAAAAATGCTACTGACAAGGTGACACTACTGACAAGTAAGACATTTCTGTCAGGGTAACACTACTGACAGGAAAATACACCACTGACAGTGAAACACTTCTGATGGAGAAACTACTGACACAAAAATACTACTGACAAGGTAACACTACTGACAAAAAAATACTACTGACAAGGTAACACTACTGACAAGAAAAATACTACTAACAATGTAACACTACTGACAAGAAAAATACTACTGAGAAGGTAACACTACATACAAGAAAAATACTACTGACAAGGTAACACTACTGACAAGACAAATACTACTAACAATGTAACACTACATACAAGAAAAATACTACTGACAAGGTAACACTACTGACAAGAAAAATACTACTGACAAGGTAACACTACTGACAAGAAAAATACTACTAACAATGTAACACTACTGACAAGAAAAATACTACTGACAAGAAAAATACTACTGACAAGGTAACACTACATACAAGAAAAATAGCACTGACAAGGTAACACTACTGACAAGGTAACACTACTGACAAGAAAAATACTACTGACAAGGTAACACTACTGACAAGAAAAATACTACTGACAAGGTAACACTACTGACAAGAAAAATACTACTGACAAGGTAACACTACTGACAAGAAAAATACTACTGACAAGGTAACACTACATACAAGAAAAATACTACTGACAAGGTAACACTACTGACAAGAAAAATACTACTGACAAGGTAACACTACTGACAAGAAAAATACTACTAACAATGTAACACTACTGACAAGAAAAATACTACTGACAAGAAAAATACTACTGACAAGGTAACACTACATACAAGAAAAATACTACTGACAAGGTAACACTACTGACAAGGTAACACTACTGACAAGGTAACACTACTGACAAGAAAAATACTACTGACAAGGTAACACTACTGACAAGAAAAATACTACTGAAAGGTAACACTACTGACAAAAACCCACCACTTTTTATTTTAAACGTCTTCATTTTAAATATTGCAGATTTCAAAATCGAACTAAGAAATAGTGAACTAAGAGCTGTGAATTTAGAGTGTGAGAAAAATATGTTTCAAATAAATAAATAAAAACTACAACTAAGTTTTTGATTATGCTAATTAGGCACATTAGGCACACCACATATTGATATTTCACAGCCCATACTCATATAATGATATAGCTAATAGATACTGATTTTTTTTTAAAATCTATCGCTTTAACAACTTTAGCCTTTAATACAGCACTCATTTAGAGTTGCTTTAATATCTGAGAGTGTGTTGTCAGTTGTTTGCCATTACAAAAAAAACACTTAACCTCCACACAGAAAAGAAGAACGAGTGCAACCCCCATGACACTAAACACCCATGACAAAAACCAGCACTTCCCTGCGGAAAAGCAGCACTTAATCGACAGACGTCTTTCCGTCTCTCCGTCTCTCCTCCCCAGGGCCACCTGTGTATATAGGGCTTCTCAGTAATGGCCTTTTCACCAGAGCTGCTCCCGACTTCCTCTGGCCTTCGTCACCCATCTCTCTCTCTCTCTCTTGATCCTGAATGATTTAATTTTCTGCTTCCCGATGACCCAGTGAGCCTTACTTTCACTCAGCAGCGTGGCAACGCTCATCTATAAACCGCTCACAGATGCAGCGCCAGAATTAATGCACAATTCGCACACGGCTCCTGTACAAATATAGAAACAAACAAAAAAAAAAAACTTGTCTAACTGAGAGTTTTAATTAGTGTCACAGCTACAGTTGAAAAGCAACAAAGTGGTTGCTTTTAGCTGGTATCAGAAACTGCACATCTAGTTTTTCTCTTACCTCATACTTTTGATTTAGTAATAAAGAAGTAGAGAAAAGGTCTGATTTATACTTCAAGAGATATGATGAGAATTCTCTGAAAAATTTGTACTTTATCTGATGTGACTGCGAAATTGAGACCTGTTTTGTGTACAGCTAGCTATTAGCATTCAGGAAGAGTTGATACTATTAGCATGCAAGCTAAGCAAAAAGATTAGAAGAAACTAGCTAGATTAGGAATGAAAGCTGCTGTTAGTTAGGATGAATTCATCCTAACTAACGCTAATTTAACACCAGGAACTAAAATCGGTGTGATTTACAATCGTGAAGTCGTTATTTTAAACTGTCTGCCTGACTATTTTTCTCTCTAATCATATATTTATGAAGTGACACATTGCGAGTGCTAGCCATTAGCACTCATAGCTCTTATTTTTTTGTAGCAAGCTAGCAAACATTTGAGAGATTATAAATGAAAGCTGCTGTTAGTTAGCTTTAGCTTATCTTGGTCTAGGAGATTGTTTACTAAAAGCTTTTTTACTTTACTTCTATATATACGTTTATACCTATATTTTTATACATTTTAGACTTTTTTTTTTAAATGAAGACATATAGCTTCATGGATTTGTGTTGCTCTGCATGACTAATAGGATAATATTCATTGAGAGCGAGATGTTCCTAATAAAGTGAACAGTTAATGTATACACAAATATTTTAAAATCTTTCAATTTTTCTTACAGTAGTCACAGTGAAGAATTTTTCCTTCATTTTCTGTTCTTTCCTCTGTTAACGTTGTTGTCGTTCTTGTCTCCCTCTTTCGTTTTATTATTGTTATATATTCTCTCTCTAGGAGTTTAAGTACTTGGGGTCAACAGTCCAAAGTAATGGAGAGTGTGGGAAAGAGGTAAAGAAGCGAGTGCAGGCAGGTTGGAATGGGTGGAGAAAGGTGTCGGGAGTTCTGTGTGATAGGAAAATATCAGCGAGAATCAAGGGGAAGGTGTACAGGACAGTGGTGAGACCGGCCATGCTGTATGGTTTAGAGACAGTGTCACTGAGGAAGAGACAGGAGTCAGAGCTAGAGGTAGCAGAGCTGAAGATGTTGAGGTTCTCTTTGGGAGTGACAAGATTGGACAGGATTAGGAATGAGTACATCAGAGGGACAGCTCATGTTGGACGTTTGGGGGACAAAGTTAGGGAGGCCAGATTAAGATGGTTTGGACATGTTCAGAGGAGGGAGAGTGAGTATATTGGTAGGAGAATGTTGGACATGGAGCTGCCAGGCAGGAGGCAAAGAGGAAGGCCAAAGAGGAGGTATATGGATGGAATTAATGAGGATATGAAGCTAGTGGGTGCAAGTGTTGAGGATGCAGAAGATAGGGATAGGTGGAGAGAGATGATTCGCTGTGGCGACCCCTGAAGGGAAAAGCCAAAAGAAGAAGAAGATTCTCTCTCTCTCTGTCTCTTTCTCTCTCTCTCTCTCTCTCTCTCTCTCTCTCTCTCTCTCTCTCGTCTCTCTCTCCTGTTGCAGTTTTGTTTTTAGTCCCGAATCCCCCAATTCCTTTTCATTCTTGAGGTAAAACGCTTTGCTCTACATGCTAGTTCTTGCTAATGCTTTAACAGATGTGTGTTGTTAGAAAAAAAATCAGCCGAGTGATCCGTGATTGTATTCAGCTGCAGCTGGAAATGAAGCCTATGGAGAGCTTGAGACGGATGTTGGAACCATCTGCCCGTTTCTGCTGAAACTCTGACAGAGAGAGAGAGAGAGAGAGAGAGAGAGAGAGAGAGAGAGAGAGAGAGAGAGAGAGAGAGAGAGAGAGAGAGAGAGAGAGAGAGAGAGAGAGAGAGAGAGAGAGAGAGCAGTGATGTCACTTCTATGTGAACTCATCTCAGATAGAGACTGTTTGTAATTTTCAATGTGAACCATCACACCTTGTCTCCCAATGCGTATTTATTGCACTAGTAAAAAAAAAAAGGAACTGTGATTGTTTTGTTTTTTCTGTGCACTGGGATGGCCCCGGATCTCACCTGCATTCCCAGGCCTGCCTTCGCATCGGGGGAATTTCAATCGAGCACGCAGTGGGACGTCTGCTTCATTTAACAGCGGGAGGTTTTATGAACCAAGGGGAGTAAAGGACAGAAGGTTAACCGAGAAATTCACCGGCTATTACTTTGGAATCTTTTCATATTTTTAAACAGAGACAACTTTTTTCATGTCTTGTTCACTAATTAGCAAAGTCTTAATCGTTCATGATTTCTTGCACGGATTGAAACACATCCGTTTGTGTTGTTGAAAAGTCTTTTTTTTTTTTTATTAATACTGTTATTTTGTGCGAATGATGAAAGAATCCATTTATGCTCGCTCATAATAATATTACTTCCTGTTTTCAATAGCATGTCACAAACAGTTGCTTTCTCACAAGGCTCCCTTTTTTTCTTTCTTGGAATACACAAAAACTCGGCTTGTCAAGTTCTGACTTTGAGAAAACACTCATATTGGAGACTCCTTCCATAAATAAAATAAACATTTTACTGAAAACTTCGCCACACCGTGTGTTTACGTGGCACATCCTTGTTTATATTGTGACTATAGAACCCAATTTAAGAGAATGTTTTATTAAAAAAATATTGCGTTAAGGTTAATTTGATAATGTGGCTGCACGGTTAAAAGCAGGTCGAGTTTAATGCATTCAGGGCAAAGCTCCATGCCTTTCAGGTGCTCCTAGGCGAGCATGCTGTGTCAGCCCTTTATAATCGAATCCAATCTGTTATTAAAAAGATGCTCTTGACACTTGACTCCATCAACGAGAAACAAAAAGTTGGCTTAATGCGATTGGGAAGGAGGTCAGGGTCAGGGCCGGAGCCCTGTAGGGAATTTCATATTGCATCCTCAGCGTTCACGCCACAGCAAAATGTTTTCTCTGAGTACGTGACCGTCTGGGGGATTTTTTTTTTTTCCTCTTCCTCTTCCTCTTTTCAGGGGAGGGGGTAAATCACTTTTTCATTTCACACCTGAAATTGCTTCTCGTCGATTACGTTTGAATTGGCGCTAACAGCCGATTGGTGTTGTACGATCGGGAAAAACGTGGCATTGTTGGAAGCTTTATGGGCTGGAGTGTAAAAATGACCACTCCGTCACAATTAAAAGATATTTCAACATGGCTTTTTTCTTAATAATATTAAATGCATCACATTCTGATCATCGCCTCTTTTTTTAAACAATAAAAAAAACACCTTAAAAATGAGTTCTTATTAAAAAAACAGTGGAATTATTGCATCATTATAATTACCCACATTTTTTTTTTTTTTTTACGATGTAATTACGAATAGGAGTGACTTCCATGTTTCCATGTTGTGAGCAGAATTTTGGGATTTCTTTTCTTCCTTCAGTTCAAAACAGAGTACAAAAATGTCACCTTCCTCCTCAAGGACGGTTTCCACACCGCTGTTGAATTCTCGATTCGGATTGGTCAGAAGGTGATGAGGAAACAGGAGCTTGTGTGAAAAACAGATTAATAATAATAACCATAATAAACACTGCTGTGGTGAAGATTTCTGTATGTAGATGTTTATATGTAGTCAGATTAAAGAAAGGAGTGTCCGGTATCAGTGCCGTAACGGTTAGCATGCTCTTCCGTTTGCAAGCTGCATTTATTTATTTTTTTTCGTTTAATATCTTTAAGAGAGGGGGAAAAAAAGAACGGATGAATAATTGCTGTTTATTGTTTTTTGATTGAAATTTCTTGGCTTAAATGTAGCTGTAAAAGGATAAAAATTGATATTTTCATTAGTTACACTTTGAAAAATGTGTCAATTTTGTTTTCTTCTAAATGCTCGTGTTATATCAGGATGTTTTCCTCATGCTGTCTCATTGTGTTGTTTCTTCATTGTTTCAGTCACCTTCGTTTCCCAGTGGCACGCGCTTGTGTGTGTGTGTGCGTGCGTTATTCGAGAATTCACACCTCCAAAGCTGTGAACTGATGCATGTTGAACGGCCTCATTCTTCCAAACGCACAACCAGATATAGAATAGCAGTCATGTTTACCGTCCACACAGAGAGACACGACCTTTCGGAAACCGCCGTATCGACAGCCCTGACATTCATGCTGCAGTTCCATAACTCAAAAGCCCTTGAAAGAAAAGAGATGAGTCCTCTCAGAACATCGATCCCTCAAGAAAACCTGGAGAAGATAGCAATTTTTTTGGGGGTGGTGGTGGAATGGGGACCAATTTCATGCTTGCATTGCAATGTGGTGACAAAATAGTGTGGCATGTTATTCATCAAAAAAAGTGGAATTGTGTGTAAGAGGGAAGAATAAACCACAGATTAATTTTAGAACCAGGAGAAAAAAAATCGAAACGGTGTGACGGTGACACGTGCGGAGCACGTGGACCGCTTTTTAAAATCAGCACTCGCTGCTTGGCGCCCACGTCTTTCACTTTTTCATTCCCAACACGGTGCCACCTTAAAGGGGCCAAATTGGGAGGAAAATCAATATGATAAACTGCTACTTGTTTTGTTCCCAAATTGTTTCGGTTTGGAAATCGATGCAGGAGCCCGGGTCATTCGTCAGAGTATGAGGACACACGAGGTGGAGGATAGGTGTGTGTGTGTGTGGAGGGACGAGGAGTTTCATGAGGTAATATTAAGCTTCAGCATGTTCTTAAAAAAACATGAAACTGAAATCAGAGGTTATGTCGTGGGAGGTGGGAGATGGAGAGAGAGGGAAGATTTTGACAGAGAGGCCCAGAAAGAATGAGGCTAGTGGAAAATAGAAGGAGCTGATGGATGGGAGGAGGAGAGCAGGTTTATCAGCGGCTGACAGACACAATAAAAAATAACCTTCGCTGTACGGACGCTGCCCAAATTAATATGGAGCAGCCAGGCACGGAGCCATTAGGCGCACATTGACAGCGTCATTAAGTCACTGGCCAGATTAAGCTCGTTTACTGATGACACGTGGGACCGAGCGTGTTTGTCAATTGACCTCTGGAAAAAAAAAGAAAAACACCGGAAAACCCAACCTGGGACCCTGTGATGATGGGCGACCCCCACCAACTCTGTCTCATGTTCATGAAATGGTGTCGATCAATTCACAGTCTGGCATGCACTCGTTACCGCGTCGTTCATCATCCAAGATTTCGTGTATTTTTGGAGCCGGATCTCCTCAATCAGGACAGGAGATGGGAAGACACACGAAGACGGCGGCACCGCTTTATCATTCGCTAGTCTCAGGGTGTACGAAGAAGGAGGCTGCCGGAATTAGCCGATTTGTCAGCCTGAGACCTAAATCCCAACGCTCATTAACAAATCGACACCTGTTTGTTTGGTTCAAGTTTTATTTTTTGCCCCAAGCAATTAATGCTCTTTGGTTTAATTGGGACTTGGAGGATTTCAGCGATGAAAGCCAATGGTTTAATTTTGGAGCTCACATGTTAGATTCAAGGCTTCCAGAGATCAACCATGAGCTCCAGTTTTGAGCTCTTTGTGGACTTTCCCTCCTTCGACAAAAACTTCCTCTGTCTACTAAAATCTTTTCCTTTGTGAAAAGCGTTAAATCTTTACTACCTCATTGTTGCAAAATACTGACACTGGAGAACATTCATTCATTCATTCATTGTCTACCGCTTATCCGATCTATTCTTGGGTCACATTGGGCATCATTGGGCATCAAGGCAACCCATCGCAGGGCACACGCACACTCTCATTCACTCACACAATCACACACTACGGACAATTTAGAGATGCCAATCAACCTACAACGCATATTTTTGGACCTGGGGAGGAAACCGGAGTACCCGGAGGAAACCCTCGAGGCACGGGGAGAACATACAAACTCCACACACACACGGCGGAGGCGGGAATCGAACCCGCAACCCTGGAGGTGTGAGGCAAACGTGCTACTGGAGAACATAAAACTTTAAGTAAACATCTCCTTCAAGAAATATCACCCTATCATCAATTATACGTTTTTTTAAAAAATGATTAAAATTTGATTTAATTGAACATCGGCACTACACGTCCCCCTGAAGAAATTTTCAGACTTCATTGCAGTTCAGTGTAGTTTAGTTTAATAAGGTCACCTTCTAAAAAAAAGCAGAGAACAAATCGGATTTCTGACTTCCGGATCCCGTCCACATGTGACGAGATTCATTTTCTTGCTCTGCACACTTCCAGATCTAAGACGATGAGATTCGGGATGGGGCGCACAGCATTAGATGAACTTCAGGCAGGTGAGTATATGGAAGCAAAATTGACAATTTACACCTTTTAATAGACTTAGATTTAGATATAAAGAGTAGATATTTTTTGCGAAGAACATTCATCTCTTCATTGTGTGGAATCTAGTGAAAAAAGAAAGGTTACTACAGAAGAATATTCATTCGACAGTCATAATTCAGTCATAATTATCACTGGTGCTGTGAAATAAAAAAATAAATTAAAAAATTAAAAAAAAAAAAGAAAAAAAAAGAAAAAGAAATCCTGACATACCCCAAAAAAAAACGTTAAATTAAATATCACACACAAGATAAATTATGCATTTTAAAAGGTATTAATATAAGTTTTACAGAACATGTCTTGTCTCTTTTGCTGAAATCATTTTGTTGCTCCTTTTTGAAACGTTCAGCAACGCTATGTGACGGGAATACAGCGATTCTCACGTTCTTTTAAATTTCACCAAACCTGACAAACAGACGAAGCGCTCCGTCTCACCACCGGTGCTTTCATAAGTGAGTAGTCGTGGCATTTTTTAATCGCGCTTTTTTTTTTTTCCAGAGTGAAGGAAGATGAATTCATATTCAAGTCATTTTTAGTCAAGAGCTGTTTTTCTTAACAGATGTTCACGGCAGCAGCGGCTAGCTGTCAGTGCAGTGAGGGATTTTTTTTTTTTCATGCTTTTCTCTTGCTGTTGACTTAAAGGTGTAATAAGCAGGATTTTTTTTATTTTTTTTTACCTCACGCCTGTCAGTCACACTTCTTGCCAGGAGCTGGACGAAGTGGCGCATCATAAAACATGCAGCTAGGTAAGACCGTAAAACTGTCAGTTATGAAAATTTCCATTACTGTTTTATTTATTAAAAAAAAAAAAAAATGCTGTTACCACGACGGTTCAAACAGTAATAAACTTTTGATGAGAAGTCCCACCTGATCTCACCAAGGATTTTCTGATTTCCGACCATTCAACAGAAGACCAGATACAAACACAAGCCCCGCCCACAGCCTCAACTGTAACCTAGGTAACTGTTCATACAAGTAAAAGCTACATATATGAATATTTTTTAAAACTGTAGTTCTAAGGGGGGCACGTTTGCCTCACACCTCCAGGGTTGGGGGTTCGATTCCCGCCTCTGCCATCTGTGTGTGGAGTTCGCATGTTCTCCCCGTGCCTCGGGGGTTTCCTCCGGGTACTCCGGTTTCCTACCTGGTCCAAAGACATGTGTGGTAGGTTGATTGGCATCTCTAAATTGTCCGTAGTGTGTGAATGAGAGTGTGTGTGTGTCGTGTGTGCCCTGCGATGGGTTGGCACTCCGTCCAGGGTGTATCCTGCCTTGATGCCCAATGACGCCTGAGATAGGCACAGGCTCCCTGTGACCTGAGAATAGTTCGGATAAACGGTAGACAATGAATGAATGAATGTAGATCTAATTTTTTTCAATTAAGTCTACTCAACATCTCCATATATGTTATGTAGTTGGGAGTTTTTCAGAAAGTGCTACTCTCCTTAGACACTCACAAACACCCTTTCTAAACAGAAAGGTGTGAAAAACAAAAAACATCCAGCGAGCAGCAGTTCTGCATGTGGAAACTAAGCGGAAAGGAAGGCTACGGTAATTCAAATAACCACTCTTTACAACCGTGGTGAGAAGAAAAGCATCTCAGAAGATGCCTTGAGAAGAACCTTGAGGTTCTGGTGCTATAGTCGGGTACAGGCTGACCAAAACTGAAAAGAAATAAAAGTTTGTTTACTGTGTAAAAACTGTGAAAATATCTGCAGCTTTACCTCAGCTGTTGTACTTCTTACTTTGTTCCAGCTGAATAATGCAACACAACAGATTCTGCATGAAGCACACTCTGGCCTAAACCCCTAAATCCTGTCTCATCATCTGTCAGCTGATCTGTGGGATCAGCCGTTATTTCTTCCGAGCGTGCACCCAAATTCCCTAATTACATTCCCTGCATTGTTAAAGATCTGTTTAGTGACATCAGGAGGTGTTACACAGGGATGCAACAAATACCCTCGGCCATGTACAGGATCAAACCAAGCACCCTTGTCAGGTTTAGGCTGACTCCAAGAAGCAGGATGATAAATAAATGAATAAAGTGCACACAGTGTAGGGAGTGCTAAGGCAACGTTAGCATAAATAAGACACATGCTACGAATTTGAATGAGGGTGGAAGTGGGAAAAAAGGGAATGAGGGAAAAAAAAAAACCCCCAAAAAAACAGCTTTGATGTGAAGCAACGGCTGAGATGCTGGAGACGGACAGGTAGGCAGCCGAGTGATCAAAGTCAACAACAAACACTTCTCACCTCTCAATATTTCATAAGGCACATGACCACTAGAGCCACAGGGCCTCCTGAACACCACCTCGTGATCGATGTGTGCTGATTAGCTGGCGGTCTGTTTTTAGTGTAAGCCCAGAGCGCCTGAAGTGCTTCTTATCTCTCGCTCATCTCACTCTGCTGTCTTCCCGAAGCTGGCAGGGTGCTCTTGTCTTCATATTTTCACGGAAAAAAGGATACGAGGAATACAAACCTAACAATACGAAGACCCGCTTTCATTTTTGTCTCGAGAGTCGAGTGATGTCTACACTACAACATAACTCGCACTGACTGTGATGAAATCATGTCTCCATCATCTCTTCCTCGCTCGCCAGCTCATTTTCCCCGCTAAACCGCACACACACTTTTTGTGTGTGATTTACACCGATCTCATGATATACGATCAGATGACTGACAGAGATCACCTTCGCTCCATTTTTTCACGCTTACGATGCTAGACGCATGGTGCGAAACCAAATGTTTTCATTTTAATTTGAAATGAATGCCATCATTGCTGCAGCCATCTGTACATTATGTGTAGTGTTTCGGAGTGTTTTCTGCAGTGGTTCTTAACCTTTTCTGACCAGAAATCACATTTTACAGGCTTTTTTTTTACAGGTTTAAAATTTACACGACCCACAACATCTTATGTCAATTGTTAGCTTTAACCAAGATTTGATCTGAGGGACACAAGAGCACTGACCTCTGTCTCCCTTAAATAAATGTTAGAAAATGGGATTGCTGGATTTAGTTTGAATCGAGAATGTTACATAATATTTCCATAAGCGTAAAGCTTGGTTTACAACCAAAGAATCGTGGCCTGTACACAACAGAGTGCATAGCATTCATTTCTATGCTTTTTTTGCACTGGTTCTGTCAGGAAGAAGCACTATGCTGAAATGTTGACTGATTATCTCAAATGCTGACTTATTTTAGCAGAATTCTGACTTGTATTATTACAATTCTGACTCATTAACCCATTATTTTGACTTATTGTATGAAAATTGGGGGGGCACGGTTAGCACGTTTGCCTCACACCTCCAGGGTTGGGGGTTCGATTCCCGCCTCCACCGTGTGTGTGGAGTTTGCATGTTCTCCCCGTGCCTCGGGGGTTTCCTCCGGGTACTCCGGTTTCCTCCCCCAATCCAAAGACATGCATGGTAGGTTGATTGGCATCTCTAAATTGTCCGTAGTGTGTGATTGTGTGAGTGAATGAGAGTGTGTGTGTGTGCCCTGCGATGGGTTGGCACTCCGTCCAAGGTGTATCCTGCCTTGATGCCCAATGACGCCTGATATTCTCCCCGTGACCCGAGAATAGTTCATATAAGCGGTAGAGAATGAATGAATGAATGAATGTATGAAAATTCTGATTTGTCTCAAAATTCTGATTTATTATCTCAAAAATCTGATATTTTTTTTTGACTTTTTAAAATTAAATTCTAACTTTTTAAAATTGCAATTCTGACCAATGATCTCATAATTCTGACTTGATTCTGACTAATCCTTTATCTTGAAAGTCTCAAATATTAAGAATTCCAAGAGAGTACTTAAATTTTTGACTTTTTCTCAAAAATATTACTTTAAAAGTGACTTATTATCTCAAAACTCTGATCTATCCCACAATAAGGAGTTATTATTTCAAAATCCTCAAATTTTTACCCTTATGTCAAAAAATCTGACAACTTTGACAATGAGACATTATCTCAGAATTCCAACATAATACCAATGTAATTTTGACATCTCTCAGAATATAAACTTTTAAGCTCAGCTTTCTGACATTCATTCATTCATTGTCTACCGCTTATCCGATCTATTCTCGGGTCACGGGGAGCCTGTGCCTATCTCAGGCGTCATTGGGCATCAAGGCAGGATACACCCTGGACAGAGTGCCAACCCATTGCAGGGCACACACACACACACACTCTCTCATTCACACGCTACAGACAATTTAGAGATGCCAATCAACCTACAATGCATGTCTTTGGACTGGGGGAGGAAACCGGAGTAAAGTTAAAAGCAATGCTTGGAAAACCATCTCCTGCAACTTCACCTGCATCTCGGATGACCCCACACGATCCCAAGGTTGAAAACCTACGCTTTACTGCGTTTACCACATACAGCCACATACTAGTGAAATTCGAAAGAAGCCGTAAGAGCTGTCTTTTTTTCCTCAGCCTTCTTCTTTTTCCCTGCCGAAAAGCAGAAAGCACTTTGTGGCTGACCTTTCCTGGCGTGCGGTGGCTGAAATTGGATGATTGCTTGCTGTGTTAGTGGACAGGTGACAGGTGGTGGTACCTTCGAGCTTGGAGTCTGGAAATCTTTCCAATCCAGTCTCGGCCTCCCGCTGCGATCAGAAAGCTTTCTGAAGCCGTAGGGCAACATAATCATATGTTTATGCCATTATTTTGCGGCATACACTCGTGCAATTCTCAGCTTTCGATCTGTGTGAAAGCAGGTACACTGTAGTACATACGGACATTTTGTCTCTGTTTCTGGGATTGTACATAGAGATGTACGAATAGACAAGATGTTTTAGCGCAACAAACAGTTTGTCACACTCGTGCACACACACTTCTCCCAGAAGCCTGTGTGTTTTGCTAGTGTCACATCATTAGAAGCGAAGCATCTTTACGGATGTTTTGCTAAATAATTGGGTCCTCTGCTCCACCTTACTGCTGATGGCAGAAGGCCAGTGTTAGCTCAATCTGTCTGACGCCTGGGCCAATATTATTTTCCCCCAAGTTACAGTGCTTGGCAAAGGTACCTGAGAAGAACTTCATGCTGCCAAACAATATCAGAAACAGCTGCTAGTTAAGCCCGTGCTCTCTAAACAAGACATTTTAGATTATAAATTAAACAGGGCAAATGAATGGGAATTCCCTTTGTGTTTCTTTTCTAATTAAGCAAAGACAATAAAACTTTTGTTGGGTTTTGTTTAGATCCGGATCTCACCTGTCTTCTTGTGCATTTACCCCTTTTCATAGTACAGTTAGCACTTTGTAACAGTTCTAACTTCCAATATTTGGAAGTTTTCAGAGGAGTTTATGGTGGTGCTACTACAGGAACTCTTGTTTATAGCTCTATAATTTAAGTAATAATAGGAACTAGATTTCTTCACAGATGTTCTGCAACATTTAACTATAAATGGATAAAAAGCGCTCAATAACTATACTGCGGTGTGGTAACAGTTTCATCACAACACTCCTTCATTGACTATTTTCCCCCTGGCTTGTGGTTAGCACGTTTGCCTTGCACCTCTGGGGATGGGGGTTCAAGTCTTTCCTCCACCCTGTGTTTGCAGAGTTTGCATCTTCTCCCCATGCTTCATGGTTTCTTCCAGGTTCTCCAGTTTTCTCCCCAGTCTGAAGACATGCATTGTAGGCTGTTTGGTATCTTTAAATTGTTTGTAGTGTGTGATAGTATGTATGGTCGTGCCCTGCAATGGGTTGGCATCATGTCCAGGGTGTTCCTCACCTCATGGCTCGAGTCCCCTGGGATAGGCTCCAGGCTCCCTGTGTAGGACAAATGGTATGGAAAATGGATGGATGAATTAAATAATTGCAATCATTAGATTATGTTTGTTCCTTTGTGGGAATACTTCTATGACAAACTTTACATCTTTTAGATGTCAACAAGGGGCTATAGTCAAGACCCCAATAGACATTTCTAAGAGCAAGAGTGGTCCAAAATCAGGTCAAAACCAAAATCCAGTTGAGACTAAATTAAATCAAAATAAAAAATGTGATCAATTCAAGCTCGAGGCCAAAAAACAACTTATCCTTTAGGAGACCAAGCATTTACTTCAAGTACTTCAGTAATTGCTTCAGGAATTACACCGTCAAATTTTGAATCAATGAAAAGACAACATACTTTGTCTTGACCCAGCCCATATTTAGCAAAAATAATGCCCAAAAACCTAGACAATATAGCAAATGTCTGGAGACCAGACATGAGACCAAGATTACATCCCTAGTACTAAGGTGAACCCTTAACTTTCTAAAAAAAAAAACCCTGACAATTTTTAGATATTCAGGCATATTTCAGTTCCATGCAAGGATTTCATATTTTTTCTAAGCTGTAAATAATAAATTATTCAGCAGTAAAATTTAACTGAGTTAACATTTTGTATGTCTTTTTGACAACTGAAACAAAAAGAGTTCTTGGTAGGGAACTGAGACTACTACCTCACTTTTCCTCCCCTGGGCCAGCATCATTTGCTTGGAATCCCAAAAAACCCTCCACACAGGCTTGTGAAATAAGACGAGCTTTAAGGACCACAGCGATTGGATTAACTGTGTTCTTTCTTTGATGTGCTGAGGTCAAGTGGGAACACAGCAGGTTTTATTTTTGTTGCACACTGGTTACATAAGCGAGATTATATTATTAATGAACAAAACTGCATTCTGAAGAGAGAGCTTTTACATCGAAATAATAATTAAAAAAACCCTTTTTGTTATAATGAGGCGTATTCAAAGCTGTGATGTACAGTATGTCTTGCATGGCTAATTACAGGGATGTGAATTTTCTCTAGTCCTTTGCAATTTAGTTCGGAAAATCCCCAGGGTTTTTGTTTGAAGCCCAGAAATAGGCCATATCTTCCTTATTAAATCTGACACCAGCATTAAAAAGGACTGAGAAAAATGTTTTTTTTTTTTTGATGATCGTAACATCGTAACAACAAGAATGGTAAATTCTTAATATCATCATACTTTTCACAGCATAAGGTTTCAAATAAATAAATAAATAAATAAATAAATAAATAAATAAATAAATAAATAAAGAGCTTATTTCAGGTTATACCACAGCACTGTGAAATTCTTTTACGTTGGGCGATCAGCACAATCCAAAGGCTAATAATAAACATGTTCTAGAAAATGTGCTGTTTTTTGAAGAAAACCAATGAATAATTGTTTTTAAATGTTAAATGTTTTTTAGAAATTCTTCAGGACAGTGAGGACTTAATTTCAACAGCAAAAAACTAGCTGCTATAGTATAAGTTATAACCGGAAATAATTTGTCTTGTGGATGGTCAATAAATATTAAATGGTACTATAAATGGTTAAAGCACCACCTATGGTGTGTTATTGTAGCAAGCTAGCTTGATTGACATTTGACTGACGTTTGTTCGGGTCTGTTTTTAAACTTGACGCCAACTCTTCCAGGTTTTCATTTCTTGTTCTCTTCAGTCTGCCAATAAACCTCAAGCGTGTTTGCGTATTTTTTGGCCAGGTAAACCCTGGGTGGCCCAAGAGCACTCCAGCCCATGTGCAGTAATGTCCATTGACAAATATGTCAGGGTTGCTGAAGCTCGCTGAGTGGTGATGGATGTTTTGCTGAGGGTTGGTGTGTGTGTGTGTGTATGTGTGTAGGTGTGAGGTGGTTGGGTAGGTGTGCTACATGAGGAATAAAGGGAACATGCTGTTCCGTTCTTCCGTTGCTGCTCTTTTTTGTGATTATTTTTTATTTAGCTTTTCCAGGTTGTTCACCACATAGCAGTTGATATCAGCAATTATTTGGCTTTTGTTACTGAGAAAAAATGTGGTTAATAAAATGATAAAACAAACGTTCTGCTGATGGTAATTGTAGCTAGCTTCCTCGTGTTCAATTCACTGTTGTCGTGCCAAAGTCTTAGCTGGTTGAGCTAATCAGCATCTCATAACAGGCTTTTGAGAACAAGAACACAAGAAGTTTGTTTAAAGAGGATTAAACCAGAATGATTTCTTGTAAAGTTTTATACCGATTTTTTTCTTTCTTTTTAGATTATCACTTGTCTATGTAAAGTCTTGTAATTTATAATATTTATAATAGGTTGTGTGATGTAACATGCATTCTTTATGAACGATAACCTGCGAGTATAGAAATTATGACAGTCTGCGTAGTTTACTTCTTTAATCGACGCTGTTCAGTGTCATGTAAAAAACAAGATCATATAAGCACAAACATTTTAAAAGTGAGTTTGAGATAAAGATATTTTTTTTCTATTTATTAAATGCTTTCTTTGTTTTGACTCTCATCTCTTCTGCATTTGCAGCTGAAGCATGTTTTACATAAATTATCCAATTGGTGGTGTTTAGACAAGCATTTTAATAAAAAAAACGCTGAAACTTGGCATCTTTGGTCACAAAATTGGCCAGCATTTTTGTTTGAGACAGCAAACTGTCCTGAAAATTGTACTGGGTTTAACCACTGTGTCTTTACCAGATAATGCAACACTAAAATTTCTGACTGAAACTTAAATTTTGCAAGGGCAGGACTTTGGTTTTATCCATTGTTATTTGATTAGCTTGCTAGATTTGATTAGCTTAAACAAACATCAAGTTAAGGTGTCTTTATTTGCCGCATATACATTACTGCACAGTGAAATTCTTTCTTTTGCATATCCCGTCCTTGGTGGTTGGGGTCAGAGCGCTGGGTCAGCCATGATGCAGAGCCCCTGGAGCAGGATGGGTTCGGGCCCATGGTGGCAGATTGGCAGTGCTGGGGCTTGAACCCTGATCTTCCAGTCAATGACCCAGAGCCCTAACCACCTGAGCTGCCACCACCCCCACATCCTACATCCATTTGGTAATGGAGATACAACTCACCATCATAAGATTCTAAAGCACCTCAGGGGGAAGGTGGAGGTGTAACTTATCTCCAGTTCTACCATGACATAATATGACTAGACAGAGGGGGAGAAAAAGTCACAATTATGTAGAGGATTTTAAAGAAAATGTTTTTTTTTTTTTTTTTAAGGAATGAATGATAATAGGGGGCACGGTGGCTTAGTGGTTAGCCCATTTGCCTCACACCTCCAGGGTTGGGGGTTCGATTCCCACCTCCGCCGTGTGTGTGGAGTTTGCATGTTCTCCTCGTGCCTCGGGGGTTTCCTCCGGGTGCTCTGGTTTCCTCCCCCAGTCCAAAGACATGCATTGTAGGTTGAATGGCATCTCTAAATTGTCCATAGTGTGTGAATGAGTGTGTGTGTGCCCTGTGATGGGTTGGCACTCCGTCCAGGGTGTATCCTGCCTTGATGCCCAATGACGCCTGAGATAGGCACAGGCTCCCCGTGACCTGAGAATAGATCGGATAAGCGGTAGACAATGAATGAATGAATGAATGATAATAGGTACAATAGGACCAAAGATACAAGCTAAGTAGAAGCTAGGTACAAGGTAAGAAAATGGTCAGGCTTGTTTTCAAGAATAAGATGAAATTTATTGAAGCTAAATGAAAAGGGGCACATTTTCATTACCTCCACTAACTTGCATATCTATAGCAAATATGGTGTCCATAATAAGATTTTAATCATTTGATATAGCAGCCTGTTCTAGCTAGTCATGACATGAGCACAATAACACATGCTAACATAGACCCAAAAAGCTCTAGATCAGCTAACCTAAGCACATTGTATGACCCAGAATAATAGATCAGTTGTTTATTCTAAAGCGCACAGCATCCCAGATGCCCATATGAAAGACTGTGTTATTTGTTACCTGCCTCTCTCTATCAATGATGCCGACAATGAAATCCATACGCCCTTACAGCATTACTGTAAAATGCAACGCGAGATACAGAGCATCTCAATTATTTACGAAGGAGGGATGAGAGCATTCGCAGAGAAAAAGAGATGAGATGAAAAGAGGCGAGGGAAACGACGATTGTGAGCCAGTTCAGATCATAACACATGCTTTAATAGGGATTTATGATTGTTAATTGCTTGCTATTAAGCCACAGCACTGTCGAGTTCTCCATTCTGAATGGTTGGAATGTGTTGATTACATTTTTATAACAGCCGCTCTGACCAAAAGGCAAATCACAGATTGATACTAATGTGTTTGATCAAACCTTATTGTTTCTGTAGTAACAGCTAACACAGGGAGTATTTCCTTCACTTTGGTGAAGGAAATACTCTTTGGAGTCTCCAGTGTTGATATTTTATTGCATTGCTGTTTATTTTTTTTACCACAGTGTGAGACGTAACTATAAATCTAGTTGTGTTAGAAGCCAGATGGATGCTATGTATATAAAGGAACATTTATTACTGACGTTAATGTAGGAAAAAAGCTTACGTTGATGATGACTGCTGAACCAGCATGATGTAGTGCAAGTCGGCCAGTGCAGTGTGCATCCCTAGGGCACTTTGCCAAATCTCTTCCCATCAGCCCTTCTTCTACATGTCACGTCACCTGTCCAATGTCAGGATGGAAGGTGACTGTGTCCCCATGGCTCACAAATGACAGCTTCAGCTTCAGCTTTGTCTCAAGTCTGGGACCCTTATGAAAAAAACGGCTCTATTTTCCTCCGGGGGTGCTTTCTCTGCTCGGTGTCCCAGGCTTGAATGGAAACAGTTGACTTGCTTTCAGTAATAATTGATTACATTGGGACTCTGTCAGACCTCGTTCCTGTGATGTGGATCAGTATGTTATCACTCTTAGTTGAAGTGACAGTCGCTCTGATGCTGGTGACTGGTCGCAATCTTGTCTGAGCAGAACACTTGCCGACTCTCCCCTTGATTTCTTGGCATACAGTGAGAAGTATGACTGCTGTGGAATGACAGGCTTGGATATAAACAATTTAATTTCTGAAAACTTTAATAGTTCCATTTGTTATAGTGAGCGGTGCATTCGGTAAGGTTAGGTAGGTCTGTAATGATTAGGTGGATTTGATACTTCAATAATTCCTGCACCATATACATGAAGCGCCGCCTCCTGGATCTACAGTGAACTGTACAGCAGCTGCAAAAATGATTGACAGGTAGCGCATCCACACAAAACAAACATTCTGGACCAGATGACCAAAACTTCTAGTACTGTTTTCTATCATGTTCTAGAGATCGTTCACGGTTATTTGTACAACTGAAAATCTATGATTGCACCTTTAAACCATGACTTATGCTGGTACAGGGCTTCATCGAAAAATTGTACAAGCCAGATGTTGAACTAGTAAATTAGACCAACTACAATATGTAGTTACAATATGTGTCATATTGAAACAAAAAATAATAACGTGTGAAGTTGAAGAAGCAAGAATCAGTACGCATTAGGCATATATATATATATATATATATATATATATATATATATATATATATATAATATATACAGAAACAGAAATATTTCTAACAAAATTCTTATCAAACTTTTATTTATACAAAAAATAAGAGAATTTTTTTTTTTTATTAATTCTCCAGCTTCTCTTTTCTCTCTTTCTTGAAGTTAATAAGACAAAATGTGTACCTTATTACATTACAGACAAATCCGGAAATCATGAACTCCTCCGTCCTGAAGACTTTCCGACACTGGATGCTCCATTCATAAACAGCAAATTTTCAACACTTTCTTTCTTTCTTTCTTTCTTTCTTTCTTTCTTTCTTTCTTTCTTTCTTTCTTTCTTTCCTTCTTTCTTTCTTTCTTTCTTTCTTTCTTTCTTTCTTTCTTTCTTTTTGTTGCTAAATCCATTTTCATGGATTGTCTACCATCGTATAAGTCCCATACATTATGTTTTTACTACAAGAGTTATAATATATTAGATAAAGTGCATGAAAATGCATGCATTGAAAATGAATGAACACCTTCCGCCCAATCGGAATTGAGAATTCAGCAGTAAATAAACGTGTACAGGGATGTACACTAATAAAAATACATTATATTCGGAAAATATAATAGTATTGTGTATTAAACCTAAGGCCAATGAAGTAGTAGCACTGCATCCTCCTGCTTCCGTCCTGCTTTTCATCAAGTATTTGTGTAATTCTTTTCATTCTGATGTTCTTGTGTAAAGTGTGTACCCAAGTTCCAGTGTTGCACCACTTTTGGAAGAGGTTCCTGATTTATTCCCCTGGACTTGGTTGCGAGAAAGGAAAGGTAAGAGATGGCTGTGACAAGCCGTTTTCATAAATCTAAAACTGTTAGTCCATGGTAATTGGTCTGAAACGTGACCGCTGAAGCGAGAATCCTCCAGCGCTGTAATGGAAGAGGCGGAGTGTTTCCACTGTTGTGAAGCAGCTTTTGGAGGTTTCTTCTTGAGAGAAACTTTTCTCTCTATCTAGCTACTTCTGGCTATTCTGATTGAAAGCTAAGCTAATGAATCAGAACAGTGAATGGATGAAAAGAATGTTGGGGTGGAAAGGATGCTTTTTTCTGTGTGTGCGTGTTTTTTTTTTGACTCCCCGGAGCTTTTTATGGTACTGATACTCAGGCTGGTTGCTGAGATAAAAAGAAAGGAGCATGATGTCAAACAAAGCTGTCCACCTGTCTGTTTCTCCTGCGCCTTTATCTTCATCCAGGCTACCTCCAGGCTTCTCAGCATCTATTTTGGCCTCTTCGTGCTATCAGGACCTGCTGAACTATGGCCTTTTCTTGTTCAAACACAGCAAGGCAAACCTTTGACCGCTCTTTCCTTTCGTCTCTCCTTTCTGCTGTGACGAGTCCGACTCTCGTGCTCGTGTTTTTTTCCCCGTTTTTCTTTTACTGAAACACGCCGTCCTCCATGTGTCAGCTTGAAGATGTAGGCGGTGAGAGAGAGGGAGCGAGATCTGTCTGAGAGCTTCATATTGACTCATATTGACATCTGCCACCGTGTCGGAGCTGTGCTGCTTTTGCCGGAAGAGAGCCGAGGGCACAAGCGTGCTAGCGCACTAACAGGCCTGCGACTGAGGACTCTCGTGCCTTGTGCAGATTGCATGAAATAATACCAGGTGGTTCAGTGCGAAAGAATGAGATGACAAAGAGGCCAAGCTGTGTGGATGAAGGCTGTGAATGAATAAAGACATATAAGCGGACTTCTAGCCTTCTAAGCCTTCGTTTCTCTCTAAGACATCACAATGACTTGTTTCATGAATGTTCCACAAGATGAAACATAACAATAAGTGGATAAAAAGTATGACATGGAGAATAAATGCATCAGGATGTAACAAAAAAAATCAACTTTAAAGCACTAACTCTGCTTCATCATATCATCTTCTTGTTCTTTATAATGGCATGCCCTCAAGCATTAGGAGCTGATTGGAATCATTACAAAGTTACTTTCCGACAGTTACTACCTACTTTTCTCTTTTTCCGAAGCCCAAACTTTCTTCTCTGTCACTTTTCTCAAAGGTGCACGCAAAACAGAACAAAGAAAGAGCGACACTCTGATTGTCAAAGCACCTGGTGCCATTTGGTAGTGTTTTTTTTCTTCCTCCTTTCCCCACCCCTGACACCTTAAAGAGCACTCCACAGCACACACAAAACATTAATCAAACAATCACAACGCTGACATGATTACAGGAAAGAAAATGTTCTTCTCTGCAGCTGTCAATACGTGGTAAGAAAAAAAATATCGCAACTTCTCACCCTGAAATTCTCCTTTTTGTATTTATATATTTTTCAGGATCAGTTTGCGGTGTCATATATTCATTAGCGTAACCTAACCGAAACTAGCGCTGGGGCTTTTTGTGATACAGAACATTTTATGCTAATGCATTATCTGATGTCCTCTTGTTTCATGTCAGTCTTTTTTGACATTGTCCTTCTCCAGAGATTTTCCTGTGTTAGCCTTGTTATGAAATGGTGCTCTGGGATGCTGGGCTTCCTCGGATATTTCCGACACTAGAGTGCCGCTCCTGAATTGGCGCGATGCTGCTGATCATACGCTAATCATCATTAAAACATTGACTGGGGGATAATTAGCTGGAAGTGCTCTCCTGATTTCAATTGCTTTCCTCAACTATTTCCACCTCAGACTGACAGGTGATGGGTTCATGCTATCGGAATATTGACAGTCAGATGTTGTCTGATGAACTGTTCCAGCAGATATTTTCTCTGTGTAATGAAACCTACAATGAAATATGGTGTGGTTAAAAAATATTATGAATACGAGGTCTGTACATTAAAAGGTCAAAAGTATGTGGATACCTAACCATCACAGCCATATATGCTTCCCATATGTGCTGTAATCCCATTCCAGATTTGCTGTTATAATAAGCTCCATTCTTCTCTTCGGGGAAGGTTTTCGGCTAGATGTTGGATTGTGGCTGTGGGGATTTGTGATCATTCACCTACAAGAGCTTTAGTGAGATCAGACACTGACACTGAGATGTTGAGGAGGCTCTAGTTTCAGTTTATCCCAAAGGTGTTCGGTGGGGTTGAATCAGAGTCAGGGGCCTGTACAGGAAACTTGAGATCTACCACTGTAACCTTAACCTCCACACCATGGAGAACATCACAAAGCTCAGCAGCATTGAGATGCTGGAACAGGTTTGAGCCTCTTAGATATAGTGAAAGGAACAATTTAGGGAAGGCCCATGTATGGCTGTGATGTCCAGGTGTCCCAACCTTTGGCCACAACGCATATTGTGGAAACAAACACAGAGAACACAGGGAACTGGACTCTTCAGTAACATAAGTATGATGTGGAGCAATGTGTTATACATTATGACCAAAGTGGACAAAGTTCTCAGGAATTGGACGTAAAGTATAGATAACAATTATAGAGTATACGTATAGAAAAAGTAAAAACATTAATACTTTTAAATGTGTTGAAGTAGTGTATGAGAATTTGTTTTCTCCAGCATACTGAAACATTTTACTGGGAAGACTGGGACCCAAAGAAGACCTTTCAAAGGTTTGAAAGCAATCTAAGAGGTTTTTTTTACACTCTAACAGGAAAACTGGGTCAGTGGTAGTGCTCAAGAAGCATCTAGCACAGTAAATAAGCCTGCAAAAACCAGACAGATCATTGAATTTCAATTGAGACGGATGTTATTGATGGAGATCTGAGCATCCGAACAAGTAAAAAGAAAAGAATCAAACAGAATTGTTTAGGCAACGAAAGTCAAACTAAGTGTGAAAATCACCAAATAAGATGTTTTATTCATTATTCAGAATGTTGTGTAAAGAATGTTTTATTAGTCAAAAAATGTGGGTTTGCACTACTGGAAGACTAGCAGAGTAAATCAAATCACTGTTTTTATTGGTTTACAGATTTGTAATCTTTTTGAAATCACCCATCCCACCGCATGTAGGATGCACATGCACATGCAAGATCACCACTGAACTCCAGTGTTCCACATGCACAGCTCCAGTCAGCAAGCCCTTTACTGAGATACTGGGTGCAGTGATACATTTTGCACTATATCGGCTCCATACCTCTGTTTAGCATCGAGGATTAAACATTTTGTGTTTAAAATAATTATAGAATTTAATTCAAAGTTTGTTAGGCTGCACAAAGCTTTTTGTTTGATTCATTCACAACCACTTTTCCATCAGAGAAAGAGACACCCTTGTAGGTTCCACTGGTTTTAAGCTCCAGCACGCTGCCATTATAGCAGGTAATCTTGACGGTGCCAGTGAATGGGAGATCAACTGTAGCCTGGCCAAGTGCGATGTGCACATCCACGGTTTTACCTGGAGGAACTTTAACAGGAAATGAGAAGAGCTCCATTTTTTCTTCACTGGTCTCCGAAGCACATGTAGCCTCAACTCCAATAGTTAATTGATACCTTGATTTGCCCTCCACAAGCAGTGGAATTCCAGCATTTACTTTCAGAGTGTAGGTCAATTCCAGTTTGCCGGTAACAGACCAGGAGGATGTTTGGGTGATTTTTTTCGAGGTCTCAATTGTGTATTCTTGAGCTTCAGAAGTGTTGTTCTGGTAGGACATGGATTTGATTTCTCCTATAGCCACTTTGAGTATAACTTCATGGATGTTGGGATACATAACGTTGGTAAGCTCAGCAGATTTGACGGTATTGATGAATATGAAGCCTAAGCGATCAATATCCCAACCTGAACGTCCTTTGATTCCCATGCAGATTCCAGAAGCAACATCAACTGGAACTTCTGGTTTCAACCTCCAATATCTCAACTTTGCATAGAACTCCCGGGAGTGACTTGTCTTGAATTTGATGGCACCCAGACGTGTTCCATCTTTATTTGCCCAAAGTGAAAGGGAGGTGAAATGCTCTCCATCTTCAAATGTAAACTCTTTTAAATCTCCACCACCAGGTCGACCATACTGTTTGAACTGGCCATCAGTTTGCCACACCTTTATGGCTTTTAGTGTAATGTCACCTTCCCAAACATAGATCTTTTTCAACATGCCTCCATTTTCTGTGCCATTAAAATCAAAAGCCTCTCCTCCATTCCCACCAACTTCAACAACATCTGTCAGGTATGACATGATCTTGGTCTTAACCTTAAAAAGACAAACATTTCAAGGTAAATAAATATAAATAAAAATAAATATTCTAATAAAGAAGCATGTTTAAGCAGAATTTTGGTTAAGATAATAAAATACCAGAAGCATGAGCTACTGCTATTATTATTGATTCAGGCCATATTAGATGACTTTATGCATGCTAATGGCCAGTCATATATACTGTATATACAATCAGTATTTCAGTAATTTAGTTCCAAAAAACAAATCTTCATCAGTCTGACAGCCTGAAGAATTCTGCTGAGTTTGGTGGGATTTGTTCAAAAGCTTGACAAGTTAGGACTGTCTGAACTAACTAACATAATAATAAGCAAGTGATATAGTGAGAGTGTGCTTTGCTTTGCAAGCACCACTAATTGATCAATAAAGTGTGACTGCATGCAGGAAAGGAATTGGAGTAGTGCAATGCAGTGCTGCACTTAGATTAGATTAGATTGGATTTAATTCAACTTTATTGTCATTGTGAAAAGTACAGAATCAACGAAATGCAGTTATCCTACATTTAGCTGGACAAGAAGAAGGTTTAAGATTCGTAGTGATTACATACCTTGGTTGAATATGGGCTGAATCCAACGTGGATTTCCTCTGCTTGCTGTCTTAATAAGAAACCCAAAGCACTCTGGCTAAAGACTAACTGCAGCAGGATGGTGAATAAGAAGAAAAATCAATATGTGACGTGTTTGTCCCGGAACCTGTGACGTACTTCTTGATTTCGAATCGTTTGCCGCGAGTTTCTTGCCTGTGTCTTTTTGGTGGTTGCTCAGGTGTTGTGATATCATTTTTTGAAACTGAAATTTTTTGAGTGAAAAGGAATCTAGTTGTGTGGATGTGACTAATATAAAGGTCTTTTTGGGATATGGCTCATTTCCAGTTAATGAATGTTGGCTGTGATTAGTCAGGTGCCCACATACTCTTAACAATATAGTTGTAGTTTGTATATATATTTTTATTACCCTCTATTATTCTTAACACATTTTGCTTACTTACACAACATTTAGTTAAAATGGAACATAATTATAATATAGATACAGAGCATGTCCAGCTGTGTTGACATTGTGCTCCTACAGAGGATTTCCCATGTTAGCCTTGTTAAGACACAGTGTTCTTGGATGCTGGGCTTCAAGAACCATCTACAATAGCACATAAGTAAAAGTTCATAGCACAATGAGTCAGAACATTAGTTTCAATTGAGATGGATTTTAGTGATGGAATCTTAACAGATTATTATCATCCTGATAAGTAAAAAATATGCAAATCTTATAACAAGCTACAATAA
>JAUCMX010000016.1:21731059-21810228 GCA_033459395.1 Hemibagrus guttatus | reverse complement strand
TAAGACTGAGGCTGCACACTCTTACATTTATTACGAGTTAAAGTGGGTTGTCTTGGATCTTGGACACACCTCTTTCTTGGAAGTGTGGCATAAGTTCTTTAAACAGAATAAATAAGAGAGTATGCGGCTTCTATCTTCTCTGTAAACTGGCATCTTTCACAAGACATCATTGAAAGAAAGCTTTTACATTTTAGGCCACTTCACTGATTAGTTCCTTCTAAAGTCTGAACACAGATCATTTCACTATTCATGTATAGTTAAATTCTGGCACACAACTATAACACAGTAACTCAGCACATTTGAACTGAAACACACATGTACTGTCTAATGTTTATTCAACCCATGATTAAATATAATCCACATATCTATATTACCAATATGTTTCCAAATGTTGAATGTACTGAATTATTCATTGTCTACCGCTTATAATAATCAGAATTGAGCATTCAGGTGTGCAGTATTATGTATAACAGGAGTTAAAGAACTTAAAATAAAGCTTTAACATATACAGTAAGATTATTGTAACTAGCCATAATCTACATACACAGTTAAAAACCTAAATAAGGTAAACAAGAATAAATGGCACACTTACAAGGAATGTTGAACGTACTGAATTAAGTGTTAGATATTATTTTACATTTTACTAATGCTACATTATGATAAAGTTTGTTCATGTTTGCAAATCATTACTCTATATAAATAAAGAATGACTGGTTTGAATGATAATCAGTTAATATTGCTTTATGAGACGAATCATTAAATAATATTGGCAGGAGCTCAAGTAGACATTTTGTTATCTTAACCAAAATTCTTAAAAATGTGAATTTATCAGAATAATTATTTTTCTCTTTTCTCAACTTGATAAAACTTCAAAGTTGTGCAAGTAAGCAAAAAGGAATAAGAGGGTGTGTTAGAAAATTTGCATTCTGTATATGTTCTCTTAAATGTCCTTTGTTATGTTCTTATTGCTCGGATCAGCAAAAGTAGAGTAAGATAATGTCCGTCTGCTGGAGATAAAGGAACTTATTTTTCCACTTGTGCTGCACTTGCTATGGATATTTTTTTCAGTTAAGTATTCTAGATGATATTTTGAGGCATTGGTGGCTCAGTGGTAGGTTTCTCGCCTATCATGCGAAAGGCCCGGGTTCGATCCCAGCCACTGGATGCAGTGCCGGTCCCAAGCCCGGAAAAAATGGGAGGGTTGCGGCAGGAAGGACATCCGGTGTAAAACCTGTGCCAAGTTGTTGTGCGGACCAGTCGGTCCACTGTGGCGACCCCGAACAGGGAGCAGCCGAAAGCAACTTCCTCTTCTATTCTAGATAATATTTTGCAGAAGTGAAACTGCTATGCTAGGAACTGTTCAATTACAGCCATAAGCAAGGGTCACCACACGAAAGAGAGTGGAACGGGAACATATTCTTGCGGCTTGGAAACGGAGGCCGATTCCTCCAAAACCGGTGCATTCAGACTGAAGAAAAAACAACCCAACTTTTGTTATTAAAGCGCCACTGGGAAATTCCAGGTGGCTCACCATAACCTGATGTCACTTTGATCAAGGCACTATGTTCATGTCACGTGCAATGAACTATATGAATTACTAGGCATTAAATCAACTTAATAAAATGCTTAAAACAGGAGGGGGGCACGGTGGCTTGGTGGTTAGCACGTTTGCTTCACACCTCCAGGATTGGGGGTTTGATTCCTACCTCCACCGTGTGTGTCGAGTTTGCATGTTCTCCCCATGCCTCGGGCGTTTCCTCCAGGTGCTCTGGTTTCCTCCCCCGGTCCAAAGACATGCATTGTAGGTTGATTAGCATCTCTAAATTGTCGAGAGTGTGTGTGTGTGTGCCCTGCAATGGGCTGGCACTCCGTCCAGAGTGTATCCTGCCTTGATGCCCAATGACGCCTGAGACAGGCACAGGCTTAAAACATGATTTGTATGTTTGCTCATAAAGATGCACGAAATTGGAATAAGTGTCTGGAACCTATTGTTTGAACTTGGGAGGGAGAAGGGAGACGATACAGGGTTAGTGAGAGAGAGGAAAACACACTGCTGAGCTTTTTGTGTATGTGTCAGTGTGCGTGTGTGTGTGTGTGTGCACGAGCATTTGTGTTTAAAAAATGCTGGCAGTTGGTCCGCTTTGGCGACCCCGAACAGGGAGCAGCCGAAAGCAACCTTTTATTATTCACACCTCAGAAGTAACTGATCAACTCTTATGCCACCGGAGTTTACATTACCAGTGCTAAGACATTTTATTTAATAAAGAGTGACACACCATCCAAGACATGTGTTAATAGAAAATAATCAGAATTGAGCATTCAGGTGTGCAGTATTATGTATAATAAGAGTTAAGGGAACCTTAAAATAAAGCTTTAACATATACAGTAAGATTATTGTAACTAGCCATAATCTACATACACAGTTAAAAACCTAAATAATGTAAACAAGAATAAATGGCACACTTACAAGGAATGTTGAATGTACTGAATTAAGTGTTAGATATTATTTTACATTTTACTAATGCTACATTATGATAAAGTTTGTTCATGTTTGCAAATCATTACTCTATATAAATAAAGAATGACTGGTTTGAATGATAATCAGTTAATATTGCTTTATGAGATGAATCATTAAATAATATTGGCAGGAGCTCAAGTAGACATTTTGTTATCTTAACCAAAATTCTTAAAAATGTGAATTTATCGGAATAATTATTTTTCTCTTTTCTCAACTTGATAAAACTTCAAAGTTGTGCAAGTAAGCAAAAAGGAATAAGAGGGTGTGGTAGAAAATTTGCATTCTGTATATGTTCTCTTAAATGTCCTTTGTTATGTTCTTATTGCTCGGATCAGCAAAAGTAGAGTAAGATAATGTCCGTCTGCTGGAGATAAAGGAACTTATTTTTCCACTTGTGCTGCACTTGCTATGGATATTTTTTTCAGTTAAGTATTCTAGATAATATTTTGAGGCATTGGTGGCTCAGTGGTAGGTTTCTTGCCTATCATGCGAAAGGCCCGGGTTTGATTCCAGCCAATGCCTCAACCCCAGCCACTGGATGCAGTGCCGGTCACAAGCCTGGAAAAAATGGGAGGGTTGCGGCAGGAAGGGCATCCGGCGTAAAACCTGTGCCAAGTTGTTGTGCGGACCAGTCGGTCCGCTGTGGCGACCCCGAACAGGGAGCAGCCGAAAGCAACTTCCTCTTCTATTCTAGATAATATTTTGCAGAAGTGAAACTGCTATGCTAGGAACTGTTTAATTACAGCCATAAGCAAGGGTCACCACACGAAAGAGAGTGGAACGGGAACATATTCTTGCGGCTTGGAAACGGAGGCCGATTCCTCCAAAACCTGTGCATTCAGACTGAAGAAAAAACAACCCAACTGTTGTTACTAAAGCGCCACTGGGAAATTCCAGGTGGCTCACCATAACCTGCTGTCACTTTGATCAAGGCACTATGTTTATGTCACGTGCAATGAACTATATGAATTAAATCTAAAATATGAGCTATATGAATTAAAATCTTTTAACTTCATGAATGTTGGAATACTCAACATTGGTAAGCTCAGCAGATTTGATGGTGTTGATGAATATGAAGCCTAAGAGATCAATATCCCATCCAGAACGTCCTTTGATTCCCATGCAGATTCCAGAAGCAACATCAAGTGAAACTTCTGGTCTCAGCCCACCATTTGTCACACTTGCATAGAACTCCCGGGAGTGACTTGTCTTGAATTTGATGGCACCCAGACGATTCCATCTTGATATGCTGCAATGTATATTTATATATTAGAGGCATGTTTAAGAAGAATTGTGGTTAAAATAATAAAATGCTAGAAGCATGAGCTACTGCTGACCGTATTTGCTGATAAAGCTCATGAATCTTTATTAACCAACTGTATTGTTAGATGACTTTCTCTTTGAGCCCCTTCCTGTTTGCTATGGTGACCAGTTGTCAGAGGAGCTCAGACAGGAGTCTCCTTGCACAATGATGTTTGCAAATGACATTGTGATCTGTAGTGAGAGCAGGTGGAGGAAAACCTGGAGAGGTGGAGGTTTGCGCTGGAGAGAAGAGGAATGAAAGTCAGTCGTAGTAAGACTGAGTACATGTGTGTGAATGAAAGGGAGGGAAGTGGAACAGTATGGTTACAGGGTGAAGAGGTGAAGAAGGTACAGGAGTTTAAGTACTTGGGATCAACAGTCCAGAGTAATGGAGAGTGTGGGAAAGAGGTAAAGAAGCGTGTGAAGACAGGTTGGAATGGGTGGAGAAAGGTGTCGGGAGTTCTGTGTGATAGGAAAATATCAGCGAGAATCAAGGGGAAGGTGTACAGGACAGTGGTGAGACTGGCCATGCTGTATGGTTTAGAGACAGTGTCACTGAGGAAGAGACAGGAGTCAGAGCTAGAGGTAGCAGAGCTGAAGATGTTGAGGTTCTCTTTGGGAGTGAAAAGATTGGACAGGATTAGGAACGAGCACATCAGAGGGACAGCTCATGTTGGACATTTGGGGGACAAAGTTAGGGAGGCCAGATTAAGATGGTTTGGACATGTTCAGAGGAGGGAGAGTGAGCATATTGGTAGGAGAATGTTGGACATGGAGTGGGTGCAAGTGTTGAGGGTGGAGAGAGATGATTCACTGTGGCGACCCCTGAAGGGAAAAGCCAAAAGAAGTAGAGAAAGATTATTAGATGACTTTATGTATGCGTGTAATGCATGTCCAGGGTAATGGTTCACAAAACGTTGCCATCTTCTGTGATGTTGCCATGTTCTAATCATCTCTTCTATTACCTTGCTCAGTTGCATTTGCCTAGTCCTTATATGTTTTATATATATATATATATATATATATATATATATATATATATATATATATATATATATATATATATATATATATATATGGTGTTTGAACTGTGTTTGCCCTCAAGACTCTTCTTCTTCTTCTTCTTCTTTCGGCTTTTCCCTTCAGGGGTCGCCACAGAATCATCTCTCTCCACCTATCCCTATCTTCTGCATCCTCAACACTTGCACCCACTAGCTTCATATCCTCATTAATTACATCCATATACCTCCTCTTTGGCCTTCCTCTTTGCCTCCTGCCTGGCAGCTCCATGTCCTACATTCTCCTACCAATATACTCACTCTCCCTCCTCTGAACATGTCCAAACCATCTTAATCTGGCCTCCCTAACTTTGTCCCCCAAACGTCCAACATGAGCTGTCCCTCTGATGTACTCGTTCCTAATCCTGTCCAATCTTGTCACTCCCAAAGAGAACTTCAACATCTTCAGCTCGGCTACCTCTAGCTCTGACTCCTGTCTCTTCATCAGTGACACTGTCTCTAAACCATACAGCATGGCCGGTCTCACCACTGTCCTGTACACCTTCCCCTTGATTCTCGCTGATATTTTCCTATCACACAGAACTCCCGACACCTTTCTCCACCCATTCCAACCTGCCTGCACTCGCTTCTTTACCTCTTTCCCACACTCTCCATTACTCTGGACTGTTGACCCCAAGTACTTAAACTCCTGTACCTTCTTCACCTCTTCACCCTGTAACCTTACTGTTCCACTTCCCTCCCTTTCATTCACACACATGTACTCAGTCTTACTACGACTGACTTTCATTCCTCTTCTCTCCAGCGCAAACCTCCACCTCTCCAGATTTTCCTCCACCTGCTCTCTGTTCTCACTACAGATCACAATATCATCTGCAAACATCATCGTCCAAGGAGACTCCTGTCTGACCTCCTCTGACAACTGGTCCATCACTATAGCAAACAGGAAGGGGCTCAGAGCCGATCCCTGATGCAGTCCCACCTTCATACTGAACTCCTCTGTCTGACCTACAGCACACCTCACCACTGTCCTGCTCCTCTCATATATGTCCTGCACCACTCTGACATACTTCTCTGCTACTCCTGACTTCCTCATACAGTACCACAGCTCTTCTCTTGGCACCCTGTCATACGCTTTCTCCAAGTCTACAAACACACAGTGCAACTCCCTCTGACCATCCCTATACTTCTCCATCAAAATTCTCAGAGCAAAAATTGCATCTATTGTGCTCTTTCTGGGCATGAAGCCATACTGCTGCTCACAAACTTCCATTACCTTCCTTAACCTAGCTTCCACTACTCTTTCCCACAGCTTCATTGTATGGCTCATCAACTTTATCCCCCTATAGTTGCTGCAACTCTGCACGTCACCCTTATTCTTAAAGATCGGCACTAACACACTTCTTCTCCATTCCTCAGGCATCCTCTAACTCTCTAAAACCCTGTTGAACAAACTAGTTAAAAATTCCACTGCTGCCTCTCCCAGACACTTCCAGACCTCCACCGGGATGTCGTCAGGACCAACTGCCTCTCCACTTTTCATTATCTTCAAAGCCTTCCTGACTTCATCCTTTCTAATCTTATCTACTTTCTGTTCCACAGAGTTCACTCCTTCTACTCTTTTTTCCCTCTCATTTTCCTCATTCATCAGCTCCTCAAAGTATTCCTTCCATCTCCTCTGTACACTCTCCTCACTTGTGAGCGCCCTTCCATCTCTATCCTTAATAACTCTAACTTGCTGCACATCCTTCCCATCTCGATCCCTCTGCCTAGCTAACCTGTACAAGTCCTTCTCTCATTCTCTAGTGTCTAACCTAGTGTACAACTCGTCATATGCCTTCTGCTTGGCCTTAGACACCTCCCTCTTCACTCTGCGCTGTGACTTCTTGTATTCCTGTCTATTCTCTTCAGTCCTGTCCATGTCCCACTTCTTCTTGGCTAACCTCTTCCTCTGGATACTATCCTGAACTTCCTCATTCCACCACCAAGTCTCCTTATCTTCTTTCCTCCTTCCAGATGACACACCCAGCACCTTTCTCCCTGTCTCCCTGATCACTTCTACTGTAGTTTCCCAGTCATCTGGCAGCACTAACTGACCACCCAGAGCCTGCCTCAACTTCTGTCTAAATTCCTCACAACATCCTACACACCACCATCCTATGCTGTCTGGCTACACTCTCTCCCACTACCACTTTACAGTCACTAATCTCTTTCAGATTGCCTCTTCTACATAGGATGTAGTCTACCTGTGTTCTCCTACCTCCACTCTTGTAAGTCACTCTATGCTCCTCCCTCTTCTGAAAATAAGTGTTAATCACAGCCATGTCCATCCTCTTAGCAAAGTCCACTACCATCTGTCCTTCAAGGTTCCTTTCCTTAACTCCAAACTTGCCCATCACCTCCTCATCACCTGTGTTCTCCTCACCAACATGTCCATTAAAATCCGCTCCTATCACCACTCTCTCACCCATGGGAATACTCTCCATCACCTCATCTAATTCACTCCAGAATCTCTCTTTCTCCTCTAACTCACAACCTACCTGTGGGGCATAACCACTAACAACATTCAACATCACCCCTTCAATCTCTAACTTCAGACTCATCACCCTGTCTGACACTCTCTTCACCTCCAGGACATTCCTCACAAACTCCTCCTTCAGGACCACACCTACCCCATTTCTCTTACTATCCACACCATAATAAAACAGCTTGAATCCTGCTCCTATACTATGAGCCTTGCTAACCTTCCACCTGGTCTCCTGTACACACAGTATATCCACCTTCCTTCTCTCCATCATATCAGCCAGCTCTCTACCTTTCCCTGTCATAGTACCAACATTCAGAGTTCCTATTCTCAGTCCTACACTCTTACCTTTCCTCTTCTCTCTCTGTCTGTGCACTCTCCTCCCTCCTCTACTTCTTTCGACCAACAGTAGCCCAATTTCCACCGGCGCCCTGTAGGTCAACGGCGCAGATGGCGGTCGTTGTTAACCCGGGCCTCGACCGATCCGGTATGAAATTCATACTGACGATTCGCATGGTTAAATTTGGCAATGTTTTACGCCGGATGCCCTTCCTGACACAACCCTCTCTATTTATCCGGGCTTGGGGCCGGCACAGAAGTCACTGGACTGTGACCCCCATGGCTAGATTTGTTTGCCCTCAAGACTACTCTTTCCAAAATGTTCCCTCTCCTCATGTCAACTCTTGGTGTATGGAACCTCACTCTGTGTCTGATACACATATGTTACACCATCACTAACATTTAACATAGTAAAACTCTGGAATCAACAGTTGTTGTTTTTTTAACAACCACAAAAGTGGGTGGCAACTGGCATAACCCACCCTAAGACAAGACCCTAAGACCAGCATTTAGAATGTTATCAGCAGTTGGGAAAATTCAACAATTTAATTTTTCTATTTTATGTTGGATTGGTCTTAGTCTATTGTGTATTGTGATGAATTGGAGGTCTACAGAGCTTTATGTCACTGGAGTAAAATACACCAATTTACTTTACCACTACTAACACACTCTGACATGCCATAATGTAACAGAAATTGATCAGAATTGAGCATTCATAATATGAGTTGAGGTAACCTTAAAATAAGCATTAACCTATACAGTAACTATAATGCTATAATACTATAATCTAAATGCACAGTAAGCCTACATAATGTGATCAAGAATAAATGGCAGACTTATAAATATGTTGTCAGAAGGAGGTAGCAAAAAATGCCTTCTTTAAAAGATGTATTGTGAAGGATGCAAGTTTATGGATAAGACAGAAGCTGCATGCTCTCTTATTTATACCAGATAAAGTGGGTAATCTTGGACCTTAAACCACACTTCCAAGTAACAGGTGTGTGTGCCTACGCTGTTAGATGGAATTCAGATTAGACAAGCCTTCCAACCCCCTCAGAGGTTAATTCGCTTAAACTGTCAGACTACTTAAGAAGGCACAGTGTAGATTTTTGTTATTTATTTTTGCATTCTTTTGTATTACAGAAACTTTTAATAACACCTGTGCATGGATTCATGCTTTCACAATTTCTTGTCCATGGCATCCCATCGAATATCTATAAGCTTTTGGGAATGTTCTATCAAAAAGCATTTGTTCATCTGTTTAAAAAAAAAAAAATCACATTTCATCAATAAACACAACCACTATCACTAACACCACTGTAGTAACAAATAGCTCCAGCCATGTTCACATCCATGCTTTAAAGTACCCTGGTACAACAGTTTGGTTCTGGTACCCTCAGATCCATCTAAGTTAAATTTTACTTACCTGAAAAAAGACCATTCTCCATGTTACAGGTGGTAGGCCCTGTGTTGGGCCACTAGGGGGGGTTTCCAGCAGGGGTTGTGTCATGTTGGGTTATGTCATTGTTTACATCATGCCATGTGTTTTGTTTTAGCCCCGCCTAGTCCTATTGTTTCCCAATTGATGTTCACCTGTTCCTAATGTTGCACCCAATTATGTTTTGTATTTATAGCGGCCTTTTGCCAGGGTTTGGGGCTGGTTGTCATCTCTGTGTAGTGTCATTATTATGTCCTGATGGTCCGTGTGAGTGTGGCGTCATGTCTGTTGTCTGCGTGTATTTGAGTTTAAATAAACCCCTGTCTGCTGTCTATCTCCGCGCTGGGTCTGTTTCCTTATGCTATGGATACCGGAAACGTGACACTCCAGATGCTCCCTCTGCATCTGCAAATCCAATAGCATTATGGATGACCCCACACACCCCTCACACACACTCTTCACCCTGCCATCTGGAAAAAGGTACCGAAGTATTCAGGCCCTCACAACAGTTTCTCTCCACAAGCCATCAGACTCCTCAACACTCAGGGACTGGACTGCAACACACACACACACACACACACACACACACACACACAATTTTTGCATATTTTATCTTTACTTATTTTAATGCTAATGCAACTACAGACTGTATACTTAGCAGTGCTGTCTTTATGTGTCTGTCTCAAATCTGTCTTGTAGTTTGTTTTATTGTCTGTTTGCTTTGTCACTTATCTTACACTGTCTTTTGTCTTGCTCTTTTCACACAAGGTTGCACACAAGCACTTCATGTCAGTAGGTTAATTCTCTAATTACTTCTTAGTCCTTAGTTTTGTGTTGTTGCATGTAGCTCATTGTCTTTATGTAGCACCAGGATCCAGGAGGAACATTGTTTTATTTCACTGTGTACTACATCACCTATATTATGGTCAAAATGACCTTCAAAGCCTCTTGACCACATTTTGTGGTTAACATTTTATGGTTAAAATATTTATAGAATTTAATTCAAAGCTTTTTGTTTCATTCATTCACAATCACTTTTCCACTGGAGTAAATGACACCCATGCAGATTCAATTGGTTTTAAGTTCCAATATGCTGTTATTACAGCAGGTAATCTTGATGATGCCAGTGAATGAGATTAACTTTAGCTTCACCAATTTTGATGTGCACGTTCGTGATTTTACCTGGAATAACTTTAACAGGAAACGAGACTGTTCTCTCTTCAGTGGTCAGCGAAGCATATGTACCCTCAAATCCAATTTTTAATTCATATCTACTCATGCCTTCCACAAGCTGAGGAATTCCTGCATTTACTTCTAGGCTAAACGTGAATTCCTTTCTGCCAGTAACAGACCAAGAGGATATTTGGGTGATTTTTATGGAGGTCACAATTGAGTTTCAGACGTTCTGTTCTGGTAGGACATGGATTTGATTTTTGTGAAACCCATTTTGGATACCATTTTATGAAGGTTGAGATACACAACATTGGTAAGGTCAGTATGAAGCTTAGTAATGGTTTTAATGAATATGAAGCCTAAGTAAAATAAATCCCTGTGTAGAACTCCCGGGAGTTAATTGTCTTGAATTTTGTTAAGTTCTGAGGCGTGTTATTCCCAAATGCAACATCAACTTGAACATCTGGTTTCAGCCCCCAAATTTACATTTGAATATTTTGAATACATTTGAATTATTTTCTTATTCAGCTCATAAAGCATTATGTTACGGGGGCAAGATCCCCCGATGGACCACTAGGGGGCCTTTAGCAGGGGTTTTGTTTATTCAGTCATGTGTTCATTTTAGCCACGCCTCTTCCTAATGTGTTTCCACCTTTGTTCACCTGTTCCCAATGTGTCTATGATTATGTTCCTTATTTATAGTGGCCGTCTGTCTGCGTTAGTTTGCTAGTCCTCGTCTTTGTGTAATGTCCGTGTGGATCTATGTCTTTTCATTTAATAAACCCCTGTCTGCCGTCTATCTCCGCATTGGGTCTGATTTATCTACACCGGCACAACCAGCGTGCTCCGTTTGCTCAGCGCGTTGTGACACATTATCAATCAACTGTATTATTTGATTATTCATTTTTTTTTATTAGATGACTTTATGTTTGTTAATAACTAGGGCATACAATTCAATTAAAACAAAAATTATTCATTACTCAGACATGGTAATTCTTTAGAAGAAGTTTCCCTTAACTGACATTAACTAAGATGAATAAAGCATGTGTAACTCCATTTCTATGATACAAAATACAAGTGGATTTTACTGACATTAAACAAAATCAGTTGTTTTTAATATTGTTTAGTTAAAGTGTTCATACCTAATGAGGATTTAATACCAAAATCAGTATTCACACCTCAGAAGTAACTAATCTTTTACGCATTATGGCCAAAGTGGACAAAGTTCTGAGAAATTATAATTAAATGAAAGGAATAGACAATAATTATAGTATAGAAGTATACATAAAATGTACTTAAGTAAAAATGATGTTAATATGTTTAAAAATGCTCAAGTAGTGTATGAGTGTTCGTTTACTCCAGTATATAGAAACATTTTACTGGGAAGACTGGGACTCAATGCAGACTTTTCAAAGGTTTGAAGGCAAATTAAAAGATTTTTAAAACTCTAACAGGAAAACCAGGTTAGTGGTAGTGCATCTAGAATAGTACATAAGTATGTAAAAAATGAGTCAGAACATTAGTTCCAATTGAGACGAATTTTATTGATAGAAATTATAATAGATTATAATCTTCAGAATGTGTTAAAATAAAAGAATCAAATACAGTTGTAACACAAAGCTACAGTCAAATTAGATCTAAAAATCATCAAATGGGATGTTTTGTTCATTACTCAGAATGTTTTATTAATAAAAAATGTGTGTTAGTCTTGCACCACTGGACTATCAGAATAAAACCAACAGAATAAATCAAATCACTGTTTGATGAAAAAAAAAAATCAACCCAAAAAATCAGGATTTTGAAAAGCTAATAATAAAAACAAAATCAATTAAACCAAGCTAACATCAAACACAAACATTAGCTATTTAAATCATCTTATATATGAGATTCATTATATTGGACTTTTTAAAATATTTTGAGAATTTAGCTCAAAGCTACACCAAGATTCCATCACCAAGTTTTCCATTAGAGTAATTGACACCTGTAATGGTACCATCAGCGTCTTAATCAGCCTGGAGTGGGTGAGTCATCAAAGAATACTTCACCTGTTGTGGATCCAGCAGAATATGCGCAATTGCAGGAAGTAGTCGCTTGTCAAGGGGCAATTATAAAATTAAATCAAGACCAATTCGACACGTTATGAGCGGCCACTCAGCTGCCACAATCTACTCTGCCTGCCTCTGCCTCTTCTGTGATAGCCACCAGCACCACCCGTGGTGAGTCAGCACGCCTGGCCCTCCCGGATATGTTCGATGGCGCTGCGGACTGATTCCGCAGGTTTTTGAGGCAGTGTGAGAATTTTTTTGCCCATCAGCCTGAGGTGTACCAGGAAGAGGTGACCAAATGCGCTTTCCTCCTCTCCCTGCTGGAAGGGCCCTTGATTGGGCATCGGCTGTGTGGGACAATGACACTCAGGTGAGGAATTCTTTTACTTTCTTTATGGGTCAAATCCGGGAGGTATTCGAATTTCTGCCAAGAAGGCGAGAAATATTCGTGCAGCTACTTAGTTTGCACAAGGGATCAGAGTCAGTGGCGGATTTTGCTGTGAAATTCTGCACCCTGGTGGCTCAGAGATGGAACGATACGGCTCTCATGGCTGTGTTCTGAGAGGGTCTCATCTCAACCTTACAGGCTGAGATGGTGTGTAGAGAGGCAGGTACCACCCTGTCTGAGTACATGACCATCGCCATCCGCCTCGATAACCTTCTTCACCAACATCGCCTACTGGCCCCACGCTTCGAGAAACAACCCTTGAGGGCAGAGGGGCACACCAGGGAGGAGAATGAGCCCATGCAGCTGGGACATGCCCGTACAACCCCAGGGGAGTGACAATGCCGAGAATGCCTGCACCTGTGCTTCTATTGCGGGGGATCGGAACACCAATATGCTACCTGCTCCGAGCGTAAACCTCGGCCTCAGGTGAGTACCTCCACAATGAATTTGTATTTTATGTTGTTGGTAACGCTGCACCATGATTGGATCTCTCGTGTGTTCCCAGCCCTAGTGGACTCTGGCACGGCCATCAACCTGATCAACCACCATCTCGTAGAGGAGCTCCACCTGCCCGTACGTCTCTGCGTAACTCCCTTAAAGGTGACAGCCATAGATAACCAGCCCATTGGAGAGGGCATCATCACACACATCACCACCCTGCTTACCCTCCAGGTCGGCATACTGCACTTCGAGGAGACCTCATTCTATCTGATCACGTCCACTAAAAATCCAATTATCCTGGGCTTCCCCTGGCTCCAACGCCACAACCCCCATGTTGACTGGAGGGAGAGGGAATTGACCCATTGGTTTGCACACTGCAAGGGGCACTGCCTCTGGAAGGTGACCACCCGCCTGTGCCTCGTCACCTCTGTAGAGAGCCCTGAAGTGAAGGAGGAGGTCCTTATTCCCCGTGAGTACCAGTCACTGCGTGAGGCATTTAGTAAGCAGAAAGCCACCTATCTTCCTCCCCACCGGCAGTGGGACTGCGCTATCGACCTGTTGCCCCAAAGCATCCCTCCAAAGGGCAAAGTTTACCCCCTCTCACTACCGGAATCTAAGGCCATGGACGAATATATAGAGGAAGCGTTATCAGCTGGCTATATCTGCCCTTCTACCTCACCAGCTGCCGCGAGTTTCTTTTTTGTGGGACAGAAGGATGGCGGACTACAGCCCTGCATTGATTACCATAGGCTCAACACCATTACAGTACAATATCCCTACCCCTTACCGTTAGTTCCTACAGCCCTGGAACAATTGAGAATGGCCAAGATATTCACTAAGTTGGATCTGCGCAGGGCCTACAACTTGGTGAGAATCCGTGAAGGGGACGAGTGGAAGAAGGCGTTCCATACGACCAAGGGTCATTATGAATATCTTGTCATGCCCTCACCAATGCCCCAGCGGTCTTCCAGTCGTTTATTAACAAGATCCTTAAGGATGTGATCGAGAGGTATGTTAGCACCTAGACGACATCCTGATCTATTCCGCATTGTACGAAGAACATATCAAGCACGTTCTGGAGGTGCTGGCTCACCTGCTGCAGCACAGTCTTTTTATAAAGGCAGAAAAGTGTGAATTCCACGAAGACACGATCACATTTCTGGGCTACATGATCTCGCAGAAGGGGGTCGAAATGGACAAGGGTAAAGTGAGTGCGGTCACAAATTTTTACAGATGATTTATCAGAAATTACAGTAGCATTGCAAGTCCGCTTACCTCTCTCTTAAGGGCCAGCCCAAACGCCTGAAGTGGAATGAGGAGGCTCAGAGGGCCTTTGTGCGACTGAAGGCCAGTTTTACTACCGTGCCCATCCTCCGGCACCCAGATCCCAAGCGCCCGTTCATCATGGAGGTGGATGCCTCCAACTGCGGGATAGGTGCGATCCTGTCACAGAGACATGGCACACCAGGGAAGGTTTACTTCTGCGCCTTCTTCTCATGAAAACGGACCCTCTGTCACGGCAACATGATCCTCCGAGTGCCCAGTGTGTCCTGAGCCCATACTGCAACCATTCACTGTACTTGCACTGGTACAATGGGAGCTGGAGGGGGAGATCCGGCAGGCACACATGGATGAACCTCCACCCCCGGCCTGCCCAGGAGACAGGCTCTACATGCCCACATCGTTACACCCACAAGTGATGCAATGGGTGCACGAGGCTCCTAGCTCCGGCAACCTCAAGTTACCACTCCCAGTCCAATGGCCAGACTGAGCGCCTCAAGAGATCGGCCATTACTTACGGCCATATTACAACAGAGAACAGCAGAGATGGAGTGAGTTCCTCCCGTGGGCAGAATATGCCCAGAATTCACTTACCCACTCGTCTACAGGACTCACCCACTTTCAGTGCGTCCTGGGTTACCAACCGCCCTTGTTCCCATGGTCGGGCGAACCCTCCGATGTTCCGGCGATAGACAACTGGATTCGCCATATCCAGGGAGTGTGGGAAAGGGCCCATGTCCGATTGCAGATCAACCCGGTTGCATTTAGATTGGAGCTACCCCCTACGTATTGCATCTTGCTGACATTTCATGCTTCCTTGCTGAAGCCAGCACCACGGCGAGTTGAGAATAACAGATGGATCGCCACCGCCTCTCGAAATTGATGGCTATCCAGAATATCGGATGAGCTCCCTTCTGAACTCCTGACACCACCAACAATGCCTACAGTGCTTGGTGGACTGGGAAGGGTATAGCCCTGAGGAGCGTTCATGGGTGGACGCGGCAGACATCCTTGATCCCTCCTTGGTAGAGGAGTTCCACCAATGCTACCTGAACCGCCCTGCTCCACAGCCCTGGGGCAGGCCCCAGTGTAGAACACCTGGAGGTGCTCCTAGAGGGGGAGGGGATTATGTAACGGTACCATCAGCGTCAGGCCACCGGAGGGAGCCCTCGCCCGAATTTTAGCCCACCACCGAAGGAATGCCTCTGGGATTTATACAGTGTGCTCACCACACTGAGACGTGAAGTATCGTTTTATCGAGAGGTACCGAGCTGTTTATGCAACGTGTTGGATTATACGGGGTTTCGGATTTAGGGTTACGGACTTTGGCTTACGATTGTGGATTTGCGTTTTGAGATTGTTTTACTGCTGTGATATGCTTTTCGGTTAACGACTTTTGCCTGGATATTACTATGAGTTGGATTTTCGTATTATTACGGGCTGCGCATGGATCCTAATCAGCCTGGAGTGGGTGAGTCATCACAACACCGTTGTAGGTTCCACTGGTTTTAATCTCCAGCATTCTGGTATTGTTGAGTTTTAGTTGTGTAGTTCTGTTAGGACATGGATTTGATGTCTATTTCTTTCACCTTAGGTATCACTTCATGGATGTTGGGATACTTAACATTGGTAAGCTCAGCAGATTTGACAGTGTTGATGAATATGAAGCCTAAGCAATCAATATCCCACCCAGAACGTATTTTGATTCTCATGCAGATTCCAGAAGCAACATCAACTGGAACTTTACCATACCAATTTTCAGGCTTGCATAGGACTCCCGGGATTGACTTGTCTTGAATTTGATGGCACCCAGATGATCTTGATTTGGCCAAAGTGAAAGGGAGGTGAAATGCTCTCCATCTTCAAATGTAAACACTTTCAGATCCCTATCAGGCCTACCATACTGTTTGGACTGGCCATCAGTAAGCCACACTGTCATGGCTTTCGCCATAGTTTCACTGACCCAAATACTGATCGTTTTCAACATGGATCCATTTTCAGTTCCGTTAAAATTGAAAGCCTCACCTCCATTTCCACCAACCTCAACAACATCTGCCAGGTATGACATGATCCTGCTCTTAACCTTAAAAAGATAAACATTAAAATTTAAATGGAAAATAATTATTCTGATAAAGAGGCATGTTTCAGAAGAATTATGGTTAAGATAATAAAATGCCAGAAGTATGAACTACTGCTGATATTGTTTGCTGATTCAGCTCATGAAGCATGATCAATCAATTGTATTATTAGATGACTCTATGCATGCTAATGTCCAGGGTAATGCTTTACAAAAAGGTTCCCTTAACTGACATTAACCAAGTGCAACACCCAGCCCACACATTTATACTCCGAGCTACCAGAGGATGCTATCCTCTGTGTTCTAATCATCTCTTCGATCACCTCACCCAGTTCCTGTTTTCACCATATAACTTCTGAGCTGTGCTATTCTGGATAGATTTATTAGGTATGATCTTGCCTTGCCTTTACATTTTTTTTGCTTGTTTTCTATCTTTCTTTGATAAGTTGAACTGTGTTTATCCTCAAGACTAGTCTTTCCATTATATTTCCTCTTCTCATGTAAGCTCTTGGTGTATGGAACCTCACTCTGTGTCTGAGACGCCATCACTAACATTGAATATAGTAAAACTGGCATAATTCAGAACTGTGAGATCCTAAGATTTCATTGACATCATCATGTTCAGAGTTGGGTTATGCAAGTCTAGTGAAAAATTTAATACAGAAATTTCCCAAATCAGTATTCAGAATTTAGAAGTAACTAATAAACATGGGGTGATGAAGTGGAGTTCCTCAGAGTTTTATGACTCTTATTTGCCACACAAATTTACTTTACCACAAATTTTATTTATTAAAGATTAACATACCGACATCAACAATTATAATGCCGTAATACTATAATCTATATACGCAGTAATCTACAAACACAGTAAACCAAGCATAAGGATTTGAGCGAGTTTGACGAAGGGCCAAATTGTGATTGCTAGACCACTGGATCAGAGCATCTCCAAAACTGCAGCTCTTGTGGGGTGTTCCCGGTCTGCAGTGGTCAGTATCTATCAAAAGTGGTCCAAGGAAGGAGCAATGGTAAACCTGCAACAGGGTCATGGAAGACGTGAAGACTGGCCTGTGTGGTATGATCCAACAGATGAGCTACTGTTGCTCAAATTGCTAAAAAGGTTAGTGCTGGTTCTGATAGAAAGGTGTCAGAATACAAAACGCATCACAGTTTGTTGCATATGGGCTGCATAGCCACAGACCAGCCAGGGTGCCCTTGCTGACCCCCTGTGCACTGCCGAAAGTGCTAAGAATGGGTACATGACCATCAGAATTGGTCCACAGAGCAATGGTAGAAGGTGGGCTGGTCTGATGAATCATGTTTTCTTTTACATCACATGGATGGCTGGGTGGGTGTACATCACTTACCTGGAGAACACATGGCACCAGGATGCACTATGAGAAGAAGGCAAGCCAGCAGAGGCAGTGTCATGATTTGGGCAATGTTCTGCTGGGAAACGACCTACCTAAGCACTGTTGCAGTCCATGTACACCTTTTTATGGAAACGGTATTCCCTGATGGCTGTGGCCTCTTTCAGCAGGATAATGCACCATGCCACAAAACAAAAATGGTTCAGGAATGTGAGTGTTCATGACTCCACCATAAGAAAGAGACTGGGCAAAAATGGTTTGCATGGCAGAGTTCCAAGACGAAAACCACTGCTCAGCAAAAAGAACATAAATCCTTGTCTCAGTTTTGCCAGAAAACATCTTGATGATCCCCAAGACTTTTGGGAAAATACTCTGTGGACTGACGAGTCAGAAATTGGAACTTTTTGGAAGCTCTGTGTCCCATTACGTCTGGTGTAAAAGTAACACCACATTTCAGAAAAAGAACATCATACCAACAGTAAAATATGGTGGTGGTAGTGTGATGGTCTGGGGCTGTTTTGCTGCTTCAGGACCTGGCAGACTTGCTGTGATAAATGGAACCATGAATTCTGCTGTCTACCAAAAAATCCTGAAGGAGAATGTCCAGCTATCTGTTTGTGACCTCAAGCTGAAGCGAACTTGGGATCTGCAGCACGACAATGATCCAAAACACACCAGCAAGTCCACCTCTGAATGGCTGAAGAAAAACAAAATGAAGACTTTGGAGTGGCCTAGTCAAAGTCCTGACCTCAATCCCATTGAGATGCTGTGGCATGACCTTAAAAAGGTGGTTCATGCTCGAAAACCCTCCAATGTGGCTGAATTACAACAATTCTGCAAAGATGAGTGGGCCAAAATTCCTCCACAGCGCTGTAACAGACTCATTGCAAGTTATCAAAAACGCTTGATTGCAGTTGTTGCTGCTAAGGGTGGCCCAACCAGTTATTAGGCTTAGGGGGCAAATACTTTTTCACACAGGGCCATGTAGTTTTGGATTTTGTTTTCCCTTAATAATAAAAACCTTCATTTAAAAACTGCATGATGTGTTTACTTGTATTATCTGAACCATTAAAGTGTGACAAACATGCAAAAAATGAAGAAATCAGGAAGGGGGCCAACACTGTTTCACACCACTGTGTATATATATATATATATATATATATATATATATATATATATATATATATATATATATATACACACACACACACACACACACACACATTATATATATATATATATATATATATATATATATATATATATATATATATATATATATATATATATATATATATACATAATGTGTGTGTGTGTATATATATATATATATATATATATATATATATATGTACTCTTAACAACAATGTACATCTTCTTCTTTCGGCTTTTCCCTTCAGGGGTCGCCACAGCCAATCATCTCTCTCCACCTATCCCTATCTTCTGCATCCTCAACACTTGCACCCACTAGCTTCATATCCTCATTAATTCCATCCATATACCTCCTCTTTGGCCTTCCTCTTTGCCTCCTGCCTGGCAGCTCCATGTCCAACATTCTCCTACCAATATATTCACTCTCCCTCCTCTGAACATGTCCAAACCATCTTAATCTAGCCTCCCTAACTTTGTCCACCAAATGTCCAACATGAGCTGTCCCTCTGATGTACTCGTTCCTAATCCTGTCCAATCTTTTCACTCCCAAAGAGAACCTCAACATCTTCAGCTCTGCTACCTCTAGCTCTGACTCCTGTCTCTTCCTCAGTGACACTGTCTCTAAACCATACAGCATGGCCGGTCTCACCACTGTCCTGTACACCTTCCCCTTGATTCTCGCTGATATTTTCCTATCACACAGAACTCCCGACACCTTTCTCCACCCATTCCAACCTGCCTACACTCGTTTCTTTACCTCTTTCCCACACTCTCCATTACTCTGGACTGTTGACCCCAAGTACTTAAACTCCTGTACCTTCTTCACCTCTTCACCCTGTAACCTTACTGTTCCACTTCCCTCCCTTTCATGCACATAACAACAATGTACATAATATATTTATATATATATTTCTATATATATATCCATATATTTTATTACCCTCTATTATTCTTAATACTTTTTGCTTACTCAAACAACATTTGTTTTATAAGTTAAAATGCAAAAACATTTATTCTGATAAAGAAGAATATAAAATAATAAGAAGAATATAAAAAACATGAGTTACTAAACTCCAGGTGTGTCTGTGTGTGTGTAACAGGAACAAGGAAGAGACTGTTAAGGTTCAAAAACTCCCAAGATTTATTGATGTAGTCATTTACAGGAATGAAGCGCACACTGCACTGACCTTATAGCATAACTTATAGAGATTAAACAATTCTATACCTTTTCATTATGAAGGAAATTGTAATTATTGTTAATACCACAGACTCAGGACCATTTCATGATATGAAACAGACAAAGAAAAAGAAGTAGAAAGTGAGGTTTTATATATATTTATATATATATATATATATATATATATATATATATATATATATATATATATATATATATATATATATATATATATATATAATATTCGTGCATTATTTGCTTTATAGATTTGGCAACACGCCAAGTTAGGTTTCCTAAGCGCCTAATATCGATTCCTTTAATATGTTCCTCTATGTGCTGTGTGTTCAGTGTACTCTGTTCAGTCGATGAGACACACATTTAATATCTTCTATTACTAAAGAATGATGGAATCTCATTGGGAATATAAAAAAAAAAACAGAATCGATTTCATTATAAATGAGAGGGGAAAGACAGTTTTTGTTAATGCTGTCAAAGAAATGAGTCCAGTTTATTAAAAAAAAAATTTGGTTTGCTTTGTGTGAAAGAAGTGAGAGATGTTGAGCCAGACAGCCATGTAAACAAGCTGTTTATTGAATGACCTTTTTAGAGAAACCAGACGCAAGCTTTGGATCAAAGTTGATCCACTCGAGGGGCGGTCCGGTACGGCTGCATAAAAGTTGGATCAGCCTGAGAGCTCTGCTGTGCTGATGATTTGAAGACTGCATCCAGTGTTTTTTTTCTTTAATTTCTGAGTTATAGATGGTGCAAGGCAAAATTCATAGTGGAAAAGTTATACACGGTCTATGACAGTTAAACCCAAGGAATGGCTTGATCTTTTTCAAGATGGCTTGAAAGAGCTCAAGGCTTTTCATCCGAGTCAATCATGACTAAAGGCAACTTTTTGGTGTTGGGAGAAAACCTGGAAAACCTTGAGGGATCCCACACAGCCAATAACCTGAGCTTCAGATCGACCCAGAGGCCCTGGTGCTGTGATTATAGCAATATAGCAATTCTACCTGATCCTAGACAAAAAAAAAAAACATCTAATAAACTACTAAATGTACCAATGAACTGAATTTTAACTGTTTGTTAATAGAAACCTGATATAAATAGCTAGATATTATACAGTATAAGATCTAATGAAGTTAAATACATTATACAATTAATGCCTGAGACAGACTTGTACTGTATACAGTGGGGCAAAAAAGTATTTAGTCAGCCACCAATTGTGCAAGTTCTCCCACTTAAAAAGATGAGAGAGGCCTGTAATTTTCATCATAGGTACACTTCAACTATGAGAGACAGAATGAGAAAAAAAATCCAGAAAATCGCATTGTCTGATTTTTAAAGAATTTATTTGCAAATTATGGTGGAAAATAAGTATTTGGTCACCTACAAAAAAGCAAGATTTCTGGCTCTCACAGACCTGTAACTTCTTCTTTAAGAGGCTCCTCTGTCCTCCACTCGTTACCTGTATTAATGGCACCTGTTTGAACTCGTTATCAGTATAAAAGACACCTGTCCACAACCTCAAACAGTCAGACTCCAAACTCCACTATGGCCAAGACCAAAGAGCTATCAAAGGACACTAGAAATAAAATTGTAGACCTGCAGCAGGCTGGGAAGACTGAATCTGCAATAGGTAAGCAGCTTGGTGTGAAGAAATCAACTGTGGGAGCAATTATTAGAAAATGGAAGACATACAAGACCACTGATAATCTCCCTCGATCTGGGGCTCCACGCAAGATCTCACCCCATGGGGTCAAAATGATCACAAGAACGGTGAGCAAAAATCCCAGAACCACATGGGGGGACCTAGTGAATGACCTGCAGAGAGCTGGGACCAAAGTAACAAAGGCTGCCATCAGTAACACACTACGCCGCCAGGGACTCAAATCCTGCAGTGCCAGACGCGTCCCCCTGCTTAAGCCAGTACATGTCCGGGCCCGTCTGAAGTCTGCTAGAGAGCATTTGGATGATCCAGAAGAGGATTGGGAGAATGTCATATGGTCAGATGAAACCAAAATAGAACTTTTTGGTAAAAACTCAACTTGTTGTGTTTGGAGGAGAAAGAATGCTGAGTTGCATCCAAAGAACACCATACCTACTGTGAAGCATGGGGGTGGAAACATCATGCTTTGGGGCTGTTTTTCTGCAAAGGGACCAGCTCTTGGTTATTATGTTCTCAAATATTAATAATTTTTCATCCTGATATATAATCTGATGTTATTTTCTTAAGTATCAATTTGTCTTGTTTTTTTTTTTTATTATTTACATTGCATTTAATCTTACCGGGCTGCGTTATGCAATTTACTGTAAGTGTTTGATTTGCTCTTGACTTTATATCGTCTTATTTGATTTGAGACCGCTTCGTTTGACTCATGTAAGTTTTATTTAATCAGTTCGCTTTCAGTCATCGCTCCTCATCCTGTTGCTTTGCCGTCACTTTTATTTTCTTGTTCGGTTTTATTACTGTGTTGTCAAAGCACTGCTTTATTACTGTCTAGTCAATTTGCACAGATTAAACAAGACTGCATTGTCAGTAAGGATTTCCTGCTTAATATTGAGTTTTTTTTAAGCTCATTAATTATTCGAAGAGTGTGATTTGAGTTTGTCTTGAGGTCAGTCTTAAAGTCTGCGCTTATGTGTTAAATCTAAATGTAAGGCTAAAAGGGTAATGTAGAATTTCCAACATCGTTTTCCTGTTCAGGCTCTGGGCCATGAACGTGGCAGAACATATGGATTCCTGTAAAATACAGTACTTCAGTGATTCTTGAATAAAACATCCGCAATTTATATTTGTTGTCTGAGATTTATGAGGATTCTCAGCAGATGTGTGCAGCATGTACAGAGCTGAATTGATTTTGACTTTCTTGAGTCGTTTATTTAAAGATGTCGTGTGGAGAATTAAAAAATAGAACAAAGCTGCTCCATAAATCAGCTGATTTATTTTCGTGATTTAGTTTCCCTTTTTCACCACTAAACATCGGATCAAATGCTTCCCTTCTGCGGCAAACATTGCCGATGCACGTCGCGTCCTCCCGTCATTGCGTTTTCGTGGTGGGATTTGTGATTTGCCTGGAATGGCCACCAGCTGTGCAGAGATGCCGCTGCATTACGTTCTCTCACGATGCGACTCGAGTTTTGTGGCAATCAAAGAAATTGTCTTTGCTGCTCCCCACTGGATGATGGCACTGCATTTCCACGGGCCGTCATCATATCATAAGCTCAGCGTGTGCTCATATGACGAGTTGCGTGTGTGCTTGCTGCGTTTAAACAATAAATCATCGCAGCTACTGTAATACCGGTGCGGTGAGACTCACTCTTTTTCTCACTCTGGCCTGTCTCACCTTTTTGAACAATGCCACACTTGTTTGTCAGGTTTTTTTTTTTTTTTTATGTTTATTTCCGCAGCTGCAAATGAAGCTACACAGATTTGAAGTGCTAATTGGCTCCAAACTCTGCTTCATTTTCTTGTAAACATTATCATTATCCAAATGCCCCTGAAGGGATCACAGAGAGTGACATTCTGCCTTTCCAGCTCTTTAACATTTTAACTAAAAGTTCTTTCAGGACATGTACTGTAGCTTCATGCAGAAGGAACATGTAAAGGGATGTAGAGGAGACTGTAGTGGGGTGATTTTATCTGAAATTATTCTGTTTAGGGCAGTGCAGTTTGATGGTAGAACACAATTCAATTGACATGTTCTAGTGATATTCATTGGCAGAAATGGGTTTTTCAGCAAAACAATGGCTGTTGTCATTGTTCATCAGGCTTTCCTGCTCCCTTCCTGTGCACTGATGTAATAGTGGCAGCAGTGTGTGACAAACACAGTTGAAAACACAACATTAGTTTTGCATGGTTTAGAAAGTATATAAATACTGAGTGCGCGTTGTTAAAGATAAACTAGGCCATGCTGGTGTGAAAAGGTGTATAAAGGTGACACAGATTTCCTTTTTATTGCCCTTATTAGGTCATTTCTCTGTATGAATAGGTAAATCCAGTCTGGATTATTGATGGCATTTTCCTTCTTGCGCGTCCCTCTGGGGGAGACAGCAAATGTTCTCCTTTTCTTCTCTTGCACAGAAAGGTTTACAGCACTAGCGGCATCACTGAATAATCTTTACTGATTCAAACGTGCTTCAGAAAGCTGTTTCTTGCGAATCAGAGGATGGTGGGTGTTAAAGTCCAAGTCAGCATTCAGAATTGTGGCCAAGAACATGCTAAGGTCAAACAATCAGTTGAGTTTTGATTCCATATGTTGAGTAACTTGACTGAATTACTTAACTCAAGCCTTTATTTGTAGATGCTGAATATATGTCGTTTCCCATAAGAACTTTTAGTCTGGATTTGTGGTTATCCAACAGCTTTATATAATTAGATATTTAGATTCTTAACAAGGAAACAGTGGTGAAGAAATCTCCCTGAGGACGGAATTTAGAGAGACTCAAAAAAGGGAACCCATCCTTTTCAGGGTGACACGGGATGGTGTAATTTATAATCCAATCGGGGCAGAAAGAAATCCCACCACAGAGCTGAACAGGCTTAATATTGGTTTTCTGGTAATCCTGGGATTTGAGCTCATAACCTTAAGGACACTGATAGTAAAGCCTGAGCTACCATTTCCACCACTGTATGGAATCTGAGAAAACAAAGTGACAGATTACAATTTTCTGTCTATGTAGATGTCATGGAGCCACCATTTCAGCAACAGTGGAATCTGACAAATCAATGAAGTTTTTATTTTCAATCTTTTTCAACCTGTGCAAATTAGATATGATGTGGTAAAGTTGGATGATTCCTTGCACCAATCCTATAGAATGTGTGGTGTGATGTGACTTTAGTTCCAGAGTAACTATTAGTAGTTTCTACAGGCATATTTTTTCCTTTTCAAAAGAGATTTTAACTTTGGAAGTGTACTAGCTACATACATTCAAGGGTCCAAGAGAAAAGGACTCTTAAAGGTTCCAATCCCTTTCTAATTTCAATCAGGTAAAACATTTTAAATAAACATTTTAAATAAACTAATGTGTATAAATCATACTGTGGGCAGCAGGTTTTATATTTAGTCCTCTTTTCTCAACAGAACTAAAAATAAAACACTGGACAGTAAACACCCACAAGAGACCAGCCTCTAGACAAGTATATGGTCTTTCTTGCCGTATTTATGTTTCTGTTTGCAAGTTTATATACTGAATACAGATATTTATGAGTGGTCATTTCATTTCTTTTCCAGGAGAACTGAAGGTCATCTTTTTGAATTCATTGCACTCTTCCGGGAGAGCCACGAGTTCCCGCAAACAGCCGCTCAACAGCTTGCTCCGTAATTACACAATGGAAAGTAATCACCCTGAACAGTGCTCCTTAATTAGCTCAGCAGAAAGACTGGATCACCCTCGGGGGGCTTGTGTTCCACAGGCACCCTGAGGCTCTGAGCTTGCACCCCTCCTGTTCCACCCTCCCTGCTCCCTATTATACTGTAGTCTTCTAACCTTTTTAACCACAAGAACCAGACCACAAGTCACAACATTTTTAACGGACCAGTGTCCAGATGGTGAAAGGGGAAGTGGAGGCAGGGAGAAAGCGTCGGAGTATGGTACTGGTGGAGATTGATTATGATTGGCAGGAGTGGTGATTAAGGTGGAGAACCCATTCACACAATTGTACATCCTTAGAAAAGTGGTTGCTCAGGGACTCTTAGGCTGGGCAGCATTTCCATCATTCCAAAGAGGTTTTACTTGGAACCTTTTTCTGAAAGAGTAAATTGTTCTGTTGTAGGATAACACATGGATTTTTTTTAAATGCACCAAATTTTTACCTTTTCCGAAGAGTTGGAAAGTCTTAAAAGTGGGGTTCTATATGGAACATTTAAAGATATCTACCATTTTTCTAAAGAGGTTCTTCCTGGTAATCAGCCAGTGTAAACTCTCTGCTGTAGGGTCATTTAGTTTTTACCTATCCAAAGAAATTCTACTTAAAAAGTATTAAGGGAGGGCTTGATGTTTTAAGGCTCCACATAAAACCTTTCAAAGAAGGCACCTACTTTCAATCCTTCAAGGTATCTTTCAAGCGGTTCTACTTGTAAAGTGCAAAGGGAAGGCCCTTCAAGGAGCTTGAAAAACAAACCGAAAAGTGCTTAAACATGCTAGGTATAACATTACTGTGTCAACATGCTCGCAGGCTCAACATGCATACATCAGGTCACAAGAACGATTATTCACAATTTTTGTTTATAGATAAAATATATACAAAATTCTGTGCTGGTTGTTGGCAAAAATAAACAATTAAGGACTAACTGACATTTGTTTGTCAGGATGATGTCTCTAGTTGGACAGAAAAACCATTTCTCTTGGTCAAAGAAGAGAGAAGCAGCGATTGCAGCGATTGTAGATCGTCCAACGGACAAAAACGAAAGCCTGCAAACACAAAGATGTTGTTCTGGAAATGCATCAAGTTGCAGAAGAAAAACATATTCAAATTCCCATCTCAGGGTGTCTTTAAAGTGTGTGCACAGTTTAATGGAAAGCCACACAACCCAGAGCCTGGTTCATCTCATTTGCTTGGGGGAAAAAGTTTGAAATTTCTCTCTCTCTCTCTTCTAGAAGTTTCTAGCACATTTTGATCACTGAAATGAAATGGCTCATATGTTTAACACTCACCTCTAAAATAGGAGCACAAACACACCTGTCACCTGCAAATCAACCCCGTTGCACTGTGTTTAAATCTCTCAGCATGCAATCCGCCAACTCTCAGCTGAGTGCACTGTGCAAAATGCAGATATTGAAAATCAGCACTGGAACAGAGTGGAGGAGTAGCTTAGAAGGCCTTGTGCCAGTTTTGATAGACAAATGGAAATATTTACAGAGTTAGTAGGTGGCGGGGAAGAGTGAGCACCCGGCCTTTCCTCTTCAAATGTTAACGTGGATGAATTTCGCCTGGATAATCCGTTCTAATCAACCTCAGTGTGCCAGGATAGGAATTCGTTAGTGGATAAGAGAAGAAAAAATGGTCACCTCGATGAGAGTGAACCACCGTTGTTTACCTTTCTCAGGGATTTTGGAAAGGATGCACACTTTTTTTTTTTTTTTTTACCTGAAATGGATTTCAATTGAGACGTGCCTTCGGAGGAAAGCCTTATTCTTTACACGATTTATCCCCATCAAAGAAGTAATTACTTTCCTCCACACTGGCCAGTGAAACAGTTTAAATCTCAAAGCTGGTCTTGCTGTCTTGATTATGTAAGAAAAAAAAAACACTTGGGGACATGCTGTTATAGGGAAAAAAATCAACGATGATATAGTGTGATAAAGCACTAAAAAGAGTTACTGCTGTGAAATTGAATTTAATTTCCATTAACAGCACATCCCAATCTGCTGCTTACATCTTTATGTTCGTTAAAGAACATCTTGTAATCTTTATCCATTTATAATTACATTTCCTGTTGGAAAACATACGCAAAACTCGTTTGTCCTTGTTATGTCTTAAGTTTTAGCTGCAAAAAAAAAACAAAACAAAAAAAAAACCCAGTTCATCCCTCTCCAGCCTCTCTTTTTTTTCTTTATCTCTGAACTGAAGACTTTTCGTTAGGACTGGAGACTCCTTCCGTAAAGGTTAAATAAATAAACAAACCTGTCTTTATGTCTTACCTGTCTTTAACCTTGCGATTTATGGTTGAACTGATGTTTTCAGAAAAACACTCAATCAGCACTGAAGAAGAAAAACACTCCAGTAACTATCTTAAGGATGATATGATTTGCCTGTAGAGAGAAACTTCTAGATTTTTTTAATTTTTATTTTAAAATAAAAAGTCAGACTGACATTATTTACAAATTAAGGCGTTTCGTCTAGACGGTTGCAGAGTTGAAAGCAAGAACGTTGTGTCTGCAGATGAATCAACAACATCTATGCTCAAACTGTTTTAATAACAATACCAGCGACTAATAGAGGAGGTGTGGACTTTTTTTAATCACTTATGCCCTTTTAATTCTTGAAAGAAGAGCCATAGGATGCATTGAAATGTGCTATTAGAGCTGTAAACGTCTCAATGACTCGTATTTAAATATTTTATGGTAATTAGGCACACAGGATTTCTGACAAGGCGTGTGAAGTTGCATGAATAATGTGAAAAGATCGTTTGAAAGGAAAAAAAAAAATCCTGACGATAAGTTTACTCTCTATAAGAGAAAAGGAAAGCAAGATAAATCGTGTCCAAAGCTTTTCTACATGTTCTGTAAAATTACAGAAACATTTAGGGAAAAAAAAAAAAGGGAAAATAAATTAGAAAACAGTTAGAATGATTTATCTTAATTTCATAATGCCATTTCAACGGGGGGTGTGTAAACTTTTATATCCGGCGTCATAAGTCACGTAACTCAGGTTATCACTCAGTTTTTCATAAAAAAAATGGCAACAATTTATAGTGTAAAGTGACATTTTAGTGTCTGATGTTTGCACAGGGGGGGCACGGTGGCTTAGTGGTTAGCATGTTTGCCTCACACCTCCAGGGTTGGGGGTTCGATTCCTGCCTCCGCCGTGTGTGGAGTTTGCATGTTCTCCCCGTGCCTCTGGGGTTTCCTCCGGGTACTCCGGTTTCCTCCCCAGTCCAAAGACATGCGTGGTAGGTTGATTGGCATCTCTAAATTGTCCGTAGTGTGTGATTGTGTGAGTGAATGAGAGTGTGTGTGTGTGTGCCCTGCGATGGGTTGGCACGCCGTCCAGGGTGTATCCTGCCTTGATGCCCAATGACGTCTGAGATAGGCACAGGCTCCCCGTGACCTGAGAATAGTTCGGATAAGCGGTAGACAATGAATGAATGTTTGCACAGAAGTAACAAAAAAAAAAAAAAGATTTCATCTCAAAAACAGAAATCATGTCAATAAATATCCGAATGTTCTAAACAGCATGCATCTACAAATATGAATACAGTCACTCCATGTTCTAAGCACTGTAACAGTACGAGGGCAGCCATCTTGGACAACCGGAATCGTTTATTTTGGCCCGGAGTGAAAGAGTAAAGACACTTTAATTATACCATAAATCTGTAAGTGATGTGCAGTTAGTTAATAAATGTCAATAAAGCTCAGATCAGGATCCTCAAATCCATCATATACAGTACCTACTGTATATCCTTAATAAAAGAGCCCCCATTGACACCATGAATAGATTATAAGAGAAATGAATTCATGTGCCGCTTTTATCATATCGTACGCTCGGTGCTTAGCAGAGGAATTCGCTTTGCCGCTGATCTTTTTTAAGGGTATCAGCATCAGCATCAGCATCAGCATCATTCTTACGTCTGATCTCAGCATGGAACAGAAGCAAACCACTACAGTCTCTGTAGATTACTACAAACCACCACAATAAGCTTTTATTAAAAAAAGAAAACTAAAAAAACATCAATGCTGCGTCAGAAGCATAAGCTTGCTTCAAAATGTTTTTCGAGCCCTTTTTTTTCTTCTTTAAACATCATTAGTAATAATCCCTAATTACTTAAGATTTAATCCTTTCAGTCTCTACTTCATCATAATATTATTTGCTTCTTCAGGTTCTAATGGGGTCTTTAGTTTTTTATTTATTTTTAGTATTTTTTTAATTTTGTTATTTTTATTTTATTTATTATTTATTTATTTATCTATTTATTTATTAATTTATTCCTCCCTAATTGGGATGCTAACTATACTTTTATACTAGGAAAAAAAAAATGTTGCTAGCTATACACAATGCTATGCCAGTTACCTGCCTTTGTTTTTGCTAAGTAAAGAAGTCTTGAAGAAAGAAATCTTGCTGAAGTATGAATGATTGAATCTATGATTGAATAAATTGGTTAAATAAGGCAAGGAACCTGGCTGAGATTTATTTAACAAGAGCATATGTATAATACAAGCTACTAACTAGCATGCTAGTTGCTGTAAATCAAGACACCTCATGTTTAGAATCCTTTGTAAAAGTATTAGCATCCCAAATGTTTTGATGCTGTTGTGACATTTCTGGCTCTGTTTCTGGCTCTCTGTATGGTACGTGTCACCTCCGTTAGCGCGAAGTGCAGAGGACATTCAGTCACGATCACCTTCGCTTCGCCTCTGTCTCTCCTCTGGCACCGCCAACTCGATGTTTCAGCTACTCTTGGGTGACATTCGAGTTGAGCTACAGCAGCTGGGCGGGCAACACGGAGGCGGGAGAAGCAATCCGTCATCCCTCTACTTATCACAGCAGTGTGTTGCGTGCACTTCGCATTGCCTCTCTTCATGCGGCGGAGCAGAGTGGGTAAAAAAAAAAAAAAAAAAGTAGAGAGAGAGGTGCTTTCAAGCACAATTCCAATTCACTTTGACAAAAGCAGAGGAAGTGCTAGATTGTGGGGTCAGGGCCAAAAGTACAGCCCATCCAAATGGATTCCACTAACGAGACGTAGACACGTTTTTCACCTTGAACATCCGTCCGTTTCACTGAGACTCTTTCCTGAGTCATAGACAGCCTGGACGTAGGGTTATAAAAGTATGGAACTTGCAAAATACACAGCGGCAGTGATTCATGATTTTAGTATGCAGAAGTTGAGAGAGTTCATTTTAGGCCAATAAATAAGTAAGTAAGTAAGTAAATAAATAAATAAATAAAAATTCAGGGCAAAACAACATTTTGAGAAAATCTTCCACATGAACCACATGTCCATGTTCAAATGGCAAAAAAAAAAATAAAAAAAAATAAATAAATAAAATAAACATATGAATAAATTAATAATAATAATAATAATGATATGATAAAATAATAATAAAAATATCAGAAATTAAAATGTAAGAAATGATTTTTCTAGCTAAAAAAACATTCCAGTCACTTAACTTAAAAAATATTTTATAAAATATTATTTTCCGTAAAAATTTTTCTAATTATCTGACTTATACAGTATGTTGATAGCTAAACAACAAAAACGTTATGCTAGTTATTCATTTCTTTCAATGCTAAGTTTCTAGCTAACATAATAAAAAGGCATTTTAGTTGCCTGACTTTTCATTTGATCAGAAAATTAAAAGAACACTAACGTCCTAGATTATTCTATATTTGCATTATGTGTTACCAGCTAAATAAAAACATATATGCTAAGTAGAGTCAATCTAGCCATGGGGGTCACAGTCCAGTGACCTCTGTGTCGGTCCCAAGCCTGGATAAATAGAGAGGGTTGCGTCAGGAAGGGCATCCGGCATAAAACATTGCCAAATTTCATCATGCGAGTTGTCAGTACGAATTTCGTACCGGATCGGTCAAGGCCTTGACCTACAGGGCGCCGGTGGAAATTGGGCTACTGTTGGGAGGAGACTGTGCAGACAGAGAGAGAAGAGGAAAGGTAAGAGTGTAGGATTGAGTATAGGAACTCTGAATGTTGGTACTATGACAGGGAAAGGTAGAGAGCTGGCTGATATGATGGAGAGAAGGAAGGTGGATATACTGTGTGTACAGGAGACCAGGTGGAAGGGTAGCAAGGCTCGTAGTATAGGAGCAGGATTTAAGCTGTTTTATTATGGCGTGGATAGTAAGAGAAATGGGGTAGGTGTGGTCCTGAAGGAGGAGTTTGTGAGGAATGTTCTGGAGGTGAAGAGAGTGTCAGACAGGGTGATGAGTCTGAAGTTGAGATTGAAGGGGTGATGTTGAATGTTGTTAGTGGTTATGCCCCACAGGTAGGTTGTGAGTTAGAGGAGAAAGAGAGATTCTGGAGTGAATTAGATGAGGTGATGGAGAGTATTCCCACGGGTGAGAGAATGGTGATAGGAGCGGATTTTAATGGACATGTTGGTGAGGGGAACAGAGGTGATGAGGAGGTGATGGGCAAGTTTGGAGTTAAGGAAAGGAACCTAGAAGGACAGATGATAGTGGACTTTGCTAAGAGGATGGACATGGCTGTGGTTAACACTTATTTTCAGAAGAGGGAGGAGCATAGAGTGACTTACAAGAGTGGAGGTAGGAGAACACAGGTAGACTACATCCTATGTAGAAGAGGCAACCTGAAAGAGATTAGTGACTATAAAGTGGTAGTGGGAGAGAGTGTAGCCAGACAGCATAGGATGATGGTGTGTAGGATGACTATGATGGTCTGTAAGAAGAAGAAGAGGTCAGAGATAGAGAAGAAAACCAAGTGGTGGAAGCTGAAAAAGGAGGAATGTTGTGCGGAATTTAGACAGAAGTTGAGGCAGGCTCTGGGTGGGCAGGTAGTGCTGCCAGATGACTGGGAAACTACAGCAGAAGTGATCAGGGAGACAGGGAGAAAGGTGCTGGGTGTGTCATCTGGAAGGAGGAAAGAAGATAAGGAGACTTGGTGGTGGAATGAGGAAGTTCAGGATAGTATCCAGAGGAAGAGGCTGGCCAAGAAGAAGTGGGACATGGACAGGACTGAAGAGAATAGACAGGAATACAAGGAGTTACAGTGCAGAGTGAAGAGGGAGGTGTTTAAGGCCAAGCAGAAGGCATATGACGAGTTGTACACTAGGTTAGACACTAGAGAAGGACAGAAGGACTTGTACAGGTTAGCTAGGCAGAGGAATCGAGATGTGAAGGATGTGCAGCAAGTTAGAGTTATTAAGGATAGAGATGGAAGGGTGCTCACAAGTGAGGAGGGTGTACAGAGTAGATTTTGAAGAGCTGATGAATGAGGAAAATGAGAGGGAAAAAAGAGTAGAAGGGGTGAAAGGCAGTTGGTCCTGATGACATCCCGGTGGAGGTCTGTAAGTTTCTGGGACAGGCAGCAGTGGAATTTTTAACTAGTTTGTTTAACAGGATTTTAGAGAGTGAGAAGATGCCTGAGGAATGGATAAGAAGTGTGTTAGTGCCCATCTTTAAGAATAAGGGTGACGTGCAGAGTTGCAGCAACTATAGGGGGATAAAGTTGATGAGCCATACAATGAAGCTATGGGAAAGCTAGGTTAAGGAAGGTAGTTCAAATTTGTGAGCAGCAATATGGCTTCATGCCCAGAAAGAGCACAACAGATGTAATTTTTGCTCTGAGAATTTTGATGGAGAAGTATAGGGATGGTCAGAGGGAGTTGCACTGTGTGTTTGTAGACTTGGAGAAAGCGTATGACAGGGTGCCAAGAGAAGAGCTGTGGTACTGTATGAGGAAGTCAGGAGTAGCAGAGAAGTATGTCAGAGTGGTGCAGGACATGTATGAGAGGAGCAGGACAGTGGTGAGGTGTGCTGTAGGTCAGACAGAGGAGTTCAATGTGGAGGTGGGACTGCATCAGGGATCGGCTCTGAGCCCCTTCCTGTTTGCTATAGTGATGGACCAGTTGTCAGAGGAGGTCAGACAGGAGTCTCCTTGGACAATGATGTTTGCAGATGACATCATCATGATGATCTGTAGTGAGAGCAGGGAGCAGGTGGAGGAAAACCTGGAGAGGTGGAGGTTTGCCCTGGAGAGAAGAGGAATGAAAGTCAGTTGTAGTAAGACTGAGTACATGTGTGTGAATGAAAAGGAGGGAAGTGGAACAGTAAGGTTACAGGCTGAAGAGGTGAAGAAGGTACAGGAGTTTAAGTACTTGGGGTCAACAGTCCAGAGTAATGGAGAGTGTGGGAAAGAGGTAAAGAAGCGAGTGCAGGCAGGTTGGGATGGGTGGAGAAAGGTGTCGGGAGTTCTGTGTCATCGGAAAATTGCAGCCAGAATCAAGGGGAAGGTGTACAGGACAGTGGTGAGACCGGCCATGCTGTATGGTTTAGAGACAGTGTCACTGAGGAAGAGACAGGAGTCAGAGCTAGAGGTAGCAGAGCTGAAGATGTTGAGGTTCTCTTTGGGAGTGACAAGGTTGGACAGGATTAGGAACGAGTATATCAGAGGGACAGCTCATGTTGGACGTTTGGGGGACAAAGTTAGGGAGGCCAGATTAAGATGGTTTGGACATGTTCAGAGGAGGGAGAGTGAGTATATTGGTAGGAGAATGTTGGACATGGAGCTGCCAGGCAGGAGGCAAAGAGGAAGGCCAAAGAGGAGGTATATGGATGGAATAAATGAGGATATGGAGCTAGTGGGTGCAAATGTTGAGGATGCAGAAGATAGGGATAGGTGGAGAGAGATGATTTGCTGTGGCGACCCCTGAAGGGAAAAGCCGAAAGAAGAAGAAGAAGAAGAAGAAGTAGAAGATGCTAAGTAGAGTCACTGGCTAACATGATATCACTGCTGATTAATGCAATCATGGCTAACATGCTAGTTATTTGCTCTTATTTCATGCTGTAAACGAATTAAACCTAGTTATCTGCATTTATTGCTAAAAAATGATAAACACCCTGCTTAACATGCTACTTCCTTGACATATATGCTGCTAGCTAAGTTAAAAAGAAATCCTTGTAGTTACCTAACTTCCTTCTCCTTTTCCTTTGCTAAGTAGATCAACAATAAGAACAACTTGTTCCTTGCTGCTGCCTTAAAATCTAACATGATAATTTTTTGCCATAACTGTTCCTAGTTAAATAAAGTGCTCTTGATTAGGATGCTAATTATCTGGCAGATTTATTGCTAGGTCAATAAAAAGGTTACTAATTGACATGATGAATAAAAAGGCATGCTAGTTATCTGCCTTGTATTTGGCCAAGTTAAAAGCACACATAAAAAGTCACATAAAAAGTCATATGTTCGGTCAAATATTATTATTATAAAGGTCATATATCATATATTATTTATCTGTTATGCTTGTTATTTTTCCTTCAATTGTGTTTCTAGTCTCTGGTTAAAAGCTAGTTAACTCCCTGGCTGAGATGTTAAACCTATGTCATGCTAGCTAATGTCTATTTTCTGCATGTGTGTGTGTGTTTTTTTTTTTTCTTTTTGCAATTAGCTCCCAATAGACTTTGCTAATATGAAGCAAAGCTTGTATTATTAGTGATCCCTGGCATGGAGTATAACAGATCTTGTGGTTATTTGTACACTTTTCGCTTCCCGAACACCTAATTCAAGCAGTCAGCTAATTATTTATCATTTTCTAAAAGCATCAGCGCACCGAAAGCATAAACAGAGGCCCAGGATTCGTGCATGGCTCTAATCATTTACAACATGTGGCAGCCATTTGGTTGCTAATAGGATGATTTATATATTCATGCACTCTGGGAGATGTGCAGCGTCTTCAGAAAATGAATGGTGCATGAGCCCTGGTGCTAACTAAACGTTGCGGATGTCGTATTAGTCACCTGCGTTTCTTTCCCAGCAAAGCGCGAGTACGTTAATACGATTGTTGTTGGCAGAAAACAAAAATCCCTCATGCAATATGAAGTGATATAAACATGTCAAAGGAGGAGAAGAGCTGAGAAAATGACGAGAGATAAAAATAACAATAATCAAATCGCAGGGTCAAACTGGCACAGAGCCACGAATCGACGAGTGAAAGCGAAGCAGGCGGTCGGAGCATGAAAGTGCACTCGCATACAAATTGTTTTGGAACTTTTGTGCAGCACTCGTGTGGGCGTGTGTGCAAAAGCTGACGATCGTGAGAGTCGAGTCGAGAGGGAACGACAGGACGGAGATCTCATTTCTTCTTGTTGTCATTTGGCCTGCGATTGCCATCTGAAAATAGCAGTGCCCATTAATGATTGCATCATTTCCTTCACCAGCGAGCGTCTTCTTCCGAAAGGCCTCCTCGTGGCAAGATATTAAATCGGGAAGCTGTGGAAAAACCTCGGCCTCGTACCGTGCCTCCTTTTTCTCAGCTGACAGAAACGCAATTTCACGTGAGATTAGAAATCGCTTCGGCGCCAGCGCTGACCTTTTACAGGAGGCGTTTTTACACGATAAGAAATGTCAGAGACGAACTTTCACGATCGCTGAACGTAAACTACGTACTGAATACGTTATACAAATCGAACGGAGGACGAAGAAAGAAGAGCGATGGATTTCACTAGTCATTCATCCTTAGTATCTGCCTACTCAGAGTCATGGTGGGTGAAGTTAAGTTAGTAGTTTGACTAGATTATGGGGAATAGAATTAAAATATGAACAAAAATAATAAAAAAAAATTTAATGTTTAGTTAAGATCCATTATTATTATTATTATTATTATTATTATTATTATTATTATTATTATTATTATGTAGCTGAGGTCAAGGAACCAGTTTTAGGCCACGCCCACTTCAGGTGTAAATTCGAATAAATAGATCTGTTTAGTGGGGGGCACGGTGTCTTGGTGTCTTGGTGGTTAGCACGTTTGCCTCACACCTCCAGGGGTGGGGGTTCGATTCCTGCATCCGCCATGTGTGTGTGGAGTTTGCAAGTTTGCATGTTCTCCCTGTGCCTCGGGGGTTTCCTCTGGGTACTCCAGTTTCCTCCCCCGGTCCAAAGATATGCATTGTAGGTTGATTGGCATCTCTAAATTGTCCGTAGTGTATGAGAGTGTGTGTACCCTGCGATGGGTTGGCACTCTGTCCAGGGTGTATCCTGCCTTGATGCCTGATGACGCCTGAGATAGGCACAGGCTCCCCATGACCCGAGTATAGATCAGATAAGCGGTAGACAATGAATGAAGATCTGTTTAGTGGCGTCATGTAAATCTGTCGCATCGGTGACGTGAGGCGAAGGTGACTGCATTCTTTCCACCTCAGCATTTTTTTCCTTTTTCTTTTCTTTCTTGTTTGAAGCGCAAGGACGATGGGTGGCATTGACCCCGGAGTCAAGATGCAGATCAGATCGGATCAGGCCAGCAGGTGTGCTGTGTCAGAACTGTAAGAGAAATCCAAGGTCACGCACCGCACACACTCGCTGACACACACTCTCACTCCATCGCGCGACCAGGAGGAACACCTGTTCATGCCTCCAGATTGATTTTTGCAGTGCAAAGGTGATAGCCTGGACCTCCGGTGTCCATACGGAGCACGACACACCGTCAGGGGAGAAGAAAAAAAAAAAAAGCAAAAACTCAGTGACATGAAGTGGCAAGTCCCGGAGTGGCAGTCAGGGTATTGGGTTTAGCGAGGTGGCTGATGATGTTTCTGTGAAAAAAAAACCCCCCAAAAAACACATACACAGCACGGCGGTAAATCTTCATGCACCACACATTCATAGCTCATTAGAATACGTTTGTCCTTCCTCGACTGACCTCATTTTTAATCCTTAATTAAACGCTGCAGACCAACATTGGCCTTAATGACTTTGGCTTTGTCCACTTGCAGGTGCACGTTTGCTACGCCGCACACATCGCCGTGTAATCTCTCCCTTATTTCATTAACCCTCATACATGTAATTGCATTTCGGATGAATGGAGTCTTCTCCGAGTGAAGGAAGGAGCCTTTTATGACCAAAACGAAAAAGGAGCACAGGGACTTTGGCGTGAGCTGAAGATGAAGCTCCAGTCGTTTTTTTTTTTTTTTTTTTAAATGCTAATTTAATAACTACATATGAGCAGTAAGGTCTGGAGAAATGTAAAGAAATGAGGTGCCTTCTGGGAAAAGGGAGGAGGAGGAAGAAGGGACCCGAACTGCAACGAAATAATTTTCCATCTGAAACAAACCAGCTGGAGCCTTTAATCCGTCAAGCTATAGAGCGGAGCGGTGCGGTGTGTCGACGCTGCTACAAGGGTTTCAGCTCAATCCATTCATCCCTGTGCACAGTATTTACTCAATGACGATATTTGGGTCTGTTTAGTGCCACAAAAATATATTTCGTTAAACCTAGCTTAATTTGAAGCACCACGGAATTGACCAGGCTGATACTAAGGATTAACGAATAATGGCTTTAAATCACACGACTCTTTAGTTGCTTTGTAGAGTTTACAGAATGCAACAGATGCCCTGCGAGCCTTCTGGGAGGATTCAAAAAGAAACTCTGATTCATAATGGATTTGTGTCAATAAAAATACCGATAATTAGCGACTGACTTATAAAGCAATCGTAACATTATTCAAGCTCTGCTTACGTTTACGTTTCCCTGATTTACGTACTCGAAAAGCGTACTTGTACAATATATTGATGTCCTTAATTTCCCAGGCTAATTCTTTAAAATGTTTAGCTAGCTGATTTTTAAATGATGCGCATTAGCTAGCTGTTGTTGTGAAGAAGAGCGGTTCAGTTTTCTAAGGGAAAAAAAAAGTATGTTCTACGATTGTAGCCGATCGTCGTAAACAATGTAGAGCTCAAGTAGCATGTTTACTTAGCATGGTTTGTTGATGGTGTTCTCGTCTAGCTTATTAACTTCGTTTTGTTTTTTTTTATTTCGTCTTGTTGCTATTCATAGCAGTGCAATGTTTCTCTTGTATTGTGTGGTATGGAGTGTTGGCACAGTGTCAGAGTTGATATCAGTGTGCATCACTAATTATTACACACACACCTACACGTACATGGAAGAAAGATTCCATTAAAGCAACACCGGTGTACATTTCATCATCACCTTCTCCTTGCTGTATATTTATCCTCCCAGGTGTTATGATGTAACAGCAATAACTCCCTCATGTACAAGGTTGACCAGATATCATGTACTTCTCAGCATTCCTTCTGCCGACTCTCTTCCCGAGCATTTCCGGCTGGCCTACATAACACGGAAGCCTCTGTCCCCGCTACTCTCGACTCCTGAGGGCTGAGTCTAATAAGGCAGATAGATAGTGCTGTTGGATTCCTATCTGGAGGCACTTTGTCTCTGCCTGCGAGCAGCCAGGTGCTTCACTCCAAGCATTCATGACGCTTCCTCTCTCGTGTAAATAGCATTTATCAGCTGGGAAACAGAGACAGAGAGAGAAACTGAGACAAAAAACAAAAAAATAAACGAGTAAAAGATAGAGAAAATGAACGAGGTGAGAATGATTGCACTTTTGGTTCTATTTGTGTATAGAAATAAAGGGTTTTATGCCCCCCCCCCTTCATTTTACTAGAAATGAAGAAACAGCACATGGATATAAAAAGAAATCTTATAAATATGCAACAGTTACATGGGTAAATGTTTACACCACAGCTCGTCATGCAGGGAATCAAACCATGGGTCCAGACTTCCATAAAAAATAAATAAATAATAATAAATAATTAAATCTTACATATCATATGTGTTTATGTAATATTTTTCATTACACCGCAGTGCTCAATTCTGATTGGTCAACATTTTGTAGTTATTTTTATTACAATTAATTTATTTTCTAATAATAATTTAATATGATAATGATCAATATTAGGTATTAATAAAATAATAAATTAATTAATCACTGATGAAGTGGTGTGATGAATCGGAGTTGATTATCGTCCAGTAACAGCATTCCCTGACGTGATTATTCCTCTTATTGCACAGCAACTAAGATAAAATTCCAAACACAACCTTTGGCACACCTTAAAGAAAATATGATCTCGTTAATATACTAATGTAATCCCCTCTATGGATGATTATCCTCTGATTTAAGACAGACCTCATCAGTTTGAGAGATTTCTAAATCAGAGGATAACAAGGTGTGAAAGTTTAGCTGTAAGCTGGATCCAGCGTCTCCGCTTAATATAGTCTGTGGCTTAATTAAGCACTTAATGCGCCAAATTAAAGGCAGCTCTACTGAAAGGATAGGGTTGAGGATAATCAGCGAGGTAATCTAACGCTGATGTGATCTCCGCTAGCGGCATGAACGCTGCATGTGCTCGCTGTCACACGTGATTAATGAGCTTCATCAACACCATGACAGAATTATAACCTCACACATAGAAAAGTCTCACTCTCCTACCTGGACGTTGGCCTTGTACACGGGAGCGGCGTCCAACTTGCTGCACGCTTTCACCTGCTACACCTGCTAATGCATTCAGTGCCTCAAGGCTAGACTGGTTCTCAAATCGGGCCTCGGAGAACCCTGGGGGCCATGAGTTTTTTTTTTCTTTTGTTACAGCAGCGGTGACATTGACAATGCTCACAGTGCTTCTCAAATCTGATTGGTTTAAAAGTCTTCGCCATCAGTGGCTCTGCCAGGAGTTTTAGCAGCAAGGCAAATCACAGTGCGCTTGTTGGAATACGTTAGCGTTTCTATAGTAACAGATTATTTACAGGGACTCTCTTCATAACGGTGTCCAATAGGGATGGAACAATACATTGTGGCAGGATGCAGCAACAATAATGTGACTTCAGAATTCTGTGAATGATGCGTTGTGATGCAGGTTGCAATCATTTTTTCGTACCAGTTACATGACCTTGTTCAAACGTATAAAAAGAGCTCTTTATTAGGTTTCAAGCAACAGCAAAGGCTGTAGAGATCGGCCATTTTAGCAGACTTTGGAGCGCTATTTTTTTCTGCTACAGAGATAATTTAATATTTATCAAAATTTTTTCAGACAATTAATTCATTTATTCAAGTTTTTATCTTTAAGATATAGTGGCACATTTTGTTTAATTGTGTATCAGCTATTTATTTATTATAAATTATAATTTATCAAATTAAATGATTATGATTGTAGAACTGTTTTCTGTTATTTGTAACGAAAATGTTTTCTTTTTTTTCTTTCTTGTCATGGGAAAATCTTCAGGAGTTTTTTGTTTTTTTCAGTAACATAACAATCTGAGAGGTTTTTGCCTTGTAAAAACGTCAAAAAGCTGGTGAGCGAAGGATTATTGGATTATTTATAGTGTATTTATTGTGTAAGCCAGTGCTGTGCTGTGTATTGGGGCGGAGCTTCAGGGGTCGTTGTAAACCTCTAAAAGGGTAACATCTACGTGTATCTGTGAACATCTACGTTCCTCATGCAGTGAGGAAAAAGATTTCGGTGCAGATGAAGTTAGCTAGCTGCTTCTGGCAGATTGGGCCACTTGAACCACTATTTTCTCTCTCATTACTCAGAGTCGCAGCTGTGTAATAATAGCCGCTAAGTGACTACAGGAACTGGCTTGTTTCACGATCGTTCTGTAATTGATTTAAATAATTAATGGAAGATGTATTTATTATTCAGTTCTTATAGTCATTAGCAGATTTTAACTGGCCAGTTAAAAAAAAAACAAAAAAAAAAACAGGGTTGATTCTAAACTAAAACAAAAATTCGGCCTGTTAATAATATCAGCTTGGAGTAAATGTGTTCTTTTAATGGAAAGATTGGAATTCTTGACAGCTCTAATAAATATTCTGAATATTACAGTACATATTTGAGTGATATTTGATTATTGCATAAAATTAATTTGGGCTCAAAAGAATTTGATTTTGGACTGTGCTTATAGCAAAACCCTTAAAACACCATATTCCTTTTCGTATTACTGATTTATGGAGTTTTCTTTTATGTTTTTAGCACAATTTACATGATCAGCCATAACATTATGACCTAATATTGTATTGGTTTCCCTTTTGCTGCCAAAACAGCCGTGACCCGTTGAGGCATGGACTCCACTAGATCCCTGAAGGTGTGCTATCTATCTAGTGTATCTGGCACCAAGATGTTAGCAGCAGATCCTTAAATTGCTGTAAGTTGTGAGGTTGGGCCTCCATGGATCGGACTTATTTGTACAGCACATCCCACAGATGCTCCATTGGATTGAGATCTGGGGAATTTGAAGGCCAAGTCAACCTCAAAGTGGTTGTTGTGCTTATCAAACCATCACTGAACCATTTTTGCTTTGAATACCGTTTCCATGAACGGTCAGCAACAACGCTTAGGTAGGTGGTACGTTTCAAAGTAACATCTATGTGGATGGCAGGACCCAAGGTTTCCCAGCAGAACATTGCCCAAAGCATGACACTGCCTCTGCCGGCTTGCCTTCTTCCCATAGTGTTCCCCAAGTAAGCGACGCACATGCACCCGGCCATCCACATGATGTCAAAAAAAACATGATTCATCAGACCAGGCCACCTTCTTCCATTGTTCTGTGGTCCAGTTCTGATGCTCATGCACCCATTGTTGGTGCTTTCAGTTGTGCACAGGGGTCAGCATGGGCACCCTGATTGGTCTGCAGCTATGTAGCCCCATACAGAACAAACTGTGATGCACTGTGTATTCTGACACCTTTTTATCAGAACCAGCATTAACTTCTTCAACAATTTGAGCAACAGTAGCTTGTCTGTTGGATCGGACCACACGGGCCAGCCTTCGCTCCCCATGTGCATCAATGAGCCTTGGCTGTCCATGACCCTATCGTTGGTTCACCACTGTTCCACCATTCCTTGGACCACTTTTGATAGATACTGACCACTGTAGACCGGGAACACCCCACAAGAGCTGCAGTTTTGGAGATGCTCTGGGCCATCACAATTTGGCCTTTGTCAAACTCGCTCAAATCATTATGCTTGCCCATTTTTCCTGCTTCCAACACATCAACTTTGAGGACAAAATGTTCACTTGCTGCCGAATATATCCCACCCACTAACAGGTGCCATGATGAGGAGCTCATCAGTGTTATTCACTTCACCTGTCACTGCTTACAATGTTATGCCTGATCGGTGTTTTATTGAAAGACTTATTAAACTAGCGACATTATCCACTGGCATCAGCCTTCACTTCTTTTATTTTAAATACATTTTTAAATTGGCCCTCGTTTAGCACAAAAAACTATCATCAGCTAAAAGTTAAAGAAATCACCCCGAAATGAAACTCTCAAACTGTCCCGCGAGCTGTTCGAGCGCTTCACCCTGACGCTACACTTATTATTGCATTTCCACACACACCTTTTCCCAGATGCCTCGCAGTGTTTTTGTAACACTTGAATGATCAAAGAGAAGCACAAGCTGAGCTGTTGCTAGCAAATTCTCCTGACATTGATGATGTTTAGCTTTTAAGAAAAGCAGTACCTCTCTTTTGGATGCTTTTGGATGCTGATTAATTTTCCATTACAGTATCTCTGACAGCGTTATGTAGGTTTCTGTGGTAATGGATAATTAAAAAACACAAACAGGCGATGTTTAGAAACCGATGTTTCGATGTCTAATCATCGGATTTCGGATTTCGACTACACGTCCTTTTTCGCAACAATAGCCCTGGGATTAGTTATAATTTTAACTGATTCTATTACCTCAGAGATATAACTCTCTAGTGTGTTGTATTTTCAGGTTTCTTGCAGGTTGTATTTCCTACAAATTCAGATGTTCTTATTATACGGTCAAAATGATTACACTACATTGGCAACATGTTGTCCGAGCAGTCAAAGACACTGGAGGTCTGGAGGAAAAACTGGAGGTCATTTGGAGGTCAATTTCTCAGAAGAAGACGGAGAGAAACACCAACATGGTCGATCCAGATGTGTGTAAAATATGGAATCACAACAGAACCCTGTGTAAATGGAATCAGAGTCGATGATGTCATTCTTTAATAAATAATACATCGTTAGCGTTAGCGAACTTGAAAGGTGTGTAATCAATAAAGCACGACAGAACATGGGTTCACTTCAGGGTCATGTCACATCATTATTTCCCTTTAACAGAGTGTTTGATTCTTATTATCCTGCAGCAACACAGAATATTCCGATCAGATCAACACCTGCGTTTGCTATTGACCCCAAAAGGGAAAATGAACTCAAATCTAACCTCTTTAAGGTTTTTTAATCGTTTCCAGAGTTTACACATTTCTGCTGTTATTCATCATCTCTGCACTATTTTGATGAATGTAATGCTTTTGGCCACATTTCTCATTTTCGGAGCGTTATTCTGCGACACCATTTAGAGTAGGAGTACACGATTTCAGACGCAGCATGAGTCCTCGTCCCATCTGTGTGGTTCCAGTCTGCTAGCGGTTAGAGCGCTGAGACCCAGGGCCTGTGTGTTGCACCGTGACTGATGCATCTGCGGGGGAAATAGGCCATTTTCCTGCACCGCTATTTATTAGCCACTCTCTCCGGGGTCAGGAAGAAGGCGGGGAGGGAGGGGGGGGTTCTTTATGCCATGGGCAGTCAAACCTTTTCCACTATCTGGAAGAGTCAGGAGATTGAAGCACTTCAGCATGTCTAAACCATCTGCAGATGTCCGTGATCATTATTTCCTCTGGCTGTATGGGTTAAACCAAGAGCCAACACTGTATGGTTTCATGTTTTCAAGCTTATTGGAGTCAAATTATTAACACATTAACAAGCTCTGAAAGGTGATGGGTGGATAATTTTTGTTGATATCTAAAGAACATCATGAAACCATTTGAAGTTGGAGGTTATTTTGACTCACTTGTATGCCAGTAGAAAAATTGTCGGAAGTGTAACTGCACATGAAAAGCTCAATCTTGAGAGACAAATTACAGAAAATGTTAATTAGGCTTATTTAAGTGAGATGAAAAGATGATACTGAAATAGAAAAGGAACTAAAACCTGTACGAACACTGTACCAAGGCCATCATTTTTAAAATGAAGTGTGAAAAGAAGATGCCTGTGTACACAGAGGCGATTTATATCCCGGCTTTCTTCCGAGAAAAAAAATCGTACTGTAAAAATCCTCCTTTCTGTCAGTTGTTTACAGCAATGTGCAGATAGACTGGACCATCTTCCGTTTATATCAATAAAAACATGCCTTTTCTTTAGTCAGAAATGGATGATTATTTTTATTTGTTTGAATTTATAAGGGGGGGATACGGTGGCTTAATGGTTAGCACGTTTGTCTCACACCTCCAGGGTTGGGGGTTCGATTCCTGGCTCCGCCATGTGTGTGTGGAGTTTGCATGTTCTCCCCGTGCCTTGGGGGTTTCCTCCCCTGGTCCAAAGACATGCATTGTAGGTTGATTGGCGTCTCTAAATTGTCCGTAGTGTGTGATTGCATAAGAGTGTATGTGTGCCCTGCGATGGGTTGGCACTCCGTCCAGGGTGTATCCTGCCTTGATGCTCAATGACGCCTGAGATAGGCACTGGCCCCCCGTGACCCGAGTATAGATCGGATAAGTGGTAGACAATGAATGAATTTATAGGTTTGCTTTCTTATCTAAGCACTTAGACAAACAATTTACAAATAAATCTCTATCGAGGTCCAGCGTGATGCGATCGAAGCAAGTGTATTGACTCAAACCTCATGCTTGGACCCTTTAACTGTACGTACAACCCCATCCTTGCATTTTAAAATTTCCCATTGAATTAGCTACAATTCTTCCTAAGAAGGAATGCGCTTAGTAAATTAATGTTACGAAACAGTAAAATGTTTGGACCACATTAATAAAACAACAACAATAATTTATGGTCAGTATTTTCTATGCCAAAAATGAATAAGCAGAATGAGATGGTGGAAAGTTAGGAAGCTAGCAATCGAACAAATGACTAAGCTGATGTTAACGTTTATTCTATCTGCTGAAAAGATCTTTTTGTGTGGTATTTAAATTCGTAATATATTATATAGTACGTCATAAGTAATTTAGGATTTTCCTGCCGGCTTGGCTGGATAGCCTGATCCTGTAGAGTGTTTACAGTTTATTTCCATTTATAGCTCACGACTCTCAGGATTGTTCTGAGCTGAAGCGAAAGATGTTATTAGAAATGTATTAATTCAATTCAATTCAATTTTATTTTGTATAGTGCTTTTAACAATGGACATTGGAACAAAAAGTTTAAAATTAAATTTATGCTTAAATTTATTTGCATTTATCTCAAATGAGCAAGCCTGAGGTGACAGTGGCAAAGAAAAACTCCCTGAGATGTTATCCAGAAGAACCTTGAGAGGAACCAGACTCAAAAGGGAACCTCATTCTCATTTAGCTGTCACTGGTCAGTGTGATTATAAATGATGTCCTTTCTACAGTTGTATACAGTCATATGAAGTTGTATAGCTGAGCAACTCATAAATTAGCATAACATCTGAGTTCATTATAGATTTAGCACTAACTCCTCCAAAGTCAGAGCCTTCAAATGTTCAATGATGGAGATGCAGCATATGCAGAATGTTATTTGGTGTATTGATTAAGAGGTTGTTATCCTCAAAGGGTTAGCAACCTCTCTTCGAAGGTCTGAAATCTTCATGAAGCCGGGAAAGGAATTCAGCTGGAATTAGCGCTAGTGATAGTGTTGGATTTAAATAGATTGGATGGTTTGGTTTGAAATCAACTGTATAGCAGACCAACAAGAACATCTTTCTCCTCTGTTTTATCTTCATCATATCAAGGTAATTGGTTCTGAAGTTTGGCTGGTGAAGAGAAATCAAACCTACCTCACACACCGTACAGACAGAGGAATTTCTTCATCTCTCCGCCGTATCTGTATGTCACTGATGTTTGTATTCGCCATAGTGTTGCGTCCATTTGGAATGTAATATGATATAGCTGCCAATGTGTTTTCAGAATATGGTGCTGTTTACAGCTTGGCCTGCTTCCCTCAGTTTTATTAAAACTCGTTGAAATAAAAACCGAACCATTTTCTCTTTAATTAAACTGATATGAAATTACATAGCAGCTCGCATAAAGTTTACACACGGGCTAGATTTGGCCCATGGGCCAGCTGTTTAGAAATGCTTTTGCTAATTTGGAGTCTGGATAACAGCCTAGGAAGGCGCATCATGCTTAATTTGTATAATTTATGTCTACTAGTGCAAAAACAAAAACCTTTTAAAAAGATTTATTGAAATACGTTAGGTTAGGTAGATTTTTAGGTGACATTTTGATCAAATATGAGCTTGTCCACGTGTTCTCGTTTACCGCGTCTCTGGTGCGCTTGTTTAACGGAGGCTTTGTAATGGAACGAGGCATTCAGCATCTGTCATGTGCTTGAACTGTTCCTTCTGTCTATATGTGTGTGTGTGTGTGTGTGATGTAATTTACACTCTGAGAGAAGTAGGCCAGGCCTCCGCTGTCTCTTACGCTAATGCATCCACCTGTCGTTCTGCTCACATCAACATGTCAATGCAGCGGTGCATTTGCATGCTGCCGTGTGCTTTCACTTGTCCTGAGGGGGTTGCGCATGCGGGCATGTGGCTCTGTGTGTATTTGTGGATCGTGTCTCGAGGCACTGAGGGAATGTGTGAGGGAGTGGGGTGTGTGTACGCTAGTGGGTGTTTGCGTTCATGCAGCCGTGCTGGTGTGTGTGTTCACAGAGTATAAAAATCTCAGCATACTTAATGTCTGCCAGCGTTGTGCGAAAACAAATCCACACCCATGAGCTTACAGCTGACACTGTGAGTACTCCGTTACTACAGATGGCGCTGTTCACATTTTATGACGATTCCCAGAAAGATCCGCATCCATTTTTAGAAAGAATCAGCCTCATTTCTTTCTCTAGCTACCATGTGATTCCCAATGATGTCATATGGTTCGTTAAAACAAAGAGAAAGAAAGTAAAAAAATTCGCAAGCTTTTTAACCAGACTCAATACAGCTAATTTATTCGGAAGTATCTATTTATATTTGTCTCTGAGGCATGTTGTCTATAAATCTCTGTACTAATCTAGAGTTTGAACAGCTTTTGTGAAGTGCAAAAATGCATCAAAGGAATACTGGGAAAAATGGGTTTTTTTTCCTTCGGCAAAAATGCAGAATAAACAAATTTTTTCATAAAATATCTTTTTTGCATAGAAGATAATATTAGAAAGTCTTTAAGGTGCAGTAACCAGTATAAATTATATATATATATATATATATATATATATATATATATATATATATATATATATATATATATATATATTAACAAATGTTTGAAAAAAAGCTCATGAATATATTATACTATTTACAATACAATATTTTCCCCAGTATTTTAAATATTACTGCACTAAATAAATAAATAAATGAAAGAAACACTGTCTAACACACACTCAGTTGTGTGTGTGTGTGTGTGAGTACACGTGTGTGTTTCTGTGCACTTAATGGAAAATTCAGTCAAATAGAATACCCAAACAAACAAAAGTTCATTTCCAGTTCAACTTCCCAACACAAAAGCTTTCAGCTTCAATATTTCATCTGCCTCCAGATTTAATCCACTGATTTAAATGGTGTACCATTTGTGCGGCACGCCGTTATAGGAAAACAATCACTCTCCAGGTGGTGCGACGTGGCATGACGTCAAGGTTATACTCTGAATTTTATAGAACAGCCAAAAGACTACTGAGTTGCAAAAGAGAGCAATTCATTCAGCGCTACCTTGAGGAAGGATGTTCATATGGCGTAATTTTGAACACACTGATAGTGTATCATGGCGTAAAGATTAGTTTGCGATCTCTAAAAACACACCTAAAAAATGCAGGTATGTTTCGAAGACCAAACTATTCCAGATTAAAGGATGTAAGGAGCGCTATAAAGGCAGAGCTGTGTTCATACACACACCAATCCACTTTCTACTGCTGCAGCCTGCTGGACTTCCTGTATATCCTGAGTGACAGATGTCTCGTCCAATCAGCGGTAAGAATTCCATTCACAAACTATACCTACATTTTCTGTTTTTTTCAAATTGTCCTTGTGTTTTCTGATGTATTATTTTGTTTCCAGATTTGTTATTGTGTTTTCTGATTTGTTTTGTTTTCTGATTTGTTATTGTGTTTTCTGATTTATTTTGTTTTCTGATTTGTTATTTTTTGTTTTTCTGTTTTGTTATTTTGTTTTCTCATTTGTTATTTTGTTTCCAGATTTGTTATTTTGTTTTCTGGTTTGTTGTTTTGTTTTCAGATTTGTTATTTTGTTTTCTGGTTTGTTATTTTGTTTTCTGATTTATTTTGTTTTCTGATTTGTTATGTCTTCTGATTTGTTATTGTGTTTTCTGGTTTGTTATGTTTTCTGATTTGTTATTGTGTTTTCTGGTTTGTTATTTTGTTTTCTGATTTGTTATTGCGTTTTCTGGTTTGTTTTCTGGTTTGTTATTGCGTTTTCTGGTTTGTTATTTTGTTTTCTGATTTGTTTTGTTTTCTGATTTGTTATTGTGTTTTCTGATTTATTATTTTGTTTTCTGGTTTGTTATTTTGTTTTCTGATTTATTTTGTTTTCTGATTTGTTTCGTTTTCTGGTTTGTTATTGCGTTTTCTGGTTTGTTATTTTGTTTTCTGATTTGTTATTGTGTTTTCTGGTTTGTTATGTTTTCTGATTTGTTATTGTGTTTTCTGGTTTGTTATTTTTTGTTTTTCTGATTTGTTATTTTGTTTTCTGATTTGTTATTGTGTTTTCTGGTTTGTTATTTTGTTTTTTGTCTTGTTATTTTGTTTTTTGTCTTGTTATTTTGTTTTCTGGTTTCTTATGTTTTCTGATTTATTTTGTTTTCTGGTTTGTTATTTTGTTTTCTGATTTGTTATTGTGTTTTCTGATTTGTTATTGCATTTTCTGTTTTGTTTTCTGGTTTGTTATTGCGTTTTCTGGTTTGTTATTTTGTTTTTTGTCTTGTTATTTTGTTTTCTGATTTGTTATTGTGTTTTCTGGTTTGTTATTTTGTTTTTTGTCTTGTTATTTTGTTTTCTGGTTTGTTATGTTTTCTGATTTGTTATTTTGTTTTCTGATTTATTTTGTTTTCTGGTTTGTTATTTTGTTTTCTAATCTAGCCATGGGGGTCACAGTCCAGTGACTTCTGTGCCGGTCCCAAGCCCGGATAAATAGAGAGGGTTGCATCAGGAAGGGCATCCGGCGTAAAACATTGCCAAATGTAACCATGCGAATCGTCAGTACGAATTTCATACCGGATCGGTCGAGGCCCGGGTTAACAACGACCACCATCGGCACCGTTGACCTACAGGGCGCCGGTGGAAATTGGGCTACTGTTGGTCGAAGAAGTAGAGGAGGGAGGAGAGTGCACAGACAGAGAGAGAAGAGGAAAGGTAAGAGTGTAGGACTGAGAATAGGAACTCTGAATGTTGGTACTATGACAGGGAAAGGTAGAGAGCTGGCTGATATGATGGAGAGAAGGAAGGTGGATATACTGTGTGTACAGGAGACCAGGTGGAAGGGTAGCAAGGCTCGTAGTATAGGAGCAGGATTCAAGCTGTTTTATTATGGTGTGGATAGTAAGAGAAATGGGGTAGGTGTGGTCCTGAAGAAGGAGTTGGTGAGGAATGTTCTGGAGGTGAAGAGAGTGTCAGACAGGGTGATGAGTCTGAAGTTAGAGATTGAAGGGGTGATGTTGAATGTTGTTAGTGGTTATGCCCCACAGGTAGGTTGTGAGTTGGAGGAGAAAGAGAGATTCTGGAGTGAATTAGATGAGGTGATGGAGAGTATTCCCACGGGTGAGTGGTGATAGGAGCGGATTTTAATGGACATGTTGGTGAGGGAAACACAGGTGATGAGGAGGTGATGGGCAAGTTTGGAGTTAAGGAAAGGAACCTTGAAGGACAGATGGTAGTGGACTTTGCTAAGAGGATGGACATGGCTGTGATTAACACTTATTTTCAGAAGAGGGAGGAGCATAGAGTGACTTACAAGAGTGGAGGTAGGAGAACACAGGTAGACTACATCCTATGTAGAAGAGGCAATCTGAAAGAGATTAGTGACTGTAAAGTGGTAGTGGGAGAGAGTGTAGCCAGACAGCATAGGATGGTGGTGTGTAGGATGACTCTGATGGTCTGTAAGAAGAAGAGGTCAGAGACAGAGAAGAAAACCAAGTGGTGGAAGCTGAAAAAGGAGGAATGTTGTGCGGAATTTAGACAGAAGTTGAGGCAGGCTCTGGGTGGGCAGGTATTGCTGCCAGATGACTGGGAAACTACAGCAGAAGTGATCAGGGAGACAGGCAGAAAGGTGCTGGGTGTGTCATCTGGAAGGAGGAAAGAAGATAAGGAGACTTGGTGGTGGAATGAGGAAGTTCAGGATAGTATCCAGAGGAAGAGGTTAGCCAAGAAGAAGTGGGACATGGACAGGACTGAAGAGAATAGACAGGAATATAAGGAGTTACAGCGCAGAGAGAAGAGGGAGGTGTCTAAGGCCAAGCAGAAGGCATATGACGAGTTGTACACTAGGTTAGACACTAGAGAAGGAGAGAAGGACTTGTACAGGTTAGCTAGGCAGAGGGATCGAGATGGGAAGGATGTGCAGCAAGTTAGAGTTATTAAGGATAGAGATGGAAGGGTGCTCACAAGTGAGGAGAGTGTACAGAGGAGATGGAAGGAATACTTTGAGGAGCTGATGAATGAGGAAAATGAGAGGGAAAAAAGAGTAGAGGGGGTGAACTCTGTGGAACAGAAAGTAGATAAGATTAGAAAGGATGAAGTCAGGAAGGCTTTGAAGAAGATGAAAAGTGGGAAGGCAGTTGGTCCTGACAACATCCCGGTGGAGGTCTGGAAGTGTCTGGGAGAGGCAGCAGTGGAATTTTTAGCTAGTTTGTTCAACAGGGTTTTAGAGAGTGAGAGGATGCCTGAGGAATGGAGAAGAAGTGTGTTAGTGCCGATCTTTAAGAATAAGGGTGACGTGCAGAGTTGCAGTAACTATAGGGGGATAAAGTTGATGAGCCATACAATAAAGGTATGGGAAAGAGTAGTGGAAGCTAGGTTAGGAAGGTAGTGGAAATTTGTGAGCAGCAGTATGGCTTCATGCCCAGAAAGAGCACAACAGATGCAATTTTTGCTCTGAGAATTTTGATGGAGAAGTATAGGGATGGTCAGAGGGAGTTGCACTGTGTGTTTGTAGACTTGGAGAAAGCGTATGACAGGGTGCCAAGAGAAGAGCTGTGGTACTGTATGAGGAAGTCAGGAGTAGCAGAGAAGTATGTCAGAGTGGTGCAGGACATGTATGAGAGGAGCAGGACAGTGGTGAGGTGTGCTGTAGGTCAGACAGAGGAGTTCAATGTGGAGGTGGGGCTGCATCAGGGATCGGCTCTGAGCCCCTTCCTGTTTGCTATAGTGATGGACCAGTTGTCAGAGGAGGTCAGACAGGAGTCTCCTTGGACAATGATGTTTGCAGATGACATTGTGATCTGTAGTGAGAGCAGGGAGCAGGTGGAGGAAAACCTGGAGAGGTGGAGGTTTGCGCTGGAGAGAAGAGGAATGAAAGTCAGTCGTAGTAAGACTGAGTACATGTGTGTGAATGAAAGGGAGGGAAGTGGAACAGTAAGGTTACAGGGTGAAGAGGTGAAGAAGTTTAAGTACTTGGGGTCAACAGTCCAGAGTAATGGAGAGTGTGGGAAAGAGGTAAAGAAGTGGGTACAGGCAGGTTGGAATGGGTGGAGAAAGGTGTCGGGAGTTCTGTGTGATAGGAAAATATCAGCGAGAATCAAGGGGAAGGTGTACAGGACAGTGGTGAGACCGGCCATGCTGTATGGTTTAGAGACAGTGTCACTGAGGAAGAGACAGGAGTCAGAGCTAGAGGTAGCAGAGCTGAAGATGTTGAGGTTCTCTTTGGGAGTGACAAGATTGGACAGGATTAGGAACGAGTATATCAGAGGGACAGCTCATGTTGGACGTTTGGGGGACAAAGTTAGGGAGGCCAGATTAAGATGGTTTGGACATGTTCAGAGGAGGGAGAGTGAGTATATTGGTAGGAGAATGTTGGACATGGAGCTGCCAGGCAGGAGGCAAAGAGGAAGGCCAAAGAGGAGGTATATGGATGTAATTAATGAGGATATGAAGCTAGTGGGTGCAAGTGTTGAGGATGCAGAAGATAGGGATAGGTGGAGAGAGATGATTCGCTGTGGCGACCCCTGAAGGGAAAAGAAGAAGAAGATTGTGTTTTCCGATTTGTTATTTTGTTTCCAGATTTGTTATTGTGTTTTCTGATTTGTTTTGTTTTCTGATTTGTTATTGTGTTTTCTGATTTATTTTGTTTTCTGATTTGTTATTTTGTTTGATTTGTTTTTTTTTTCTGATTTGTTATTTTGTTTTCTGTTTTGTTATTGTGTTTTCTGTTTGTTATTTGTTTTCTATTTATTATTTTTTTTTCTGTTTGTTATTTTGTTTCTGATTTGTTATGTTTTCTGATTTGTTATTTGTTTTCTGATTTGTTATTGCGTTTTCTGTTTTGTTTTCTGATTTGTTATTGTGTTTTCTGATTTGTTATTGCGTTTTGTGTTTTGTTTTCTGGTTTGTTATTTTTTGTTTTTTTGATTTGTTATTTTGTTTTCTGATTTGTTATTGTGTTTTCTGATTTATTTTGTTTTCTGATTTGTTAGTACGTTTTCTGTCCTGTTATTGTGTTTTCTGATTTGTTATTGTGTTTTTCTGATTTGTTATTTTGTTTTCTGATTTGTTATTGTGTTTTCTGGTTTGTTATTTTGTTTTCTGATTTGTTATTGTGTTTTCTGATTTGTTATTGTGTTTTCTGATTTATTTTGTTTTCTGGTTTGTTATTTTTTGTTTTTCTGATTTGTTATTGTGTTTTCTGTTTTATTTTGTTTTCTGATTTATTTTGTTTTCTGGTTTGTTATTTTTTGTTTTTCTGATTTGTTATTGTGTTTTCTGATTTATTTTGTTTTCTGATTTGTTATTGCGTTTTCTGATTTATTTTGTTTTCTGATTTGTTATTGAGTTTTCTGACTTGTTAGTTTTTGTTTTTATGATTTGTTATTGTGTTTTCTGGTTTGTTATTTTTTGTTTTTCTGATTTGTTATTGTGTTTTCTGATTTGTTATTTTTTGTTTTTCTGATTTGTTATTGTGTTTTTTTGATTAGTTATTTTGTTTTCTGATTTGTTATTGTGTTTTCTGGTTTGTTATTTTGTTTTCTGGTTTGTTATTTTGTTTTCTGATTTGTTATTGTGTTTTCTGATTTATTTTGTTTTCTGATTTGTTATTGTGTTTTCTGATTTGTTATTGTGTTTTCTGATTTGTTATTTTTTGTTTTTCTGATTTATTTTGTTTTCTGATTTGTTATTGTGTTTTCTGATTTGTTATTTTTTGTTTTTCTGATTTATTTTGTTTTCTGTTTTGTTATTGTGTTTTCTGATTTGTTATTTTTTGTTTTTCTGATTTATTATTTTGTTTTCTGGTTTGTTATTTTGTTTTCTGATTTGTTATTGTGTTTTCTGATTTATTTTGTTTTCTGATTTGTTATTGTGTTTTCTGATTTGTTATTGTGTTTTCTGATTTGTTATTTTTTGTTTTCTGATTTGTTATGTTTTCTGATTTGTTATTGCGTTTTCTGTTTTGTTTTCTGGTTTGTTATTGTGTTTTCTGATTTGTTATTGTGTTTTCTGATTTGTTATTGCGTTTTCTGTTTTGTTTTCTGGTTTGTTATTGTGTTTTCTGATTTGTTATTGTGTTTTCTGATTTGTTATTGCGTTTTGTGTTTTGTTTTCTGGTTTGTTATTTTTTGTTTTTTTGATTTGTTATTTTGTTTTCTGATTTGTTATTGTGTTTTCTGATTTATTTTGTTTTCTGATTTGTTAGTACGTTTTCTGTCCTGTTATTGTGTTTTCTGATTTGTTATTGTGTTTTTCTGATTTGTTATTTTGTTTTCTGATTTGTTATTGTGTTTTCTGGTTTGTTATTTTGTTTTCTGGTTTGTTATTTTGTTTTCTGATTTGTTATTGTGTTTTCTGATTTGTTATTGTGTTTTCTGATTTGTTATTGTGTTTTCTGATTTATTTTGTTTTCTGGTTTGTTATTTTTTGTTTTTCTGATTTGTTATTGTGTTTTCTGATTTATTTTGTTTTCTGATTTGTTATTGCGTTTTCTGATTTATTTTGTTTTCTGATTTGTTATTGAGTTTTCTGACTTGTTATTTTTTGTTTTTATGATTTGTTATTGTGTTTTCTGATTTGTTATTTTTTGTTTTTCTGATTTGTTATTGTGTTTTCTGATTTGTTATTTTTTGTTTTCTGATTTGTTATTGTGTTTTTTTGATTAGTTATTTTGTTTTATGATTTGTTATTGTGTTTTCTGGTTTGTTATTTTGTTTTCTGGTTTGTTATTTTGTTTTCTGATTTGTTATTGTGTTTTCTGATTTATTTTGTTTTCTGATTTGTTATTGTGTTTTCTGATTTGTTATTGTGTTTTCTGATTTGTTATTTTTTGTTTTTCTGATTTATTTTGTTTTCTGATTTGTTATTGTGTTTTCTGATTTATTTTGTTTTCTGGTTTGTTATTTTTTGTTTTTCTGATTTGTTATTTTGTTTTCTGATTTGTTATTTTGTTTTCTGATTTATTTTGTTTTCTGGTTTGTTATTTTTTGTTTTTCTGATTTGTTATTTTGTTTTCTGATTTGTTATTGTGTTTTCTGATTTATTTTGTTTTCTGGTTTGTTATTTTTTGTTTTTCTGATTTGTTATTGTGTTTTCTGATTTATTTTGTTTTCTGATTTGTTATTGCGTTTTCTGATTTGTTATTTTTTGTTTTTCTGATTTGTTATTTGTTTTTGTTTGTTATTTGTTTTTTTGATTTGTTATTGTGTTTTCTGATTTGTTATTGTGTTTTCTGATTTGTTATTTTTTGTTTTTTATTTGTTATTTTTTTTTCTGATTTGTTATTGTGTTTTCTGATTTGTTATGTTTTTCAATTTGTTATTGTGTTTTCTGGTTTGTTATTTTATTTTCTGATTTGTTATTGTGTTTTCTGGTTTGTTATTTTGTTTTCTGGTTTGTTATTGCGTTTTCTGATTTGTTATTGTGTTTTCTGATTTATTTTATTTTATGATTTGTTATTGTGTTTTCTGATTTGTTAAAGTGTTTTCTGATTTGTTATTTTTTGTTTTTCTGATTTGTTATTGTGTTTTCTGATTTATTTTGTTTTCTGGTTTGTTATTGTGTTTTCTGATTTGTTATGTTTTTCAATTTGTTATTGTGTTTTCTGGTTTGTTATTTTATTTTCTGATTTGTTATTGTGTTTTCTGGTTTGTTATTGCGTTTTCTGATTTGTTATTGTGTTTTCTGATTTATTTTATTTTATGATTTGTTATTGTGTTTTCTGATTTGTTAAAGTGTTTTCTGATTTGTTATTTTTTGTTTTTCTGATTTGTTATTGTGTTTTCTGATTTATTTTGTTTTCTGGTTTGTTATTGTGTTTTCTGATTTGTTATTGTGTTTTCTGATTTGTTATTTTTTGTTTTTCTGATTTGTTATTTTGTTTTCTGGTTTGTTATTGCGTTTTCTGATTTGTTATTGTGTTTTCTGATTTGTTATTGTGTTTTCTGGTTTGTTATTTTGTTTTCTCATTTGTTATTTTGTTTCCAGATTTGTTATTTTGTTTTCTGATTTGTTATTTTGTTTTCTGATTTGTTATTTGTTTTCTGGTTTGTTATTTTGTTTTCTATTTGTTATTTTGTTTGATTTGTTATTTTGTTTTCTGTTTTGTTATTTTGTTTTCTTTGTTATTTGTTTCGATTTGTTATTGTGTTTTTGGTTTGTTGTTTTGTTTCTGATTTGTTATTTGTTTTCTGATTTGTTATTTTGTTTTCTGGTTTGTTATCTTGTTTGTTATTTTGTTTTCTGATTTATTTTGTTTTCTGTTTGTTATTTTCTTTTCTGTTATTGTTTTTGATTTATTTTGTTTTCTGGTTTGTTATTGTGTTTTCTGATTTGTTATTGCATTTTTGTTTTGTTTTCTGGTTTGTTATTGTGTTTTCTGGTTTGTTATTTTGTTTTTTTGATTTGTTATTTTGTTTTCTGATTTGTTATTGTGTTTTCTGATTTATTTTGTTTTCTGGTTTGTTATTTTTGTTTTTCTGATTTGTTATTGTGTTTTCTGATTTGTTATTTTTTGTTTTTCTGATTTGTTATTGTGTTTTCTGATTTGTTATTTTTTGTTTTTTGATTTGTTTTTGTTTTCTGATTTATTTGTTTTCTGTTTGTTATTGTGTTTTCTGATTTGTTATTTTTTGTTTTTTTTTTGTTATTTTGTTTTCTGATTTGTTATTGTGTTTTCTGATTTATTTTGTTTTTGATTTGTTATTGTGTTTTCTGGTTTGTTTTTTGTTTTCTGGTTTGTTATTTTGTTTTCTGGTTTGTTATTGCGTCTTCTGATTTGTTATTGTGTTTTCTGATTTTATTTTTGATTTGTTATTGTGTTTTCGTTTTGCATTTTTATTTGTTTTCTGATTTGTTATTTTGTTTTCTGATTTGTTATTGTGTTTTCTGATTTATTTTGTTCTCTGGTTTGTTATTGTGTTTTCTGATTTGTTATTTTTTGTTTTTCTGATTTGTTATTGTGTTTTCTGGTTTGTTATTTTGTTTTCTGATTTGTTATTGCGTTTTCTGATTTGTTATTGTGTTTTCTGATTTATTTTGTTTTCTGGTTTGTTATTGCGTTTTCTGGTTTGTTATTGTGTTTTCTGATTTGTTATTGTGTTTTCTGGTTTGTTATTTTGTTTTCTGATTTGTTATTGTGTTTTCTGGTTTGTTATTTTGTTTTCTCATTTGTTATTTTGTTTCCAGATTTGTTATTTTGTTTTCTGTTTTGTTATTTTGTTTTCTCATTTGTTATTTTGTTTCCAGATTTGTTATTGTGTTTTCTGGTTTGTTGTTTTGTTTTCTGATTTGTTATTTTTTGTTTTTCTGATTTTGTTATTTTGTTTTCTGGTTTGTTATCTTGTTTACAGATTTATTTTGTTTTCTGATTTATTTTGTTTTCTGATTTGTTATTTTCTTTTCTGATTTATTTTGTTTTCTGATTTATTTTGTTTTCTGGTTTGTTATTGTGTTTTCTGATTTGTTATTGCATTTTCTGTTTTGTTTTCTGGTTTGTTATTGTGTTTTCTGGTTTGTTATTTTTTGTTTTTCTGATTTGTTATTGTGTTTTCTGATTTGTTATTGTGTTTTCTGGCTTGTTGTTTTGTTTTCTGGCTTGTTGTTTTGTTTTCTGGTTTGTTGTTTTGTTTTCTGATTTGTTATTGTGTTTTCTGATTTGTTTTCTGGTTTGTTATTGCATTTTCTGATTTGTTTTCTGGTTTGTTATTGCATTTTCTGATTTGTTATTGCGTTTTCTGTTTTGTTTTCTGGTTTGTTATTGCGTTTTCTGGTTTGTTATTGTGTTTTCTGATTTGTTATTGCGTTTTCTGTTTTGTTTTCTGGTTTGTTATTGCGTTTTCTGTTTTGTTATTGTGTTTTCTGATTTGTTATTGCGTTTTCTGTTTTGTTTTCTGGTTTGTTATTGTGTTTTCTGATTTGTTATTGCGTTATCTGTTTTGTTTTCTGGCTTGTTATTGCGTTTTCTGTTTTGTTTTTTGATTTGTTATTTTGTTTTTTGGTTTGTCATTGTGTTTTCTGATTTATTGTTGTGTTTTCTGATTTGTTATTGCGTTTTCTGGTTTGTTATTGCGTTTTCTGATTTGTTATTGCGTTTTCTGATTTGTTATTGTGTTTTCTGATTTGTTATTGCATTTTCTGTTTTGTTTTCTGATTTGTTTTCTGATTTGTTATTGCGTTTTCTGTTTTGTTTTCTGTTTTGTTTTTGTGTTTTCTGATTTGTTATTGTGTTTTTCTGTTTTGTTTTCTGATTTGTTATTGTGTTTTCTGATTTGTTTTCTGATTTGTTATTGCATTTTCTGTTTTGTTTTCTGGTTTGTTTTTGTGTTTTCTTTTATTTGTTATTGTGTTTTCTGGTTTGTTATTGTGTTTTCAGATTTGTTATTGCGTTTTCTGGTTTGTTTTCTGGTTTGTTATTGTGTTTTCTGATTTGTTATTGTCTTTTTCTGTTTTGTTATTGTGTTTTCTGGTTTGTTATTGTGTTTTCTGATTTATTGTTGTGTTTTCTGATTTGTTATTGTGTTTTTCTAATTTGTTATTTCGTTTTCTGGTTTGTTATTTTGTTTTCTGATTTATTGTTCTGTTTTCTGATTTGTTATTGTGTTTTTCTGATTTGTTATTTTGTTTTCTGGTTTGTTATTGTATTTTTCTGATTTGTCATTTTGTTTTTCGATTTGTTATTGTGTTTTCTGATTTATTGTTGTGTTTTCTAATTTATTGTTGTGTTTTCTGATTTGTTATTATGTTTTTCTGATTTGTTATTGTGTTTTTCTGATTTGTTATCTTGTTTTCTGGTTTGTTATTGTGTTTTTCTGATTTGTCATTTTGTTTTTCGATTTGTTATTTTGTTTTCTGGTTTGTTATTTTGTTTTCTGGTTTGTTATTTTGCTTTCTGATTTGTTATTGTGTTTTTGGATTTCTTATTTTGTGTCCAGATTTGTTATTGTGTTTTCTGTTTTGTTATTTTGCTTTCTGATTTGTTATTGTGTTTTTCTGATTTGTTATTTTGTTTCCAGATTTGTTATTGTGTTTTCTGGTTTGTTATTTTGTTTTCTCATTTGTTATTTTGTTTCCAGATTTGTTATTTTGTTTTCTGTTTTGTTATTTTGTTTTCTCATTTGTTATTTTGTTTCCTGATTTGTTATTGTGTTTTCTGGTTTGTTGTTTTGTTTTCTGATTTGTTATTTTTTGTTTTTCTGATTTTGTTATTTTGTTTTCTGGTTTGTTATCTTGTTTCCAGATTTATTTTGTTTTCTGATTTATTTTGTTTTCTGATTTGTTATTTTTTTTCTGATTTATTTTGTTTTCTGATTTATTTTGTTTTCTGGTTTGTTATTGTGTTTTCTGATTTGTTATTGCATTTTCTGTTTTGTTTTCTGGTTTGTTATTTTTTGTTTTTCTGATTTGTTATTTTGTTTTCTGATTTGTTATTGTGTTTTCTGGCTTGTTGTTTTGTTTTCTGGTTTGTTATTGTGTTTTCTGGCTTGTTGTTTTGTTTTCTGGTTTGTTGTTTTGTTTTCTGGTTTGTTATTTTGTTTTCTGGTTTGTTGTTTTGTTTTCTGATTTGTTATTGTGTTTTCTGATTTGTTTTCTGGTTTGTTATTGCATTTTCTGATTTGTTTTCTGGTTTGTTATTGCATTTTCTGATTTGTTATTGCGTTTTCTGTTTTGTTTTCTGGTTTGTTATTGCGTTTTCTGGTTTGTTATTGTGTTTTCTGATTTGTTATTGCGTTTTCTGTTTTGTTTTCTGGTTTGTTATTGCGTTTTCTGTTTTGTTATTGTGTTTTCTGATTTGTTATTGCGTTTTCTGTTTTGTTTTCTGGTTTGTTATTGTGTTTTCTGATTTGTTATTGCGTTATCTGTTTTGTTTTCTGGCTTGTTATTGCGTTTTCTGTTTTGTTTTTTGATTTGTTATTTTGTTTTCTGGTTTGTTATTTTGTTTTTTGGTTTGTCATTGTGTTTTCTGATTTATTGTTGTGTTTTCTGATTTGTTATTGCGTTTTCTGGTTTGTTATTGTGTTTTCTGATTTGTTATTGTTTTCTGATTTGTTATTGTGTTTTCTGATTTGTTATTGCATTTTCTGTTTTGTTTTCTGATTTGTTATTGCGTTTTCTGATTTGTTATTTTGTTTTCTGATTTGTTATTGCGTTTTCTGTTTTGTTTTCTGTTTTGTTTTTGTGTTTTCTGATTTGTTATTGTGTTTTTCTGTTTTGTTTTCTGATTTGTTATTGTGTTTTCTGATTTGTTTTCTGATTTGTTATTGTGTTTTTCTGTTTTGTTATTGTGTTTTCCTGTTTTGTTATTGTGTTTTCTGGTTTGTTATTGTGTTTTCAGATTTGTTATTGCGTTTTCTGGTTTGTTTTCTGGTTTGTTATTGTGTTTTCTGATTTGTTATTGTCTTTTTCTGTTTTGTTATTGTGTTTTCTGATTTATTGTTGTGTTTTCTGATTTGTTATTGTGTTTTTCTAATTTGTTATTTCGTTTTCTGGTTTGTTATTTTGTTTTCTGATTTATTGTTCTGTTTTCTGATTTGTTATTGTGTTTTTCTGATTTGTTATTTTGTTTTCTGGTTTGTTATTGTATTTTTCTGATTTGTCATTTTGTTTTTCGATTTGTTATTGTGTTTTCTGATTTATTGTTGTGTTTTCTAATTTATTGTTGTGTTTTCTGATTTGTTATTATGTTTTTCTGATTTGTTATTGTGTTTTTCTGATTTGTTATCTTGTTTTCTGGTTTGTTATTGTGTTTTTCTGATTTGTCATTTTGTTTTTCGATTTGTTATTGTGTTTTCTGATTTATTGTTGTGTTTTCTGATTTGTTATTATGTTTTTCTGATTTGTTATTGTGTTTTTCTGATTTGTTATCTTGTTTTCTGGTTTGTTATTATGTTTTTCTGATTTGTCATTTTGTTTTTCGATTTGTTATTTTGTTTTCTGGTTTGTTATTTTGTTTTCTGGTTTGTTATTTTGCTTTCTGATTTGTTATTGTGTTTTTGGATTTCTTATTTTGTGTCCAGATTTGTTATTGTGTTTTCTGTTTTGTTATTTTGCTTTCTGATTTGTTATTGTGTTTTTCTGATTTGTTATTTTGTTTCCAGATTTGTTATTGTGTTTTCTGGTTTGTTATTTTGCTTTCTGATTTGTTATTGTGTTTTTCTGATTAGTTATTTTGTTTCCAGATTTGTTATTGTGTTTTCTGATTTGTTATTTTGTTTTTGGATTTCTTATTTTGTGTCCAGATTTGTTATTTTGTTTTCTGGTTTGTTATTGTGTTTTTCTGATTTGTTATTTTGTTTCCAGATTTGTTATTGTGTTTTCTGATTTGTTATTTTGTTTTTGGATTTCTTATTTTGTGTCCAGATTTGTTATTTTGTTTTCTGGTTTGTTATTGTGTTTTTCTGATTTGTTATTTTGTTTCCAGATTTGTTATTTTGTTTTCTGGTTTGTTATTGTGTTTTCTGATTTGTTATTTTGTGTCCAGATTTGTTATTGTGTTTTCTGATTTGTTATTTTGTTTTGCACTTCTCGGCCACCATAATAAACAGTTGGATTAATTTTTCATTTAAGTTAATAAGCCAAAAAAACAAAACACTGACACTCAAGACTCCTTCTAAAAATGTAAAAGTTCTCCTCACACAAATATTATTTCACAAACATATGTTTATATGTTAAAACTGAATGAATCATCACCTTCTGATGAATCAGATTCATTAATTCACCAACAATAATGCAGTGCTTTGTACTGGATGGACATTTTTTTTAAATGATGACTAACTCTAACTGCCCTGACTGTTTATTCAATCAGTGTCTTAAAAACACACACAGTAATGAACGGCATGTTCATCAGTGTTGAGAAGATGAACATTTTTACACAGTTCTGAATCTCTCCAGATAACAAGCGCAACCATGTTCATTAAGGTGTCACATCTGTCGCTCGTTTATTGCAGGTGACTTATTTGGTTTATTATTTTTAAAAAACAAATCAATGAATACTGTCAGACATCGCCTTTTACCTTGTTGTTCCCATGGCGACAAACATCGCATGCTCCTATTTGTTTTTTGTTCTTGTCCTTTCTCTGCTCCTGTCACTGCGTTGTTACCTAATTGTGTTCACCTGCTTTGTGTTTTTATTTTTGTCTACCCAAGTCTTGTTTTGTCTGTTACCAAGTCTTGTTGTTTTTTTGTATTTAAAAATATCTTCTTGTTAAACATTTTTTTGCTTTAGAGCCTTGTTTCCCACAAACACTTTGAACCTGGAGGAGGATTCTTGGATTTGTCCATAATACAGCACTTAAAGAACATTTTGCCTTTTAACACGTGTTACAAATACAAGTATTAGTTACTTTGCTAATCCTTGCTTGTTCCCAGTATCTAATATGATTCATAAGCCTGCTCGTCATAAAAACAGCTAACTTGTGACCTGGATCGAGAGACAGCTTGAGTGCATGTTGGCATCTAATATTCATTAATACTGATGTCTCTTGCTCTTTTTGCCATCCGTCCTCGTTCCGTTGCGCCTTTAATCACGAGGCGGTTGTTTATTTTATATTGACGAGGCTACAGTGAACACTTTGTGTCACCGCCACCTGCTGATGGATGGCTCGAGTGATAGAAATGTATTAGTACAGCTTCTAGAAAGGCTCCTGAGTCCTACATTTGACAAAAGCAATGCTTGTCAACGGCAGTGTGTTTCTCAGGCTGTTAAACAACCGCGTGTGCACACACTTAAACTGCCTCCTCCAACCCCTGGGACAGTAAAGTAAGGGGGAGGACAACCGAGCTCCTGAGGTAAAAATCATGTTTATGTAATAGGTTGGTGGAAAAACTGCTTAAGTGGATCACTATGATGTTTCCCCAGCTAACAGTGAACGTGATTCGATTATTCAGGAAGCATTCCACAGATTTCAGAGACTTCGAACCTACCGAATGTAAATAACACTTTTTATTCCTGCTTCACCACAAGGTTTTGCTCAGATTATGTTATCAGACAAACATTATGGAAATTCTGGTAAGTAGTAACTACTACAAATGTTCTACGAGCATTATGTAAGCGTATTTCAGGATGTTTTTCCCGTGTCAGTGAAAATATGAACATCACTCGACGTTCTGAGTCGTAGCTGAATCAGAATTATGTTGATGTAAATGTTTGACGTTTGTCATGAAGGATTTATGAAGCTTTATTCAGCCTCACGCACACTGACTGTAAGTATTACCAATGGCTGCCTTCCATCATCATCATCATCATCATCATCCCTCCCTGTACCTTCGTTGTTTACTTTAATCGTTTAATAACACACAGAACATTTCCTTCACTGCCAAAACTGACCTTTTTTACCTTGTTAGCTAGTATTCATGGCCGCTTTTGTTTGTCTCTAATGTTCCAGTAAAGTCTGACGACTTTTAAATTTGAATTGCGGAAAGGACAAGAAGATATATAATGTCTAATAACGCTAGGTCATCTTTCACCTCTCACACTGTCCCGAGTTGCTGGATTCTACGCCACTGACTGGATGTACAGTACAGGCTTAAATAAATATGGCCTCAATCCGGGGTACAAAATCCTCTTTTCCTTCATCTTCCCCTCTAGCAGGATTTTTGTTGTGTTTTGGGATGTGGGTGTTTTTGAGAATGGTTTGTCAGTACTTATTTCTGAGTGAAGCAAGTGAGATTCCAAAATATGTCACACTGGGAGAAAAAAGTGTGCATGAATATTGGTTTCATGTTTTTGTTTTGGTGCAGGTTCAAATCCCATGAGGGGGGCACAGTGGTTAGCACGTTTGCCTCACAACTCCAGGGTTGGGGGTTCGATTCCCGCCTCCGCCGTGTGTGTATGGAGTTTGCATGTTCTCCCCGTGCCTCGGGGGTTTCCTCTGGGTACTCCGGTTTCCTCCCTCAGTCCAAAGACATGCATTTTAGGTTGATTGGCATCTCTAAATTGTCCGTAGTGTGTGCATGTGTGTGCCCTGTGATGGGTTGGCACTCCATCCAGGGTGTATCCTGCCTTGATGCCCCGATGACGCCTGAGATGGCACAGACCCGAGAATAGATCGGATAAGCGGTAGACAATGAATGAATGAATGAATGAATGAAATCCCATGACCTTGAAGGTGCTCAGCTTTAAAGTGATACTGAATTCTGACTTCCAAAATCATACATTTTAATCGTCCTTTTTTTTCATATTTTTAATAATTTTTTTTTTTCAGATGCACACAAGCCCATCTTGTTGGCTTTCAACGAGCCATTTCTTGTTGAAGATATTACACATGACCAGGAATCCTTTTAAGATTTCTCCTCGTGTGGGTTTCGGGGGGAGTTTTTTCTTCTCGCTGCTGTTCGTTAGCATCTAAATCTCTAAAGATATCTCGAAAGTTGCTTCGTGATGAAATCCAAGAATTAAAGTCTCAATACTTCATGGGGGGCCAATAAATATGAGGACAAGATCAAAAGGCGAAGATTCATCAACAAAATGATATACATTTGATAAACATGAGACAAAGGAACAGGAGGGTAGAAATATACAGAACACAGAACAGCCGAACACATTAGGATAACAAACCAATAGTAGAATTTGGCTAGACTAAGAAGTGAAACCAAAACTCAAGCACATGAACGAAAAAGGAAGAAAAATAAAACAGTGACTGTGCCAAGATGGTTAATTCATGTCAACGTCCAGGTTTATCGAAGGGTTCTGGAGTAAGTCCAGTACTTTTTGGCCTCAAGCCATGTTGTCTCCTTTGTCTGGCCTTGTCAGGAAGTGTCCACTTGCTCCCTCAGTCATCTAGCTGTACTCATCACCAACAAGCACAGTTGAGTCACAGCTGAAAAAATTCTTTTTACAGCCAGTCCCAATGAAAAAAAGTCTGAAAAGTAATGTATGAGCCTTCATTTGTGCGTATTAAAGTCTTTATAACCAGCATATCGTCTATCCAGGATGCTGGTGATTAGCTGATCAAAAGATCTGATCTGAGCACTTCTCTATTAAAAACCGTAAATCACAAGTTAATCCAATTTGGCTGTTGTTATATCGCCATAGTTACAGCTCCTCGCTTCTCGCTGCTGATTAGATTGATGGAGCCGAATGCGCTGACTCACGCAGCTGGATATGAGTTCCTGGTACCGTTAATGGACAGTGAAGACATTACCGCTCTCCCAAGCCTTTCTGGGACATCTCTTGGCCAATCAGAGCACCAGGCAGCCGTCTGTAACCACGGCGACAGAAGGACAAGAACAGATTGTTCAGTGCTGAGGGAAAAATGGCTGGAGTTCGAGTGCACTCACGTCGCCGGCGGCGGATAAAGAGCGATATAAGAAGCCAGTGGAGTTGTGGTGGACTGTACACTCCTACACCATTTTAACACCTTGTCAACATGTGAGATGTTACTCCAGCATACTGTGACTAATATTACAGCTCATGTGCAAAAGTTTAGGCACCCCCGTCTAATTACACGTTATTGGCTTTCCAAAAAAAAAACAACATATTTAAAGCTTAAAAATAAGGCCAAAAAACAGGTAAGTAAACAAAAAATAATTAAATATGGACAAAAGAAATTAAAAGAAAAAAATATATAAAATGTGGAAGGTGATGTGGAAGGTGCAAAGGTTGAAGTCAAATTCCATTTTTTTATTCAATTGTCCAAGTGAACATGTTTAAAATCTATAACTAAAATTTCCCCCCAAAAAAGGAAATAAATAAAAAAAATTACAAGGAACTAATAATTATGCACTGAATTAATCTAATTGAAGGAGCATAAAAATATTTGAACATTCTAATGTTTAAGCCAATAAGATTAATTCCATTTAGTAATTAAAGTAATTTTAATTAATAATAAATAAATAAATAAATAAATAAATAAATAAATAAAAAAAATAAAAAATAAAAAATAAAGGTTGGACAGGATTAGGAACAAGTACATCAGAGGGACAGCTCATGTTGGATGTTTGGGGGACAAAGTTAGGGAGGTTAGATTAAGATGGTTTGGACATGTTTAGGGGAGGTGGAGTGAATATATTGGTAGGAGAATGTTGGACATGGAGCTGCCAGGCAGGAGGCAAAGAGGAAGGCCAAAGAGGAGGTATATGGATGGAATTAATGAGGATATGAAGCTAGTGGGTGCAAGTGTTGAGGATGCAGAAGATAGGGATAGGTGGAGAGAGATGATTTGCTGTGGCGAGCCCTGAAGGGAAAAGCCGAAAGAAGAAGAAGAAGAAGAAGAAGAAGAAGAAGAAGAAGAAGAAGAAGAAGAAGAAGAAACGCTTTTGGACATTTGACCAATCACAGTGTCAGTGCTGTGATGAAAAAAAAAAAGTGAAGGAATATTTCTACCTCCTATCAAGTTATGATAGAAACTAACTTGTTTTGTTGTTCCACAACATTAAGCGTAAAGGTATAAACAATGTACGATGAGTCGTTCTTTCATTAATAAAAAATATAATTGTTTGTAGTATAAGGATAAGAGGAATAAACCATGTCAGAACGTGCTGTTATTTTGTCACAAAATAATCAACAGCTTTGAATTCAGCTTTGCCTGGAGCAGGATCACATCCTACCTGCAGATTTGCGATTTGCTCCATAAAGTCTGCATAAAAACAAACTGTGGTGTATAAATCACTAATATTTGCATCTATTTACAAGTAAATTAATCAGGAGGAAAGAAAAACATTTAATCACGTTGTTCGGCTCAGTTCATTTTGAAGAGCCTTCATTAAAGAAGTTTTGGCATCGGCGCTGAACCTGCAGTCGGATCTGCTCGTCCGCAGGAGGAAGCCACGTTTCGTTACGCATGAAGAAGACTGACTCGCGTTCTTCTGGCCCTGCTGCTTGATTGAGACGGCAGTGTATGTCCACAGTCTAATTATGTGCGATTTTCTCCGTCTTCAGCCGAGCATGCGGTTGCCATGGAGGCGGGCCTGCAGCTTTGGCAGCAACCCACCGGGAGCTGTAAAGACCCGGAAAGATCTTTATATTTGAAAAGATAATAATAAACCGAGTCTTGAACACAGTTATCCGTAGCCTTGTGGAACAGCTGCGGATTTCTTCTCTGTTTTCTTTTCTCCTTCTTTTTTTCTTGTCTGTGTCTTGCCGTCTGTCTGTCTGAGTCTTTCTCTCGGTGTGTCTCAGTCTCCTTCTGACATTTCCACTTCAATCCATCTCATTTCTTCCAAATTTAATGACAGTGATTCGTCCCGAAAGGACCTTTGAACTTTTTTTGGCCTTTCACGCTCAAATTACTCTGAAACTCTGTCAGCAGGTACAGATAGGCTGAGTCCCAATTCTCCAGTTGACATATAAGGCAGTACGTGGGGTGAAAAAAGGCAGTGACCCAATCCTAAAATAGTGCAGATTGTATAGAATAAGCAGCCAGGCTTAGAGCTTTTCACCTCTGTTCAATAGCAAGCTAACAAACTAAGAGTGGAAGTCATCTTCTCTAGTATGATTTTGTTTGTATTTTTCAGTGACATGTCTGAGACACTTTAAAACTCTCTTTAATCAAACCCCACTTCACTGTTACTATGAAGTATGATACACTATACGGTATTTTCTAATAGTAATGAAAAATCAATACTAACAAAAACACATATGGAATTACACAGAGACTCAGAAAAGAGTTTTAGATTTTAAATAATTCTTTATTTAATCATCTTCTTGACGCGCTTTTAAAGGTTTTAGGTGGCATGGCTTTTGTTAAAGAATTGTTATAATATGAATTAAATGAGCTTTTCTTAGAATAAATTTATTTATATGAAAGGTTAGATTTCACCATATGTTCAGTATGAAATTAAACTAATTAACTTTTTTTTTTTTTTTTTTTTTTTTTTTTTTTACCAAGGGTGCCAATAATTCTGGACCTGACTGTATACTTGCATGTATATATATATATATATATATATATATATATATATATATATATATATTATTATAGTAAATGTTCTATAGTAAATGTTATGAATTCTTCATTCTGATTCAGATTTTATTTTTTAAAGGATCGAGGAGATTTCAGTTTTCTCCGTGGAGCTTTTTCTTTTTGTCTTATTAAGTTCAAGTGAAAGATAAAAATATATATTATAATATGGTCGTAGCCTCTACGATGTAAGTGATAGCAGGAATTCATTTTGTAGACGTTCCACATGAGTAAATGTAACTATAAATGGATATAAAGTACAACATGCTGTTGTTGAAAAAATATTTAATTATATCCTATAATAGCCCTAAATCATACTACTTGAGAGATCATCTCATAAGAAGACACCGACCTGGATTAGCGTTAGATTTTCAAGAAAATTCAACATTAAATATAATAAAAACTAATAATAACCTGAAGATCATTCATTTCTCTGGGTGTCCTGAAGCAAACACACACACACACACACACCACCATCATAAACACTCTCACAACAACCTTTTCTCAGACTTTCTCCCTTTTACGCCGAGCCTTTTCTTCCCACCAGATTTCTTTTCCAAACTTCATGTTTGTTTACTCCGAGCCAGACCAAATGGCAGTGCAGAAAGGCCAGGCAAGTGTGTGTGTGCATTTATAATACATCAGGAACTGGGAAGTAAACAGATTTTGACCATTATTTTTAAAAAAAAGCGAGAAAACTGCTAGTAAAATCAGAGCGAGCACAACTGCAGATTGTTGCATCCACTGTATTGCCATCAGCCTGCTCGCCGTTCAGCCTATTTTTAGGTGTTTGCACACATTCGTATGGCCCTCATTTAGCTGAGTAGATTAATTTGCACTCGGGCTTGCTGTAGGGAAACGCTGAGTAGGATGAAAAATACGGTCAGGGACTTTGCACAGCACAAGGAACCACCCCATTTCATTAGCGGCCGTCGCAATGCTTCATTACGGCTATTAATCTATTGTAACAAAGCAATCGAAAACAAAGTGAGTTTGCTCCACGTAAACAGGCGCTATAGCCCAGTGGACAGTAAAAGCATGTGTATGCACATTGAATTAACTCTAGATAGACTTAACTGGGCTCAAATGAACACAATCCATCTACTCTGAATGCCACAATGTGGTTTGACCCTGTGCTGAGTGTTTTATTTGTGTTTTTTTTAACTCAGTTTCTATGACAAAGCCAGAGAGCTGCCCTTTTGCCTTACTCGACTGTATATATGGCCTATTTTCCCTTTTGATGTACTGCTACTGATGCACTGATACCACTTTGTATGTTGACCTATAGCATTGATCTGAGCATGAGCACCTTCTGCATTCAGTACACACACCGTGCTCTGCCCACACACACACACAAACACACACCTACACACACTTAACTGGAAAGCCTTCCTTTCAGACGACACTCGGCAGATTAACCTTGTCAAACTGCTAGCACTGTAATGGTGTTCTCCAGACCTGGGGATGGGGATAAAGGAAATGGCTTATTATTTACACATTTAGAGGTAATGAAATAACACTTTGTGAGCATGTGTGTGTTTGTGTGGGTTCCCAGGTAAAGGTGGAGGAGGATGACGCACTAGAAATAAAATGGACTATACCGAAATGTGTAGCATGAGGTGAGGGTTTAATAACAAATCTGCACACAACAGTGTTTCGACACTGGCACCACTGCGACATACAGTGCAGTGGAGCCAGTGTAGCAACTTTATAGCTTGATTTGGGGATTTTTTTTGGACTGCATTAAAGACTTTATTTTAAAAAAAGAGTCCAGTAACAAATCTAACAAATTTGGCACCATTGTTTCCCAATGTTCTCCAACAGCCAATCATTGATCATCATTCCTCCCAATGACCAATCACTGAACACCATTTCTCCCAATAACCAATGACTGATCACCATTATTCCTGATAACCAATGATTGACCACTATTCTTATAGACCTATGACTGGTCTATAATTGACCATCATTAAGTGATCACCTTTGTTCCTAATGACCAATCTCTGATTACTTCTGCTCTCCAACAGCCAATCAGTGATCAACATTCCTTCCAAAGACCAATCACTGACCACTTCTGTTCTACAAAAACCGTTGACTGATCACTATTGTTCCCGAAAACCAATGATTGTTCACTATTGTTCCCAATGTCCAATCACTGATCACAATTCCTCTCAATAACCAATGACTGACTGAACACCATTCCTCCCAGTGACCAATCACTGTTCACTATTGTTCCCAATGACCAATGATTGAACGCCATTCCTCCCAATGACCAATCACTGATCATGTCTGTTCTACAACAACCAGTGACTGATCACCATTGTTCCCAACAACCAATAATTGATCACTTCTTCTTCTTCTTCTTTCGGCTTTTCCCTTCAGGGGTCGCCACAGCGAATCATCTCTCTCCACCTATCCCTATCTTCTGCATCCTCAACACTTGCACCCACTAGCTTCATATCCTCATTAATTCCATCCATATACCTCCTCTTTGGCCTTCCTCTTTGCCTCCTGCCTGGCAGCTCCATGTCCAACATTCTCCTACCAATATACTCACTCTCCCTCCTCTGAACATGTCCAAACCATCTTAATCTGGCCTCCCTAACTTTGTCCCCCAAACGTCCAACATGAGCTGTCCCTCTGATGTACTCGCTCCTAATCCTGTCCAATCTTGTCACTCCCAAAGAGAACCTCAACATCTTCAGCTCTGCTACCTCTAGCTCTGACTCCTGTCTCTTCCTCAGTGACACTGTCTCTAAACTATACAGCATGGCCGCTCTCACCACTGTCCTGTACACCTTCCCCTTGATTCTCGCTGATATTTTTCTATCACACAATGATTGATCACTATTCCCAATAAACAATGACTGATTAGCATTGTTCATGATATCCAATGATTGATCATTATTCTTAATGACCTATGACTGATCATATTATTCCAATGACCAATCACTGATCACTACTCTTCTCCAACAGCCAACCAGTAACCACCATTCCTCCCAATAACCCATGACTGACCAAACACCATTGTTCCAAAATATTAATCACTGATCACTATTGATTCAAATGACCAAAGATTGAAACTATTCCCTCCAATGACCAATCATCGATCACTTCTGTTCTCTAACAACCAATGACTGTTCACCATCGTTCAAATAACCAATCACTAATCACTGCTGTTTTCCAACAACCAGTCCCTGATCCTCATTGCTCCCAAAAACCATAGTTCCCAGTGACCAATCACTGGTCACAACTTTTTGATAGGCAAATAATCGTTCTGTGTGAACAAATATGCAAATTATCAGCTTTTTTCCCCCGCATGCATTATAATTTCATGACAGTTAGTCAGTCTGCTGTCTGTTTTAATGCTCAGGAAGCGTTGGTGTTGATTGCTCTAAATGCAGGTCCATACACAAATTCAGCCGCTTTTCAAAAACACACAGTGATCACGTTTGTTACTTCATGATCAATCCTGCAATGAGGCCATGAGGTCACCACGATCACCATAGCGATGGCGCTTAGCGCGGAATCTTAGAGGCTGAGTAATCCCATGCAGAGGGTGAAACAATCTGCTCTCCGTCAATTAGAGCGACCGCGTGATGCAAATCTACAATAACACTAGCTGCTTTGTAGATGTCCAGAGGGTCCAAATAACCAATTAGGTTTCATTCCTTTAAGTCTCTCTCTTTCTCTCTCTCTCTCTCTCTCTCTCTCTCACACACACACACACACACACACACACACACACACACACACACACACACACGCACTTCGCCTTCCATTCCTCTTTTCCTGTGTCTCCCGAATTCCTATTCCTCTTCTGTCTCTTTCTCTCTCTATCTCTCATTCATATTCCTCTCTCTCCCTTTGTCTCTCATTGTTATTCTCATTTTCTCTCGCAAAAAACCCATCACTCTTACAGACCCACACACACACACACACGCCTTTTTTCCTCTTGACACCTTTGCCCTACAGTTCTGTATTTGGTTAGTGAGACAGGTCTGTTATATTAATGCTATTGTTGCTTTGCCGCATTTAATCTATGACACAGATGCACAACTCTCATTGTGTAATTTGTATAATTTACACACACACACACACACACACACACACACACACACACAAAACACACACACTCACACACACCAGGTCAGTGCATTGCAAGTGTAAAACACAATCAGCAAGTAAATTCATACCACTACTCCTACTACTAATAGTAGTAATATACTTTGATTAGATGTCACTCACCTGAACAATAGATTTATTTGTGTGATATGGCAAGAATTGGCCACCGAAGGCACTACGTCTGAGTGCTTGGGCCCAGTAAATCTCAAACTGTGGTTATACTTGCTTTCTACAATTAACTGACACCTTCTAAGCCAATCAGAATCCAGAATTTAAGAGCGCTGTGATATAATAAACTGCTACTATGGTCTTAATATCTTATAAGTGACTCATGGTGTCATTAAATATTGATTCGTTAAGAGTCAAGATCATATATTATCGTACCACAGATTCGGTGTATGATCTAATATGCCATCAATGTAGCGTATCGTATCGCAGTGGATTCAAGGGAATCGTCAAATATCCGAATCAGGGTATCAACACCTTCTGACCAATCAGAATCGAGAATTCAATAGCGCTTTGGTGTAATAAACAGGAATTCACACTGTTACTGTTTCTGCTATCATCTTAACGTATCGAAATCATATAGTGGATTCAGTGGTATCATCAAATATCAAACCGTTGCCTTAACAGTTGTAAATGTATCATATTGTATATGATTCAGTGATATCGACGAGTATCGAATCTTCATCATACGAATCAAAATCGTACCATAACGTAGCAGATTCAGTGGAATCGTCAAATATCGAATTGTTCCCCTTAAGAAATGAAATTGGAATGGTGGTATGATCAAAATATCAAATCACGGGCCAAACATTCGAATTCGTATCGACTCCTAGCAGATTCGATTCACGATTCGTCCGAATGAATCACTGTTTAATCGAAATCATATCATATTATGTGGAAGTTATAGCAGGACGTTAGCACTCCTGCCATAGATCTGAGCAAAAACTTTAAAAGCTAGGTGAAAGCTTTATTGTTTTAAAATCCAGTTATTTTTTGTCCTATCAGTTCCGAAATGAAAAAAAACGAACGAGCGTAATGTACACGGACCCTGCTGTCAATTACAGCTCTAATCATCACACTCCATCACACCGCACAGGAGAGTATGAATACAGATTGATAGAAGCATATTTTAGTTGCTGTAGTAGAATCGCAGAATGGCCTCAGGCGTTCCCCTCAAAATTGCACAGTGGACAAATTTGCATTGATGCAAATGAATCAAATAACAATTTCATACTGTGAAACTGAGTCTGGGCTCCCAAAGCACCGAGCGCCGAGATCGTTAAAAAATGCTGATGAGTGTCACTTTATATGGTGTGTCTGGTATTCCTGAATAGGGTTTTTTTATTTAGGGGGTGGGTGTTTTAGGGTTCAGTCATCTCGCTCAAGGCCATGCGTACATAATAAAAATTCAAATCTCCTGACATCAGCAAACTGCTGTAATTGGACATGATTAAAAAACATATTACTGGGGACTTCCAGGTTGAGCATGACATGAATAGCGTGCGTTAAAAGACCCCCTGACCTCTTTAAAGTATTCGATCGTTCGTTATTGACATACGCTCACTTTAATTGATTGTCTGGCAACCCGTATAACCTAGAAACATACGTGAATAATGTGAATGCGACTAGACAGTAAATGCGACTGAAGACAGAGGTGGTGAGGATGCTGGCATGAATGACGATATGGCGTCTAACCTGAAGAAAAGTCTCTGAGACAATTCGATCTTATTAAGAAGTTTAGCATGACGATTGATGACTACAGTGACCGGACGGTCTTGAGGTTTCCGTGGTTGAAAGAAAATATTTTGAGAATCGCTCGCGGAGGGCTAATATGAAAGTGATGGGCATTCCTGGAGGGATCAGACCTGATTAATTCATTTTCGAGGAAGTTCTGAGAGAGTATCTCATTCTTTCACGTGCCTTCCGAGCATAACGACTTGAAGACAAACAGTATTTTTGCTTCTCTTTCATTCCTTCCAGGATAAACATCGCATTTTTTGAATCAGCAGGCAAAACACAAGTTGGATTTCCACGGACACGAAAAGGCGAGCGGCTTTCGAGGATCTGAAATCTCAGCTGTACGAGAAGGGAGTCAAATTCGGCCTCTTATACCCAGCGAAGCTTCGTATTACTAATGATGGGAAAATGTACTGCTCCGATACACCAGAGCAAGCCAATGATTTTTATCCCTCTCATTAGGGTGAAGATTAAGGTGCAATAATGTTCTTTTTGACCCTTTGGGGTAAGATATGACTCAGTCAGTTACTCTTTAAAAATGTACAAATGTACAGAACTCAGTAAATTCATCATACCAACGAGAGGCAGTAGGTCTCCAGGCTTTGGTGAATGTCCTATTGAGTTTTAGAAGATATTTTGGATAAAAACACTTAAGTCAGTTCATCTCATAGTGTTTTAAGAATCTTTGGAATCTGCTTCCAAGGATGTCCATTGTCATTCATGTCTATTTTAAATTGCATTCCCTTTGAATAGCATTGAAATCAAATGCATTGTTCCAACAATACGAAAGAGGGGATATTGAACATCGTGTGTCTTCAGTTAAAGGAGATCAGGAGAGGCCAGTGAGTTGGAGAGCTGCTTAGAGAGGTCTACCATTTACCTTGGAGCTGGAAAAGTACAGAATTTAGCGAAGATGACAATACTTCCCATGTTTCTTTATTTGTTTAAATTCTTAACTAATAAACAATAGGATTTTTTTTTTTACCCAAATCCTTTTTCCATCTATCAATCAATCTACGTCATCTGGGAAAATAAGATTTCATGAGATAATAACTGTATTCTTAAAAGGAATAATTCACTATTACTAAGCATCCGGTGCTCAAAAGATACTATTCTGCATTCCAAATAAATAATAAAAAATAATAATAAAAACATCATCATCATCATCATCATCATCATTTTCTTCCACTTATCTGGAGCTGGTCTTGGGGGCAGCAGTCTAAGCAGGGATGCGCAGACTTCCCAACTCTCTAGACACTTCCTCCAGCTCTTCCGGAGGGATCCCGAGGCGTTCCCAGGTCAGCCGAGAGACATAGTCTCTCCAGCGTGTCCTGGGTCTTCCCCGGGGTCTCTACCCAGTGGGGCATGCCCGGAGCACCTCCCCAGGAGGCATCCGAAATAGATGCCCGAGCCACCTCAACTGGCCACTCTCGATGTGGAGGAGCAGCAGCTCTACTCCGAGCTCCTCCCGGTTGACAGAGATCCTTGTCCTATCTCTAACTGAGCGCCCCGCCACCCTACGGAGGAAACTCATTTCGGCCTCTTGTATCCGGGATCTTGTTTTTTCGGTCATGACCCAAAGCTCATGACCATAGGTGAGGGTAGGAACATAGATTGACTGGTAAATCGAGAGCTTCGCCTTCCTTCTTCACAACAACAGACTGGTACATAGACCGCATTACTGCTGCCGCTGCACGGATCCGTCTGTCAATCTCACGATCCAACCTTCCCTCACTCGTAATCAAGACCCCGAGATACTTAAACTCCTCCACTTCAGGAAGGACCTCCTCTCCAACTTAATAAAAACAATAATATCATAATATTGAATACTTTTTAAATGAAGAAAATATTTAATTTAATTTTAAATTACTATAAAAAAATGTTTTTATTAGATCACAAATTAAAGTGGGTAAGGAGAATGAAACTTCCTAGTGCACATACACACACACACACACACACACACACACACACATATCATTTGACTTTGTGAGGACCTTCCATTGGCAGAATGGAATTATTAATTGCAATTAATTAACTGCTTTATGTAATGTATACTACACACAAACCTAAAACTACCTCAGTACTGAAATATTATTAATAGTTTTACATTTTAAAACTAAAGCTGGTTTGTGAGGACCAGCTGAATATGAGGACTCTTGACGCCATCCTATCATTCTGAGGACCCCGATGTGGTTTCCTCAATCATCCTCACTTGACCTTCGAGAGAGGACTTTTGGTCCTCACAAAGGGCTAAATATGTGTATACACACACACACACACACACACACACACACACACACACACACACAGACACACACACAGATTTTGATGTCATTATTTAGAGGCAATACGAAGCAGACTTGGTATTGAAGCTGGTTTAGATCATGCAGGGTCTGACAGGCTATAAAGGGCAGCGCCACAATGCCGATTCCTGCTCTAATAAGAAGTGGAAGGGATGCTTTGTATCTTGTGACCTTTTCAAGCTCTCTCGCTCTCTCTCTCTCTCTCTCTCTCTCTCTCTCTCTCTCTCTTTTCGTCCCAGTATATTCCGAGGCTGTCAGTTTTACAGATCAGCTACATTACTGCAGCAACAGACACAACATCAGTGCTGCAGAACATTAATCTGAGGATCACTCTACTCCCTGACCAATCTCTCTCTCTCTCTCTCTCTCTCTCTCTCTCTCTCTCTCTTTCTCTCTCTCTGATTGCATCTGTCAGCAAGGCTTGTTAAACAGCCCATTTCATTCATTTGAAGTTTTTATTCATCAATTTTATTTATTTATTTTTTATCATTCCGCCCACATCACACAGGTTCATCTTTCCGCTTGCCTGGAAACAGTCATTCATGTGAATCTTTCCAACATGATGGAAGTCAAGAAACATCTGGAAAGAAGGCGGGGGGTAAATGGATGATTGAGCAAAGCATCAGGGTTGTTGTTAGGACATGTGCTTTTTGTGTCATGATGTAATGAGAATTAATGCAGAGTGAAGAAAATGACGTGAGGCAGATGGAGGTGCTTTAGTAATGCAAGGGTGTGGGTGTGAGTGTGTAGCCGTGTGTAACGCAGGAGCGTTCTGACAGTGCGCTGTGTCTCGGTGTGTGTCTGACTGCTATGTTTGTGTGTGTGTGGAAAAGTTTCAGTCTTGCTCGAAGCTGGGGTCGCAATAAAGACATCATTGGTGTTGGAGGTGAGAAACACTAAAGCGATGCCGCATCACTCTTTTTAGGTAGATAAGAGGATTTTTTTTTTTACCTTTAAGTATTTAACTGTCTTTGTATGCATACATGTTGTGTTTTAATGTGTGTGTGTCTGTGTGTGTGTATGTGTGTGTGTGTGTGTGTGTGAAAGTATATTTTTATATAAGTCCCAGTGTACACATCTGTGTATTTCCATTTGTGAAAGTTTCTCTTTGTGACAGTGAAATGTCGAGTGTTTGTGTGTGTGTGTGTGTGTGTGTGTGTGTGAAAGAGACAGCGATGAGCAGGTGGTTCTTTAACAGCGCTCTTGAGGAAGCCGTGACTGGAGTCTATCCCTGTGTGAAGTGGAGCTTCATAGCGATATGTGTGTGTGTGTTTGTGTGTGTGTCTGTGTGTGTGTGTGTGTGTGTGTGTGTGTGTGTGTGTGTGTGTGTGTGTGTGTGTGTGTGTAAAATGGCGACCCATCAGCACAGATAGAGTGTGTGACAGCGTGCTTCAGAAAGTCAATTAGCACAACAGTGACATCGAGCATGGAGTCAGGCAGGGCTGTGGGTGCCGATAAACCAGCAAACACACACCATGAAAAGTGCATTCCAAACTGATATCCATGGAAGAGTCGGGAATTTCTCGGAAATGGCGAGCGGAGAGATTTCATTTCGGAGCAGCGTTTGAGGAAAAAGTTCAATTGAATGTTGAAGGGGATGGATTGAGAAGTTTTTGGGATTAGCTTTTGGATGCTCGAGCAGCACCTGGACTCGAGGAAATGAACTCGCAAGTGAAAGTTTGATGATATTTACATGAAGGAGAGAAAGAAATAAGAAATCGCTCATTATACGTTTTTCATGGGAATCAACCCATCACCAGTTTGGGATAAACTTTAACTTAGGAAGTGTGTATATACACCAACCAGGCGTAACATTATGACCACCTGCCTAATATTGTGTTGGTCCCCCTTTTGTTGCCAAAACAGCCCTGACCCGTCATGCACTGTGTATTCTGACACCTTTCTATCAGAACCAGCATTAACTTCTACAGAAATTTGAGCAGCAGTAGCTCGTCTGTTGGATCGGACCACACGGGCCAGCCTTCACTCCCCATGTGCAACAGTGAGCCTTGGCCGCCCATGACCCTGTCTCTGGTTCACCACTTTTGATAGATACTGACCACTGCAGACCGGGAACACCCCACAAGAGCTGCAGTTTTGGAGATGTTCTGATCCAGTGGTCTAGCCATCACAATCTGGCCCTTCGTCAAACTCGCTCAAATCCTTACGCCTGCCCATTTTTCCTGCTTCTATCACATTGACTTTGAGGACAAAATGTTCACTTCCTGCCTAATATATCCCACCCACTAACAGGTGCCATGATGAGGAGATACTCAGTGTTATTCACTTCACCTGTCAATTCTCAGAATGTTATGCCTGATCGATGTAAATAACACATTATTATCATATTTAACTTTAACACACACACACACACACACACACGTGTCGCTCATTAACAGTCATCTTCAGTCGTCCGGGCAACACAATACCAGGTGATTAAACGCAAACTAACAAATGATGATCACAAATTTCATGTCTCTCCACACATTTCTCCCTTCCAGGTTACAGAATCTGCAGAAGAAAAAAAAGAAAACTGACCTCGTTGCACACCGAGCTCGGCACGGCTCTGATTTTCTATTATTTACACGATAATTATTTTAATCAACACAGCAGGGGGGTTTATGCATCATGGAAACTGTTGCTTAGAGACCGGGCCGTGCTTCCTAATGACCCATTGTACATTTTTTACTGCTGGAACAATACGAAAAAAATGAATTGACCTGAACTTGATGTGCGTGATTCTTGAGGATAAAAGAAAAGAATTTTAAAGCTCACGTTTACGTCAGCTGGACTCATTTTGACCCTGAGAGTAAGAAGGTGAAATGGACGACGTGGGGATTTTGTGGAGCGCCATTTGGGTCACATTACGTCTCTAAAAATATCCATCAAAAATAAAGCTAAAATCATTTTACGTCTTTGTCAATCTGTGTCTGTATTTTCAATAAATAACAATT